>KZ308117.1:2266638-2293085 GCA_000376725.2 Ladona fulva
TGGAGGCACCACGGCGGCGTCGTTCCCGGGGTCGTAAGGTGCCACTCCCGTTTCGGAGTCGCCTTCAGTGGGCTCACGACCGGGGGTGGTAGCGCGGACAGCTCCTCTAACAGCGTCTTCACCCGGGCGGCCTCCCGTCGCCTTTGGCGGCCACGGCGTTGTCGATGCCGGGGCATCCGGTGCGGCTCGGAGTTTTACACTCGATCCTCCGCACTCGTACACCCCGGAGGGCCCTTTGAGCGGCCTGTGGAATTATACACTCAACGCAGGCGCTCGTGGGCCGGGTCGCCGTGGCCGGAGCTTTTCGCCCTATCAGTCCTCGGCTTCCCGAAAGAGGGGGTTTCTTGGGGCCCGCACAAGGTCGGAGTTTTGCGCTCAAACCCCTTGTGCCTCCCCACCCTGTCTGCCTCTGTCGCCTCGGGCTGCGACCTTTATACCGCACCCCGTAGGTGCGGCAGCCAACCAGGGCTAGCGTCCCTTAGGCGGGGGCGGGAAAAAGGTCCTCGTACGCTGAGCTTGTGGGGGAGAAAGGGGGAGGAAAAAGGACACATCTGGAAGGCACAAGACGCGACCTTTTTCGGTCAAAACATCGTTCTATACGCTTAGGGCGTATCAGAATGAAAACAGTTAGTGACAGAGACTTTTCCAAATTTAATTCTCTATTTTATGTAGGGCAATTGATTTCCCGGGGACAGAAGCATAAAACCCAGAGTAGCAGAATGTACTTCATTAGCGCTTTCGATTGCTAATAATCAATAGGGGCTGGGAATAATTGTGGATGGTACTTGACGAATAGGGTGACTGACTTGATACGTGACGAAACTAAAATTTCATTTCATGAATTCAAATTAACAGAGAGAACAACAGAAACAGAAGGAAGAACGAAATGAAAACAAAAAGAGAAATTCAATATATTTGGACAAATTATTTCTAAGATGTTACGACTATAGCGTTGTCATCAACAATAGTATGAATTACATTTTCATAAAAATTTTAATTTACGACAAAGATTGCAACAGCATCATGGAAAACACCCCATCTCTAGTTTAATCATAAGTGCTTCCAAAACTGAAATCTTCATGCGTCCGTCCAACTCATCAACGCTGTCGATCTTGCGAAAGCTCTCTCATTCTATTACTTCGTATATACCATCAGCTGTTTTTCTGCCCGAAGAACGGAATCCTTGAAGCGTCTTCATAAATTCATTCTTTAGATCTTATTCGTTGAGAACGTTCACAATTCATCATTCCGGTTAAAAGTTCGACTTTTTTCATTCATATTTCGTTCGATTTCATCTCTATGATAAAGCGCATATGAACCTCGGAAGGTAATTTTCATTTAATTGCCGAGAAGCAACAAATAGATACGTCAAAATTAGCCATAATTGCAAAGTCCATTTGGGTGCCCTAAATTTATGGGAACGATCAAGACCAGCAGTGACGAATATGCATGCTGCGTCTCTGTCAGCACGTTTTTACAAATACTACCATTCAAATAGCAGGTATTCGATGGTATTCATGAACTGTCATATCAGTTCACCTTCAAAACGGGAAACGACATCGCTATCTTTACAAAGAGAGGTCTTCAGGAAAATCTTATGTTATGATTCGGGGAAATTTTGGGTAAAAGATAAATAAGTCAAATTCAATTCATCTATAAATTGTTTTAATTTTAAAGTAGAGATTAATCCGTAGAAATGCATCCTGTCGCAAAAATAAAATGCCGAATTCGAGGAACCAAAAATTATAATCATTAAAGAAGAGTAAAAATATATTAGCGATATCCTCTCAATATGAAAAATAGGTGTGGTTAGTGAAAAATATGAGTGGTAATTTTTGCAAAAGGTAAATAGATTAAATAATTCTATAAACAACATATTTATACCAATGAGGACAAAAATTAATAGAATAAAGAATTCATGGATAGTATATTTGCTAAATTGGGAGATGTGCATTTAATGTTCCTATAGTAGATGTCGCTGTACTTATTGTAATATAAACCCAAGCTAATGTTAAAAATTACTTATAATGGTAAATACTTGAAAATGATTAATTTTTGGTCATTTTTGCGACAAATATCGAAAGAATTTGATAGTAAGTCAAACTTGACAGTTTGGTTAGCTGAATATATAGTCAGTTCTTTCTTCATTCTTCAACAGTGCCCATTGAAGACTATTAGAAAACTGTTTTTAAATGAAACGTTAGATGTTAATTCTCAATTGCTTTTATGCTGTCAACACTATTCACAACGCTAAAATCACCCAGCGAAATTTATGAAAATGACGTTGTGAAAACGTTCAGAAATTTTACGTCGTAAACTCAACGGTACAGCTCTTACTAATTTTCCCGAAGTTACGCATCGGGTATGAACTTCACAAAAACTTGACAGTACCGAGTTTTTAATTAAATATTTTTCCATAGCATGCAGTCCTTGAACATTCAGGCGACACTTGATTAATCATGGCCACGCGAAAAATCGTCAAGGTCTGTTCACAGTCGGTCGATTACAAAAGAAAATATTAACGCGACACTCGGTGAATCATCGACTATGGACAAGTCGTATAAAGTGAACACGGTGACATATTCAACCATATTCTTTCCGTGCACGTTTTTTCATTAGAAGCTAACTTAACGGTTACTTCGGAAACGGAAGAAAAACCAGAATATCTTCAAATACACGTATTCTAGCATGCCATGAGATAATAAGGTTTTGATTGACTATGAAATTGTGTTGCGATACAAAAAAACTTTATACTCACTCTCCAAGGGATATCCAGATGAATCGCAGGTTTTGCTTCGGGCGGTAGACTTCCTTCTATGCAAGCATCCCGTAGGCGTAAGATGGCCATCCGTGAGGACTTCGGCTGGCTCCTGAACATCAAACGTCTTTGCAGCCTCTCTCTGTTTCAGAAATGGATTGCGCATACGTATATTAAAATTTCACGAAAAGTTAAAATTGATACTAGTTAATATATGTTACAGTTATAATGAGAGTGTGCGGCTTGTGTGATTTATAAATTTCATTTCCGAATATTTGTCTCCGCACATCCATGACAGTGCTTATTTGGCTAGGTATTAATGTATTCCATGCGTATGACATATTACAGCTAAACGAATGTTACCATTATACTCAAATGCTTAACAAGTACCTAACCAAATAACGATGGAAGTGAACACTTGCCCTATAATGCTCAGGAACTCTTCTTTAGAGCTCCGGAGTTTCAACTGGGTTAGAATATTGGATAATTCCGACGTTTCGACAGCAACCCTGCTGCCATATCCAAGCAAATGAAAACCCGAGAAGGGTTCCTGAGCAGCATTCACTGGGAAAGGATGAAATCTTATCTTTTTAGCATTTTTGATTCTAATGACAGCATACTTCGTTATTATCACCGACGTAAATCATTGATATATTCGAATTTTTTTTATTTATATCTCAATACCCCCACAAACATTCATTATTGGACAATTACAGTGGTGGGCTTCAACATTAACAATGGACGAAACACACATGACCATTCCCTAACCGGAAAAATTGGACTAGCCAGGATTCGAACCTGGGACCTTGGGGTTGGAGCGCTATGAGCAAATTAACCACCGCGGCCGGTTAATTTGCTCAGAACCAATGTTAATGTATTTAAAACCAATCCTCGTCTTTTATACCAATCATGAGGACCTGTTAGACTCTTTACAGTATATAAGAACGAAAGATAAAGACATCTCTGCCCTTACTTGGCCTCTAATTTGCCTCCAACCGATTATATTCAATTCTATTAAAAAAAACTCATCGGAAGATTCTACAAAGGAAGAAAGAACAGAATTTAATGATGAAAGATAAAGTATCACTGAAGAATAATAAAGGGAATAAACTGAAAATGATAAATTAAGAAAAATCGAGATGAATTCAAACCAGTAACTCGAAAGATATTGTGAAAGTACAGTTTTAAGGTGGTTTGCGGAATCTACTGGGATAACACGGATTAATACTTCATCTGCTCTCTGCTAGCGAGTGGCGGAAGGTGAATGAAAAGTGAAGTGAAAAGTGAACAAAAGAGTGTAGTTAAAGCTAAACTCATATTTTATTCCTATGGTGTCACGAGGAAAAATTGTTTTATTTCTCTAAATTAAATTTTCCCCGCCTCACAGCATGAATACTTTTATCTGTTCGACTGACTTTAATAGAATGGGGTGATTATGATGAGAAAATTCCTATGTTAGGGTCTTGATTAGTCATAAACTACATCTTATTGTTAAAACAGTCCGAAGAAATATCTAAATCCTAAAATCTAATTCTCAGTAGAATTACAAGTCCTGAGTAAATGTGTCTCCATTAGTATTTCTCAATTAATGAAATTGACTGCAACAGGGTCTTATGGTTTGATAACAACAGGAAAATGGTAAACAACAATGCATTAAGATAAGACGATGATATAAAAATGATTGCATTTTCTGCGATGACGGCTGTTGCGAAGGAAATAAGGCGTTTCGAGATAAAAAAAACTTAAAAGCTGTGTTTTGATAAACAAAATCACACTTCAGAAGCATGTTAACACCCGATTCAGTTCTACCCACGCATACCTAGCACATCCTTTTCAGTATATTTAGCTGGTCTCGCGGAGAAATTAACATTTGCGAAGTTTCGGAATCATAATGCTTATCAATTTACTTTATCTATTTCGTGTTGCTCTCCCGGATAAACTTCATCATACATTGGCCATCTGAGTTTTGAAAATATACTCTACATGCGGAAAACGGCGTGATAATATGTTAATGATTTTTCTCTTTAAATATTGGTCGTATAATATATGTTTCTAAGTTTACGCTCCATATTGCATTGATCACGTTATATATACATTACATTGACCGTACATTTGATTGATTAATGTTAAAAATTCTCCCTCTGGAGAAAAGATTCAAATGAAACGTGGCAGGATTTTTCCGTTGGAGTTGCAATCACTTTCGCTCTCTTGGCGCTGCAACCGTTTTGTTCGCTTAATCATTTTCACTCCCGTCCTCTGTGGGCAGCGCCAAGACTTACTAGCTTTTGCTGCACGCCGCGGGAAATTAAAGTTCTCAACAGGAAATTCGAAAATACTCGATTTCTTGGTTTCAACATGTATCCGCACTCTTAAACTAGAAAATTTTAACCCAAGAAATTTCAAATCCAATATTTCGGCCTCAACTTTGTGGTAGCTCTTCATGGTGAAAAAGGAATAAGAAACAATTGATACATATGATTTAAGTTTCGACGCGTATGATGATGACGCTACGCATCGAACATAGGTCGTATGTATTAAGTCGTGTGGTAACGTATATAAGTTGCTATTCCTTCTCCAACAAGAAATTTCTTTGTTCTTTAAAGCTCCATTAGATAAAGGCAACATCATCTATTAGCGATCCGTGTCGTAAGTTTAAATTGTGAGCGAGCTGTTAAATCTATGGCAGTTGATGAAAACATTTCTCAAAATACAATTTTGAAATACTAATTTCGTAAATTTGAAGACGCGCGGTTACAGGGAAACTCGAATTACAGGGAGGCTCGAATTTCTACATCTACATCTACATAAATACCCTGCAAGCGGTCTTTCGGTGGGTGGCAGAGGGTGTAAACACCAATTTTGTTATCATCCCACTAGTACTGATATCGAATCATTCGCATCCGAATCCCATTTTCTATCTCAGCATTTAAAGCCAATATTCTACTAGCCAAATTAGCGAAATAGTTATTTTTTAATTGGAAGATGGTTTCTCAATTCAAAATGCTAAGAAACCAGGAACCCTGAAAAATCTTGATGATAATTTAATGATATGTAATGGAGGTTAATGTTTCGTTTTCATTATTGTAATTTTTAATTCGTTCCATTGTATAGTATATAGTTAATTATTGGATGGTGACATGACCTTAAATTTGAACTAAATCATTATTATGGTTAATTAATGTATATATAAACGCTGCCACCAGACTTCTGTCTAACTGCGGCGTAACCTGTTAATTTATTTATTTATTTATTTAAATTTACACTGCAATTTGGCCTTCTGACCAGGTGGCAGCGTTGGAGGGGGAACATTACATGAAAAAATAGGATTGTCTGGCATTCGCCCTAGGACGGGAGGAAAAACCCTCCAAAAACCTCCCGTAGGCGATAATAATAATAATAATAAAACTGAAATTCAATATTGAAGGAATTTAAAATTTAGAGAGTCAGAATGATCATTTTAATTTCTTTTCCTGAATGAATTTTCTGGGTGAATGAACCATATCCATGTAATATTATTCGACCATCCTATTCGCGTTTTACTATAAAGGGTTTGCTTCCGTTTGTATTTTTTTATTTATGTGCTCATAAAATGCCGTACTTAATTATAGATGATGCTCCATCAATGTATAAATAATTATAATAACTTGCAGCTTGCGGCAGGCACCAAGAAGTCTACCAAATTATTATTTTTTATTACTTTGCGTATCGTTCGAGGAAGACAATCTATTTAAACTGTCCAAAGTTAAAATGACCCTTGAATCTACTTCCGTCACGTTTCATTCATGAGTGGTTCCATCGTTAGCCGTACTCGGGTCAAAAAATCTTCCTTGTTCATCATCATCTCTAGAGAGACTAGAAACATTAGAAAATTTGTGATTTTATATCGACTATCAATTCATGTTTCGTATATGACTCCTTAAAAGTTGAGGCTTTGTTTGATTTCATACTTCGGGAGTTTTAAGTATAGGAAGACAGTGATATATCTCCTTTTAATTAATATTTATTCCTCGACTATTTAGCAAATATTATACTAAGGAGTCCTCTAAATTTAAAGTTAATTACAATTCGCTCAAATTCGTTTAAATGAACACGAAATATGAAGTTGCAACTGCTTTAAAATCGCTTCAAACCATAATAAATATCAACTCCCGTATCATTCCTCAATATTTTGAATACTCTTTTAAGACGTAAATTATGTTTTCAATATTTTCTGAGAGAGGAAGTTATAGATTGACTTTTTTCAAAAGAAGAAAGCTAGATAGCCTCCAATGGCGATCAAAAGAGGAATTTTTATGAAAGGAAGCGCGAGAGAATAATCGGTGTACATGGCGATGAGGGATTCATCTTAATAGCTTTACAGTTACTCGCTCCACATACGGAATCGGTGCAAGGACGATCACAAGAGAGAAGGCAGTGAGTTTATTGCCGTTTTCCTTCAGTTTGGTACAGTGATCTGTTTGCAAACTCAACAATTTGATTACTTTGTCCGTAAACAGGAACATTAAGTTCATCTAAAATAAGATCGGCCTAAGAAAACAGGCTCTGTGATTTAGGATATCTCGGCCGATAAACAAGAGAGGGTCGCAAAACAACTCCCCTTATTCGGCCTTCGAACGTAATGGTAAACTAAATTCTCTTCCATTCATCCATACATCAAAATTAATCGATGCGGATCTGTTTTCCTCAAGGACTAACAGGGTGCATTATCGTGTTCCACTAAGACAACAAAACATTACTTCCGATGGACGCGGATAGCTGCCACAAGTAGCAGGAAGTTACGTTTCTTTGGTTTAATGTTGTTGTCATCGCCATCCTCATTTCCTGTTGCTCTGTATTTTTAAGACTTACCAATATTAACAGTCACCGCAGCTAATTATAAACACTGGATCCTTATCATTTGCAATGATCGGAGATTTTCACAGAAAATTTGTCCACGCAAAGCTCGATTTTATGAAAAATTCCTAGGCACAAATACATTTGATCGTCACTTGAAGGAATAATTTGATCACGTACTTAACTACTTAAATTAGTGAGGGGTATAATGAAAATTACAGGTAACTGAAAGGACATTCTCATACACAATCATAAGAAGGGGTCATGCGTATAATGCGTATTGATAATTTTCTGTTGTTAGCTATTAGAACTTGCACATTTTAATAGTAGTTAAAATAGGGAGGAAAGCATCATACTTGGGTAAAATTAGAGCTACTGTTCTTAGAGCTGAGAATGATTAAACGGATTTTACAACTCAATCATTAATGGACAGAAAAGTGTTTTCGTATTCCGTGTACATTGATTTTTTTTATTTTGGTTAACCTCAACGAAGTATCAGTGACAATATATTGTAAGATATTTCTCTGTGCAGCTATTTCAATTGTTCGAATACAAAACCTGAAAGTTTAATGGAAATATCTGTGAGCATAAATACGTTATGCACTCAGAAGTCTGAAATACTGTTCATATTCCACCATCAAGTATATCATGGTATTTACATGAAATTTTCTCACTCATTGAAGGAATTACACGTTATAACTCAACTTAAAGTTTAATATTATCGAATATTCGAAAAAAATTCATTGGGTAGATACTAAACTTCCTTTTGAAGAAGTAATTCAATTTCAATTCTCCGCCCGTATCATACATATACTTTATCCATTCTTGTTTCGAACCTCATGTCTTAATATCCTCAACAGTTCAAGAAATTCTACCTCAATGAATAAAACTTGAATTCTACCTCGATGAATGAATGAATGTGACGATAGAAATAATTTTGTTACTTTTGAAAATTCTTATATAACATTTTCATCTGAAACTGTAAATACTGCTGGAGGAACCATCCGCGGTGAGGAAAAATCTGCCGGAGATTTTGAAGTCTGGTGAAATTATTTGATAGTCGTTGCAATTTACTTCACAAGACTGTAATTACATCCATTTTTTCTATAATTCAATTTATTCTCAAATGATCCGATGAGATAGAGGACGATTTTCCGGAGCAATGACCAGCTGACGATGCCTTAGAAGTTTATTTAAAGGCATGCGTCACGGCTTTGCTTTCACGGGCACGCATAGATAAGACACTCTTCTACTAACATAACATAACTAGGTATACTCTGGCTACTACTGGCAAGCACGAGTGTTTAGACGCATTTCGTCCGGTTTTATAACGTGTCGTCTAAGAAGATTCAAAGTGATTGAAACAAATAGGTAACCAAGCCGGTTTTCTTTCGAAATCCCCATAGAAATCAAGAAGTAACTTTTTTGCGTGTTTTTGTAATCTTCTCAAGACGATTGATGCGACAGTTTTTATTTTTTCTGCTCTTTAAAGCCTTATCTTTCAATTCTAAAAAGCATGGAGAAGGCAAAAACCCGATACATAAAGCTTGCCTCAATGCAAATGCGGAGTCTTTGCATATAATCGTGAGGAGAAGAGCTTATGACGGTAGGAAATTGCGAGAATTTGTTTAGATGAGACATGCTTACATGTATCTTTTACTCGAAAACAATCTCTCGGAATGAAAAAAGTATTGAATTATGGATTGCATTATAGAGTATAGAGCGAACTTTCTGTAGATAATCAACGATATTAATAAATAGAAATAAAAACTATCGAGGCACTTAAGCTGCGTTGACGTAGACCACTCGCTTGTGGAACTAGTGCTCATTGAATCAACAATTACGGGTAATGGAAAATCGTTTTAACTATTCTATCGAGAAAAAATTTATATGAAGAAGTCGTTCTTTTCCACGGGAGGAAAGTCACGATTGTGATACTTTTACATCAGTCACAGTGTGATAGATCATCTTTGAGCGATGTTTTCTGCATATTTATCACAATTGGTAAAAAGTAGATCAGCTCAAAAAGGAAACTCGTATCATTACGATGCACTCTGGAATGCCGCTGCGAAATTCGCGGACATAGTTACTTCCCGGCTCCGGATAAGTAGGTTAAGAAGCATGGAGAAGATTGGTACCACACGCCCCTTTCGCGTTCAATTGCATATTCGGAGGGTTCGTTCACATCTATCTGCTGCAACTTCTCAAACTGAAGGGTGTTATTTGCTTCACTATTAATCACCACTACACATCGAGCCTTTCTCCGAGGATATTTCTCCCTACTCCTCCACCCTCCTTTCCCTCAACTTCCGCTCGTTTTGCGTCGCTATTTTGTCTCCTCTCGCTAGAATCTCTTACGAATATTTCTCCAGAATGATTGCCTTTTCTTGTCGCATTCGGATTTTCTTCTGAATCAGTTTGCGAAGTATTATAATGCTCAGAAAATATGTATTGAGTGTAATATGTTGCCGATCTATGCATTCATGAATTCTGAAAAGAGGTTATAATTCTTAGCACATTCGTTAGAGGAAATTTGGTACTGACTTGGACAACTGCATTTGGTTACTGAAAATTATTTACTTTTATTATGGATTTTTACATGATGTTTTCGAGATGAGCATCAATGAAAGAAAGAAAATTAAATAACTAATAATTTATTGATTCACTTATTTAATGGTAAAACGTTGCAATTTGGTCGGTGGACCAGGAGTAAACTGTCAAGACAACTGTAGACATTCTTAAAATCGATCATTAAATTAAGATTTCCTCCAAACTAAATCAGGTAGTCGTAGCTATGTTCGTGGTATTTACGTCTGTTCAATTTATCAGCAACACGTTAGAAATTAGTCACCAGAATGGGTTCAAATAAATTCACCTATAAATGCCTAGTGTTTCAAAATCTACTTCGAAGATGTTTATCTAATTGACGCAGAAACGCTTGACATTTCATTTATTTCTCCATAACAAAACCTACTTCTACACGAAAACACATATCTCTCTCTTTGTTAAATAATGAATCTTACTTTTTATTCGTAGATGATTTATATTTGAATTTCTTGATGAGAATTTAGAAGAAGAATTTTTATTTCCAAATACGAGTTGAATTAAAATATAATGATTTTTCAACGAAGAATTCGATTATTAATTTTCATTCGATGTATATGAATATCGAAACGATCCATCGTATTTCGACTAACCGAAAGACATACCAGGGGTTTCGTAAATGAAATCAAAACTTAAAAATCTAATAACAGCAACAATGAAATACTTAAGAAAAGATCCTAAGTAACAGTTAACAGTGAAAATTTTTGACGCCATCGCCTTCCTATTTTTTTGTTATCTGAGAAAAAGGCATTCTCGGAATATAAAATATTACAATTACGCAAATAAACTCTCAAAAGCGAGCTAAATATTCCCTTTCCTTTCAACGTCACGTGACTCCCTGTTGGCATACCCGCACCAAAATTTCGTTCGTATTTGCATTGGATCATTATGCAGCGAAATTGATTCTTAATAATTCATTTTAAAATATATCAGGAGAGCCATAAATTGATAGTTTCGAATCATCCCTCATATCGCAGATTAGATTGAATATATCCATCCTTTCATTTCCGCTAAAAAATCATCTACTGTTCTCCTCAATCCCCCTTCAATCTCCGCAACTAACCCTTTTATTCCTCATTACTTCATATGCGTATTACAGCATATGTTGTCACCTAAACTAGTCCCACGACTGACAATAGCCTCATGGGGACTCAATGTCTCCATTCGACTCATTCCCGAAGATCTAATGGCGCGCAACCGGAGTCGTGTCCGCGGTTTCCTGAGTGATATAAGACCGATCCTCCTCCCTATCTCCAAATCAATCTTTTCAAATCGGTCATTACTTACCGTCGAGGAATGTGAAAGGTTATACTAGGATTATGTCAGACTCAGAGACGGGTAGCATATGATGCAGGATGCAGCTTTCTCTTTGAACGGTAAAACACTGCACTCGGAAGCTCTAAGACTTTCGATTCAAAATGGTATATCTAATTATATTCGCTTGTTCATAAACAGGCTTTAACTGCGTCAGCCGTCAAAGTCTCCGACACAATCCTCAAATGTTTTCGTTCCTTTAAAGGGAGGATTTTTATGTAATGGATGCATCAACCTTTCAAGCACAGAATGCAGAATTGAGGGAGAGGTAAAGAGAGAGCGCCAATTACGCTTTTTGCACAAGACCATTCGTGGAATCAAGGTCAACAGTTATTACGTTATTATTGTTTACACGTTTGTGACAATGGCGGGGAATGGCTTCAAGGATCAGGGTTTTATACACTGAGCTCTCTTGCTTTGAAACTCTGCAAGAAATGGGTTCCAAAAGTGATCGAGAATATTCTGTTCTGGTATAACCTTCGGTTTTTATTTAAGGGTACCGTCATGGTCACAATATTTTCATTGAAGATGAAGCGAGTCTGTACTCTGGATATTCTTTACGTAAAGGGAGCATTGATTTATTGTACGAATTCTACGAGTGGCGTAGTATGTTTAGCAAAACCTTTTCGTCAGATGAAAGCTGGGTATTGTATTAAGTATTTTCTGGAACTACCTTTTAATTTTTTAGATGGTAGATAGTCTTAATCTCGCCCAAATAAAGATGATCATAATCATCATCACCATCATCATTATTATTCTATAGCATTTTGTACATTTCTCAAGTGAGAAGAACATTTTCGGTAGACGTAATTGGTATCATGCGAACCCCCTGCTTCTTCGGATGATCCGAGCGTAAAATAAGAGAAATAGATGCGAGGAAAAGACTCACTCTTTCCGCGAACGATACGCGATAACGATAAATTAAAGAGGTAATTCCAACTCTTGGTGTTTACACCCCCTGCCACACGCCGAAAGGCGGCTTGTAGGGTATTTATGTAGATGCAGATGTTAATACCTTGATCTACTGTATTGTCTTCCTAGTGATTTATTAAATAAAAAGTATAATTACAAAACCACTCATTTTGCTTTCAGGCACCTCTTGATGAGCTTTCTAGCTCAGGAGGACCTTATTGTGAATTATGCCATACTTATTTATTGGTAGTCAATGACTTATTTTAGTACATTGCTGATATATTGGGTTAAATAGTTGATACAAAAATGCATGTATACATAAATTACAATGTAAAAGTATGCCATATGTTTTTAATGTAAATATTTTTCTACTTTCTATTTGGGCTAATGTAAAAACAGAATTTTGAATGAGGAGTATTATTATTATTACTGTTATTATTATTATATAAAACGGAGGGAATTATATTTACGAATATCTATAATAGTTTCAGGCTTCATTTGGGGAAACGAGGAAATGTTTTCGTTAAATGAATGAATAAAACGCCCTGTTAAGTATCATCACTGCATTACTCGTATATAACACTACACTACTCGTATTGTACACGGCCTTTTTCACTTCGTTTGGACATCTTCAACACGTATACCTGAATAGCATCTGATTGCATCTCCAAAAGATATCAGAAAACTTGGAAGTGGGGGTAAATAGTATATTTCAATTTAGACATTGAGTGATTACCGGACGTTTTAAAGGGTATTCTGGTGAGCTATTTTCTCTATGAACCCACCCGTTTAGTGAAATTCACCCCCTAATATGTCCGAGAAATCGCAAAAAATAAATATTGTATAAACTGCGCGTATCTGCCAGAAAATAAGTGCATTATAGTCTATTCAGCAGGTTGAAACCATCAGGAGAATTTATAACTCTGTTGTCAGAGTTTTTTTTAAGAAAGAAGTGACTTCGACGCAGCAAGGAAGGGCGACCGTTTCTCCTTGACGACGTACTGTCCTTGCTGTTGTACTGCTTATTACTGACTTACTGCATGTACCACTAATGCAAGATAACGGAGGTACGGCACGTTCAGAGATGATGTAGCCGATATAATGCGTCCTCCATGTTACATAGGCCGTTCCGATACTGCGAGGAAAATCAGAGAACTAGATGCTAGAACAAATCTTTTCAAGAACTCATTTTTTCCGCGAACGATGCGCGACAGCAATCGATTAGAGAAGTAGAGTCATGGTGCTTGCACCCCCTGCCACATGCCGAAAGGCTGCTTGCAGGGTACATATATAGATGTAGATTTGAAAATCCAACGAATAAACGGAAGTGAATAAGTCCAACGTGAAGTGGAGAAGACCCCGGGACCTACCTCACCTACCGGGAGGATTCTTCAGCATTTTAAGGACATCCTCTCCCACCACCTCATTTTTCAATTTATCAGGTAAATTAAAGCGAACAAAGATACCGGCGCATTTAGACTAGATCAATTATTGATGTGTTACTTTTAACCATTCCCTTAGAATAAATAAAATGTGTAGTAATAATAAAATGTGTTGCACATATGGTGGCGGTAATTTTTTTGGAAGAATTCTTCAATAGCTGAGGTCGTTTTCCACAGCCGGAAATTCTTGGCGTATCTCTCACATTAATTCCAAGACAATTCTTAGTATAATTTTCATGACGATGATTCTACTAAAATAAATTGAAATTTTATAGACCATAATGTGGACCAGAGCAGTATTTTCACATAAGTACTTTCTGTGACTGAGAGTTGAATAGACGGTTCGAATGCATGATTATTCACGGATGTGATTTTCCGAGAAAAACAGCGGCGGTGAGGTAAGTCACGATTTAGATAACGAGGCGAGACAATGAGGCGAGATATTGAATTTACAGGAAATTCTAAGTGAATTATTCATATTTACATTGACAGTATGAATAGTAATAGCGTTTCTATTTTAAATCATGACTCCTATTGCAAGGCATAGAGAGAATTTATTCGCAGTTTCATCGAAATGGAAATAGAATGTGTTGCTTAAATCAGTCAAGACTATATACCGTTGGATTGTCCCATTCGTGATTTTATTGTCGTTAGGTTATGTATCAACTATAACAATCAGCATATTTTAACGTTCAGTAAATAAGGAAAAGGTTTTTGTAATAAAAAACTTTCATGTTACGTGATGTGGTAAAAATATCTCCGCTGCTGAAAAACATCCATTAATAGATGACATATTTCGATGGAAGTCGATGTTTTTTTTTCAATAAGTCAATGTTTTCATTAGTTATCGTGAAACCTATTTTTAATCTAACGTTTTTTTAATTTTCTTTATCTTATCATTTGGCTATATGACAAAATAAAGTAGCAATTTTTGTTTTTATATCTTGCTAACCAAACTTCCCATTGATTATCAAAAGGGAAATAAAAATTGATATATTTACATCTACATAAATACCCTGCAAGCCGCCTTACGGCGTGTGGCAGGGGGTGAAAACACCGGGCGTTCAGACTATTTTTTTAGCCTATTATTATCATGTATAGTTCGCGGAAAGAATGAATTCTTAAAACGACTCGTCCTAGCATCTATTTCTCTTATTTTGCGATCATTGTCCGATCGTTCAAGGTAGCAGGGGGGTCTCATAATATCTACTATATCTTCCGCAAATACACTTTCCCTACATTTATCGAGCAATCGCAATCTAGCTTCTAGTCTCCTATCTTTTAAGGATTCCCAACCTGCAAATGACAGCATTTTGGTAACGCTTGCTTTTTTATCGTAGCACTTCTTAACAAAACGTATCGCCTTCCGTTGTACTTTCTCGATTTCACGGATGCATGTTTCGTCTGCCGGATCCCATATACTTGATATTTGACTCTCGAGGAAACATTGGATAGTAGGTGTGACTAACAAGACGAGGGGATATCTATTTACTCAACGAAAAGCACTTATTGTCATTTGTGAGAACATATTGAAGGACTGAGGTTTTGAAAGCATATGTGGAATATGCAAACGAAAAACTTGAACAGAAATTAGAAATAAAGACACATTAATTGACCTAATAAATTCCTGAAAGAAGGATACAGATTTAAATCCACGCAGTGACCTTAGCGTTGAACACAACGAAATTTTCTTTCTGCACCAAATTTTGGATAAAGATTTTCCCCAAAAAGTTCTTTTTCTTTCCTGCTCTGATGAATATCCGTATTTCTCCCCTCCTCGATCGTGATAAAGCAAAAAATAACTGACCCCTGAAAGTGTGCAAAATGAGTTGATTATAAAGTACTCCTAATCAGTCGCAAAATTTAGCCCAGGGGTTTGGCATCGAAAATGCAAGTGATAAAGTTCCCTCCTTTTATTAAAGTCCAAAATTAATACTACCCTTAGTTATAAATGTGCCTAAATTCCTCAAATATTCTTATAGGAAAATTCAAGAGCTTGAATTCAGTAATTAGCTTGGTCGTCAGGAGAACGGGTAGTGTAGAACCTAAAAGTTTCACAAAATTTTCGCTCACTTTCAGAGAATTCTCGCAATTTGCAATATGCCACGTCTAAAATAAAAATTTTTATTCAATTGCCGTTCTTTTGGTGCTTCTTTCGATTTTAGACGACTATTTTTTCTTATTTCATTTTGTTTAAGTAATAAAGCTTGCAAATGATAAAAATAAACTCGACACGCATTTCTTACGGAAACGCTTTGATTCTTGTGGGGTCGAGCCGGAGACTGTTAGGTAAATTTAAATTAACCAAAAATGAATATGGCCAAGTGTAACTTCGTGGAATTTCGCACACATCTTAAAAGAAAGAACACTTCGTAATTTTGATTTTATTGAGTAGTTTTGTCAACGAGCTGATACCTTCAGGCGAAGATGATCCTGAAGATGTCAACTCGTTGAAGAAACTAGCCGAAACCAGATAAAACTATGCTGTGAAAGTCACGAAGTGTTCTTCCTTTTGAGAAGAAAAAGTAGCCTGTAACAAGCACAAGGAAAAGTATTCAAAAATTAAAAATTTTTTATTCTCGACTACTAGACGAGTAACACACAAAAACTTTCTACTTTATCTATAGTATTTAGATATATTTTCTGAATTTTCATTAGCTCCCCTGCGCTTTTTCTCCCTCTCAGAAAGTACCAAGACATTGCTTCAGCCGACATAGCAAATCAAAATTCGCGACTGCTTTATAACAAAACCTTCATGGAAAGATTGAAGGTAAATATTCAATACAAAAATTTTAAATACTTGGAAAACACACTCCCGGAATTCGGGTTTAAGCTTTTTCGGAAAGCAGTCGTAAATAATAATAAATTTCATGGTGAAAACAGTACGGCCATGGCCTAGCCACGGGGAAATTTGAAAAATTTATTACTGTAAGCACTAATTCTTTTCTTTTAATTACGCCTTACAAGTGACATGTCCAGAAAATTGAGTTGAGCGGATTTCAACGAACTATCGGAGGCCGCCTTAGAGGTATAGGGGTCTTCTTAGAACCGTACGCACAAATACTTTCAATAGATTTAAGATAGAGAGGGCAGACAGGGACTTAATAGCGATGGCCAGAGCGAGTTAAGGTTCGAGGAAAGAGGTCACTGTGAAGGACAAGGACATGTTTGTTTCGAAGGAGGAGAACTGATATCAGAATGGGAAAATTATGGAATCATAACCGATAATAGAGAAACGGTGAATACGAATCAGTTGTCGGAAGTAGAAAGAGGAGGTCGCACCTCCCAGGAATTGATAACGTTCTTTTTTCCGATGCGCAAAAATGTGGACACATGTTCACCGCAGTTTGATAGCGAAGGATTTCCTAAAAATTAAATTTTATCGACGATGGCTACATAATTTGTGCCCATTAAGAGGGCAGTGCGGGTAAATAACGAGATAAGCATCCTGATTCGTACGTTTTCCTCCAATTAACTTCCGGAGTAGCTGGGTCGATAGTCACATGAAGTTCAAATCGGTAATTACACACATACACTTCATTAATTTATGAAAGTACAGAGCTTTAAAGCGTTACTTAGGACTTACTCAGGAAGAAAATAAGGAGAAAAATTAAAATTAAGACGTCTTCATAGGAATTTCAAATAGCTTAGGCGATAACCAATGTTGACCTCGAAACTGGTTTGGGTGCGGTTTAGTAAGCCAAATTCTAGAGAACCGTGAAAGTAGATAGGAGCATGGCAATAATGGGATGGGAGAAATCTAGAAGTTAACAATGTAATATTTCAAGTAATCCACACACAAACATACACATTCAGTTTTATATGATACTTTCTACATTTATAATATACTTAAATGACAATATTATACTTTTTCGTTAAATAAACGAGGACTCCAATACCACCAAAAAGCATTACTGGTTTTTATCTTACAACTTTCTGTTTACACGCTTATATTTTACACAAATTTGAGACACATTATCTCATCCTCAGTTTTTGTTGGGACATTGCGTTTATGTTTCCAGTTATGATAATTTAGCTATTCGTATATCTTCACTTGGTGATTTATCCATTAACAGTGACTGCTATTTCAGGTCGTTTTTACTTCTAGCTTAATAAAAATAAAAAAAGGTTTTTGGTGGTATTGGAGTACTCCTTTATTTAACGTTAATGTTACCATCAGTGGTCCGTATACTTCTATTATACGTTTTATTAGAAGATATTTTATTGCGTTATTATGAATCTATAAGGAAAAGGAACACGACTGTGGTAAGACATCAGACTTCGAAAAAAGCTCCAAATAGCTCCGTTTATACTTCTCTCCCGAAGATGGCAACATAGTTGCTGAAATACGTACTGAGAACAATACTTGCAAAGCCATACTACTGAGATCCTTAACTCATGCTGGATGGAATTCTTCAGCGATTAGTATGCTCGCAAACAACGGCTATTTGACGTGGTCATGATGGTTTATATGGTTGGTATTTTACTGCGTTATTATGATATTTAAGGTTTTCTACTATCAGGTTGGTAGGATTCTGGTTGTTTTCTTTTTCTCCCGGAAGCTTGCAGGATTATCCTCTAGACGATTTATCTACATCTAGGTAAATACCCAGCAAGCCGTCTTTTAGCATGTGGCAGGGGGTGTGGCGAGGTTGCGAGGATATATATCCTCGCAAAAATTTGTTCAAAGCAAATCCAAAATATTCTCTACAAATCCTTCAAAGTTATTGAATACTAGAGTGTTTAAAACTTAAAATTTTAGAGAAAAGAGAAATAATTTAAAGGTGAAAATCTAGAGAAAGTTATTCGGATGGAGTTTGACCACCACTCTATTTTAAGAATCATATAATCGGCCCCTTCTATCGCACATTTATATCTGAACGATTTTCAATCTTTGACATTCACCTGATGATGCTCCACAGCAAAATCTAGGTCGCGCATTAAAACTTTTTTTTGGACATTAGATAGTTTTATTTCTTGGGTCATGCATTATTTCCGCAAAATCAGGCCTGAAACGATTCACTTTAACGTTAAAATCATTGGCAAAGCTATCGAAATATAATTAAAGACGAAAAAAATCCACAGGTGATTTGGCACAGTAATTATGCTTAATACTTTTTAACGCAATGAAAATAAAAATGAAGGATCTAGTATAAAATGACCATTTGAAGTTAGTAATATGGGAATCGAAGTATTCTAGGTGAAGTGTCTTCCATTCAAATACCGTATGGGGCCAAGTTAACACTTTCACGGATCAGCAGACATATTAAATCAACTTCTGAGTCCCACAGATGTTTCTATTTTATTGAAAATAAAGCTCTCTGTCTTGTAGGGAACCAAATCACTATAAAAATTCTATGAAAACTGAAATCACTAAGTGATCTTATATCTCATACTTAAGGATTTTGATAAATATAAGAATTTTTTCATTATTACTTATTCTCTCTACAACATAGTTCTATGGTTTTGAATTTAAAACTATTTTAGTATAATTTATAATTAATTTTATTTTAGTTTATTGTAATTGGATCATTGTAATCAGTAAATTGTAATTAGGGTATATTATGCACTGTATCGTAAACAGTAATCGACTGTATTCATAAAATAATATGTCTTCTGAGAATGCTACGATATGTTTGCGAAATTTTCTTCATCCTCGATTATTTCATTAATCACAAACTTAATATGATTATTTTTACATACCAAGATTTTATAGCAATAAATACAGCTCAGCTGCAATTATTTTAAACACGAGGAAGCCAGTAAAACATTTATTGCCGAGGTAATCGTCCAAATCGAAAGTCAAGAAAAGTTTCAAATAGTAGGCGTTATAATTCAGAGGATTAAAACGCACTACTTACGTTAAGACCGCTCTCAGGAAAGTTTTAATATTTAAAAATGGGTGACTGTATATAATAAATGACGTTACAGAACCACAAAACGTTGACCACACTCCTAAAGCCATAACCGGAAAGCTCAGGTTTGTCATGTAAATAATGGTGTCTCANCTTTATATACCTTTACAAATTTTAGAGGGGAGGTTAAGGAGAGGGGAAGGGGACATGAACGTTATTTCATTTGTTAGATTTTTCGCACACATTATTTCTATTGCCTCCCACGCATCAAGCTTCTTCCCATTGGGCAAACATCGAAGGAGCTTCGGAAAGAAAGAGCTATGATGGTCCTGTCCTTGGAGATGTTCCGCAAAGGCTGAGTTCCCATTGTTTAGACGGTAGCTCCGTTGGTGTTCCGCGGCTCTCTTCTCTAAGCAGCGGGCAGTCCTCCCTATGTAGATAGCAGGGAACGACTCACACGCTAGTTGGTATACCCCCGATTGAGACAATGGGTCCCTCTTGTCCTCTAGATGGCTTTCCACGAAGTACGGCCAGAAGTTATTTATAACATTTGTTAGACATTCTTCTCAATTGTGCTAACACCAATGGGGGACACAAAAATTTCATTAGAATAGAGGTAAAACATATTCTTCCTAAACGATAAATAAAATATGACCCCACTTCACGTTAAAATGAATACCTTGATGACGAATGAATTCACAGAGGAAAGGAAACGCAATCGATGATTTTATTTCAAGGAAAACGTTCATAATGCTACTCGAAACCAAGTAGAAATGTTAATTTCCTCGTCAGACAGTAAGATATAGTTATAATAAAATAAAACTGAAGATTTGCATTCTATGGATACCTTCAAAGAGTACTTCAAACAGAGCCACAGGAAAACTCTTCAACTTCTTTCGAACGTTGGAAATGTCCAATACGTGGATTAAAGAAACCGAAAAGGATACTCAATAACTAGAAATCACACAGGAAGGCATTGAAGAACGTTCGCCACTTCGGGAGAAGCTTCAAAAAGCCAGAAGTATTCAAGAAAAACCCAAAATAAAAACGGGAACAAGGAAAGGAAAGAGAAACATCGGGCAGGAATCTTAGTCCTCAGTGGCTTGTACGATTTAATAATAATAGTATTAATAATGATAAGACGTCTTTATTTGGGCCAGATTGAGTTTAAAATCTCCTCTTACATCCCACAAATCGCCATATTTTGTAAGATTAAGAATTTTAAGACTTTAATTTAGTTTGTAGAAAATGAGGATATAAAAACCTAATAGATCCAAAGAGAAAAATTATCTACTGCAGGAAAACATCCACCAAGAAGGGAGGTGTAAAAAACCTGCGAAGACCTACCGATAGTAATAGCTAAAAGATGCAAAAGAACATGGTAAGAAAAATGAATAAATAATGAATTTCAGCCGTATTACAAGCACAATCGAGTATATTATCGAGTATACTCAATATACATGAAAGTACATTTTGTATAAATAATAATAATAATAAATTTATTTATCCAAAGACATACATAAGTATGTATAGGACATGTCAAAAACAAAATTTTACTAGTGTAACCACATTTTACAAGTTTAATTACATTTTAAGTACGATTGATCGTTATAAAGTCGTTGGGCCTTTATCGTTATAAAATTGGTAACAATAAAATATTAGGATTAAAGGAAAGGAAGTCACACTTGTTATTCCAATAAAATAATATTTAACACGTCATAGTGTTGGAAAGAAAAATACACATAAAAATAGCAGGAAATGTTTATGACTACATAAAATTGATAGACGAATTGAATTAGCTAGATTAATAATAATTTCCGTGGATAGACACATTTACTATGAAATAGCAATCAATGTGATACATGAATCACATTATATACAGTTTCAAGTACATGGTTAAACATTAAATAATCCATATACCATAGTTGGGGAACTTGCGGCCTTCAGGATAAAGACGGCCTTTTCGGACTTCCTTTTTATACGACCTTTTTAGTCACTTTCTGGAGAAAATTCTCGTGTTTAAATAATTACTTTTTTCTAATCTTGCTAATGCCGCCAAATAAAAATAGAAAATAGAAACTATTTTCTTTTATTTTACTGTACGAATGAAGTAATTTTCTCATAACTAAATTCGATGTTTAACCATTTAAATATGGACAATATGCTACGCAAGAGCTGATGATTTCTCTTGCGACCTTTTTTGTGAAGCCAAATGGTTAATGTGGCCGTTTCGATGTAAGAAGGTGGCCCATCCTGGCATGGACAATAAAATGCTTGACTACACAAGAACTCAAAGACGATGTCAAACGCAAGTATGAAATCACAAACTTAAAATATCTTTCAAGTTTCTTAACTTCAGTGAGTTTGGACACTAATATACATAAGATATGCATATTTTACAGTAGTAGGGTTGGTTTACATTTATATCCAAGTTGTCTCAGAGAGGTTTGGGAAACGATGAATTTGATGACAAGTGATAGCATCCACTATTACCTCATTCTAGAAATGCGTTTCTAACTTCCTCGTCACAGCTCAATTGTTTGTGCTCATCACCCTCGCGGATGAATATATGAATATCCAGTAAAATTATTCTCTTTGACATGTACCTACCTTGAATCTTTGCTGACGATGGTTTTCCCCGGCAAACACGCATGCACGAGCGAAAACTAGAGAAATAGCGTGTCTATGAGACGCACGGCTTTTCTTACGGTTCTGTCCTCGTCTGAATTCGAAGCTCACCCTCGAGTTCGCTAAATCATTCAATTATGCAATTGACGTTATCATTAGCAAACAAATACACCGTGTTGCAAAACCTTCTCTGGCTGCTGACCAATTGACAATGTTAGAGTTACGTTGTTAAATTAAGGCTACGTAAAGATGTTAACTTATAGGTTTGCTAATTTATTTAGTTGAGTGAGCTGAAGTTGAAGCCGACCAATAAAGAAAATCGAAGGGAAAAGTTGAGGTATTTGATACGTTTTTCGTTAAAAATTCGCGTCATTACCGCAATATATGAATATTTAGCTAAAGCGAGGGTAAATAATACGGTTTTAATCGTAAGGAGAGGGAGTGTTTCGACCCAAAAGACTATAACAATGAAAAATTTAAAGTTGAAGTAATTTTAAAATAGAAGGAATGATTGATAATTAAACCCATTGAATAAAGATTTAGTGCATTTTAAATAAGAGCCCATCTAAATCAAGAACAGCGCAAGAAGATCCTTAAACAAATTTAAGGAGTAAACTGTTTATTAAGATTGCTTTAAGGGTAATTAATTGCAGGAGCAACAACTTCAGCCGTTATTAAATCCACTAATCGATAAACGAAGTTGACAAAGAAGTCCTCAATTTTTTCAGCTTAAATTATTTAACTGAACCTGTTCATGGTAAGCAGGGTCCTCAACGGTTTTAAATTTAAAAAATAGATTTTAGTTCGGAAAAAAAAATAGGTCAAATGAACATCTCGTTCAAATCTCTTACACTAAAGGACTGACAACCGGTTTTGCAAATCGTGAAATAATAAATACACCTAAATGTTCAATATGATTATAAATGGTAATTACCAATTGATTTATAAGTTAAACTATTCGTTATTATTTTGCAATTTCGTGTTGCGCGGCTCACAGGTTTTGGCTTCAGCTTTTGGTCATTTTTGACCTCTTGTGACGCAAAATTTCACTGTCATGTACCTCTGAGAGCCATATCCGAACCATCAGAATCAAATTACCATTAAATATTAAAATCAATGAAGTCGAATCATACTGTATTTTTGTAAGGAGAGCTTTCCCGTGGTTTTCTTTGGCGTTAAACAAATAATACAGTTAGGAATGGGTCAAAAGAAGACGAAACCGACGATGAGAAAAAGAAGTCAACTAGGTATCAAACAAAAATACAAACTCCTACACCAAGCGATGAATACGAGAGAAATCGCACACTATTCTGTTTTTATTTCGCCAGCAAGCCTGTTCTCTTTTATCCCCATTTATTTTCTTGGAATAATAAGGATATTAATTCCAATTCTTCGTTAATTCCTCCTGTTAGTTTGAACCGGTAGGCCTTAGCGATTTCCAACTTTTTTAAGAGACTCTGCTTCGAAACAATTCGCAAATTCATCTAAACATATTTACGTGCCTTGAGCTTCCATTCTTTTTCTTCGACACTTGACCGGTGTTTATACACCGTCACAGCTTTCTCCAGTTCCTCCCGCTGTTCGGGGAGATCCCCGATCTGCGGGTCAAAGTGGTTGCTATTGGATTCACGTCTTGCGTCCCACATTTGAGTTGTATATTTACATTTTCGGAAAACACTTATCTCAAACAATAAGCACAGAGGTAAAAGAACTGCCGATTAGTTGGAATAATCGGAATTGGCCTTTTGTTAGGAGCATTAATACAAGATTTTGCTATCTGGATAGCACAGAATAGATTTGTTGAGCTATGTAAAACCACAAAAATTAAAAATGGTTAGGTTATTTGTTGAGCTATGTAAAACCACAAAAATTTAAAATGGTTAGGTTATTTGTTGAGCTATGTAAAACCCCAAAAATTAAAAATGGTTAGGCACATTCTATCTTTTTAAATTGAGAAATATGTCGCACTTAATTTAATAAAACTATATACTACAGAAAAAATGAGTTGTAATTGGTATGTTGGAGAATAATATATGAACGAAAGAGGTATAAAATATGAAGAAAGGTATGGAAGTTAATATATCTTCCTTAGATGGCTATGTTGGAAATTTCTAAATTAAATATTGAAAATTAAAGCCTTTCTTTTACAACTTAATATGAACATTTTGGATGTTGGCATTTTGGATGTTAGCATTTATAATGCATCGAGGCATCATGAATGGCACCGATTTTATTTTATTCTCACTTTTCTCTCGAGTCTTGTTTCCATTCTGTGAATATTTACAATGCATGAATTATGCGCTTTTGCAGTTCACGTTGAATCAATCTATTGGCAAAAAGCTCCGCATATAAATAAGTTGGGATTTCTTAGATATTTTAATCATCAGCTCAATTTTCTTTAAAGCTACAAGTCTTCATGAAACCTAATGCATATTCAAACTGAAAGGGAATACCTACCAGAGGTTATTCACGTGTTGAAACATATCAACCTGTAGAAAAGAGCACGCATGATAGAATTATTCATGTAACTGGAAAAAACGCGTAAACTTATACGTTGAAGGAGATCTAGGAGAACCCTTTAACTCTCACAATCGATGAACTTTCATTGATTAATTAAATGTTAATTAGAATACGGGAAACCCGTACCTTAGCAATACAAAACATATGCAAAAGGCGGCAATGAATTGTTTATTCAGTCATTCAGGATAGACGAAATTCTGGAAGCCTTTTTCCTGTTTATTTCAGCAATGGCTTATTCCTAGAAAAAGCATCAAAGTTCTAACATTAGCGTGCTAATATGACTTGCAAGATAAATCGTAAAGCAGGACGCTTTTACGACTCCTTAGATTTTCCTCAAGACAATCTCGCTTAGTTATTTCCAAATCGTGCGAATTTGCGAAAACACCGATGCTGTTTTGTAAGATCTTGAGCCATGGGTGATTTTCGGTAAGGAAATACCTCACCCGAGAGAAAAAAATTTCTCCAAGCTATTTAGATTAGTGGTTAGTCATATTCCTCGTAATAATAGTATTGAAAACAGCTTCATTCCTAAATTCTTAAAATACGTTTTCATCTTACGCGTCTAGAAACACGTATGCTATGCATGTTTTAAAATGCTCGCCAACGATTGCATTTCAAATTTTTTAAACGTTTTCCGTTTACTTAATATCATGGTTATGATTAGAAAAAGGAACGAAACACAGGGTGAAATGACAGAAAAAATTATGCAGCCGATCCATTCTGAATCCATTTTGAATGTAGGACATTTTGAATAAGGGAAAACGTAGTCGAAGACAGGTTCTGTTGTATTTGAACGTTCAATAGATTTCAGAATATCCGGAAGATGGTCTAGAAATTCTGCACAAAAAGAGCATGGCATCTTGAAGATTTTTCTTTATAAAAGGCATGCAAAATCGTATTTCTATGATTGCTACTTAATGGGAAAGGAAGATTGTGAGATACTACAATCGTACAGATGGAAAATAATAGTCTTAATTCCACAAGAAATATTTTATATGCAACCGGTTCCAACTACTTATTATTATCATCAGGTTTATTTGGCATTATTATCATTTGATTTGTTTATCTGATAATAATTAGGAGTAGTTGAAACCGATTACATCTCAAAATATTTCCAGTGAAACTGAAACTTATTTTCTCTTATCACCTTCCAATTAGTAACTTCAGGCTGCATCAATTAATTAAATATTATATCATTTAAAGCATTAATTTAAATATTTGGATAAATTATTATTTCATTGCGTTTAACAAAATCTTTATATGAGGACGCACTCAAGTATTGTTTCTCAATCAATAAAGTATGTTGTTAGTCATTGGGAGAAAAAGGAAAGACTTCGTATTTTTCCACACAATATATTTGGACGATTAGTTTCGGCTACTCGCCATCATCGGGTCAATGATACAGGAAATGCACACTCTTTATATACCTTTACAAATTTTAGAGGGGAGGTTAAGGAGAGGGGAAGGGGACATGAACGTTATTTCATTTGTTAGATTTTTCGCACACATTATTTCTATTGCCTCCCACGCATCAAGCTTCTTCCCATTGGGCAAACATCGAAGGAGCTTCGGAATGAAAGA
>KZ308117.1:2306653-2316995 GCA_000376725.2 Ladona fulva
ACGGAAATTTCGGAATTCCGAATTCTAAAATAAACTCTTTAATCTTCAGCTAATACATACAATATTCTACCAAATTTCAATAAAATTATGTGAAACGATGTATTTTTCAATAATAAATAATAATTCAAGCGAACCACGCATCGCTTAAAGCTGCAAAATTTTGGGGCGAAAATTTTTGTTCCGACGATAACGTTTCTTAGTCGCATTCACAAAAAAAAACAAATGTTATCAACTTATGGAAACTTACGAAAGACTCAAGGATATAAATGTTAAAGATAACGGTCTAAAATAGGCAAAAGGGGGATAGAAAATGTTTTTCTTTCATCTTGGAATCCTAGTAAGCATTTCATAACGATCAGTTGTCAAAGCGTAGATAACAGAACGAGATTTCGCCTTATTTTGGATGCTGTATATTTGATAATAAACCATCCATAAAAATACTGCTACCAGAAAATTTTATTATTTCAATTTTATCAAAGAAAACTGTTCAATGACTGAACAGGATGATTTTTAAAATTTACAAGCGGGGGAACCGCAAGCTCTCCTCGCTTGGGGCACTTAAATACCTTGGACCGTTACTGCGGGTCGTGTAAAATATAAAATGTGAAACTCGTCTCGAAGGAGACGAGAATATATGCAAAAATCAATTATAAAGGAACTGTGTATGACTAAAATTCAGTTTAACGTCAATCATAAGGTACATACTTTTTTATTGTAAGAACTGTTTATTTTGCTAAACTTATTAACGAAATCCTAAGTTGACATTCGGGCGTTGAAATCACTCGTGTGAGATTCGTTAAAGGATGAGTGATTCTAATATAGACGAAATTTTTACCTTGAATCTGTTAGTAAAAACAACTAATTCCGAAACATGCCTGTAATAGCACGAGGAGAATGATTCTAAATCGGTGATGATCGTGTATTACACACAGAATTATAATAGGTGTTTGACCTTTCCGTAGCATTCACTATGGACAGCTCGTAATCAAACAAGCAGTAATGGAAAAAGTCATAATTATTCGTATAAATTGTATTTTTTAGGTCGAATGTGTTTAATATTTAACCCGAGGCATCTGCTGCTTCCAACAGAATGACTTCGATTGAAGAAAAGTAAAGTAGTAAGTAAGAGTAAAGTAGTAAAGTAAGAGACTGAAGATTCTGTGATCGGTAGCCGTTAAATAATGGGCACAGAATAGAGAATCATCTGGGATTCATTATCTTAAAATAAAGTTATTACAACAGGGAAATAATAGTAATTATCTGCATCTATTTTACACTAATTTCAAATATACTTGTTAATGTTGCATGCTGAATTTTTTTCTGATTTTTATGGTATCCAAGTATAAATTGTTAAATGAAACTTTTAGGATAAACACAATTACAAATTTCAAGATTAAATTTCTACAATTAAGGCGTGCGGTGAAATCTTTCTCATCACGACTACCTCATTTTCTTTGCCTTGAAAACGAAAGTCAAATAATTATTACCTACAAGCGGAATTTCCGAGAAAGATAACTTTCAACAGACTAATTATATGCTTCACAGGTAGTTATTATAGTTTGCATTATCGACTCTTCCTAATACTTGACAAGGGGCTGTTATAGATTTAGATATTCGCAATGACCGAGTTTCTTGTCCTCTCTTATAGTTTCACCGGTTTCTACGGAGCATTTCATAAATATTTCGTAGGCCAAAATTCACGAAATAGAGAACCCATGAATCACGCAATGCTAAATGTGTTAATACGCGTTGTATAAGAATATACATAACTGGACGTGTATATTTAAGTGACCTTTTCCGAATCAGGAAACCAGAGGCATGACCGAGGAACATCTTGCCTAAGCTCTTTCGGGCGAGCGCCTGAAAACGGGACGTACGTCCAAAGCGAGCTGCTTTGCAATCGCAAATCATTTGGCACTTGAAAGATGCGTTTCAGCTTCGGATGGAGCATATCTCTTCTGATCATTGGCGACGGCACAATGCATCCGTGCCAAAAGGCGCATTTGAATTCAACTTCGAGAGCCGTTTTCGCAGGCGCCTTTCCAAAGGCGGTCGTCGAGGGAATGAAGACGAGAGAGGAGGTCAGCTGCCACCATTGCTGTTGCTGGCCTTGAAGGGACTGTCGTAGTCCAAAAGGGCTGTCTTCTGGGAACTAAGGGAAAGGGTTAATCTCGAAGGAAAAAATAAAGGGCGTTAACGTCATTAGTATTTCGGTTAGCAGTTAATTTGAACCGCGGAGATTTCGACGTTCCACCCAACCTTAACCCTAGAGAAGCAGAATTTTCCCCTTGATTCCACCGGTGAATCTATTTAGGAAGTTTTGAGAACGAAAGGGACTGAAAGAGTCTGCTCTTATGGTACGTATGCGGAAGCGAATGTAAACTAATTCATTCGTTTTCCTCAGTCAAGGTTCTGCATGTAGGCGGTAAATCTCAAAGTGACAATTGAAGTCCTCTCTTGCGTTATTCTTCTCTCCCGAAGATGGCAACTTAGTTGTCGAAATACGAATCAAGAACAATACTTGCTTACAAGCGCGACCACGGAGAACCCCAACCCCCGCTGGTGGGAATTCTTCAACGGTTAGTTTGCACGCAAACAACGGCTATTTGGAGCTTTTATCTGACTCTGATGTTCCCTCTTTTAGTAACTCGAAATTTCATAATCAGCTGTAGTGCTCTTTTTCCGTAAACTGGTCTTAATTATTACTTTATGACGGTTAAAGGGATCCAAAGTGAATTATTATCATATTTACAATAATCAACAAAACTTGAAAATGATATGAGCCGATGTCTTGAACCATTGTCTGCCATTAGGTTTCGATTTTATGTCAGTTTTTTGCTAATAAATATATTCATACCTCAGAAGGTAATTTTTTATAAAAATTTTATTTATTATTTATTTTGATAAGGCATTGAAAATTTAATTGTATAGTTAATAAGGTATAGAAAATTGAATAGTTAATTTGTATTAAAGATATCCTTTTTTCCTTTTTATTTTTTCATATTGTATCCGGTAGTACTACAAAAGTAATATCGGATGTAGATGAAATAGAAGTCGATGTTGAAAATTATTAAGTAGAAATGAAAATGAATATTATGGAAAGGGAACATTTTAATGATTAAATTTTCCCTTTTGTTTTACATTCCCGTATTCCCAATTTTTATCGATTTTTCATTTGCTTTACGGAAGAGCTGCAACGCAAATCATCGGCGCAGATGTTTGTTTCTACACTCACCTCAACTTTCACATTCCTTCACCATAAAAGAACTTTTTCACTATCAATTACCAACAAATATGATGAAATAATTTAGGCTTTTTGATCTACAAATTTTCCTCTTCCTAAATTCAATTGCTATAATTGCGCTCATCTTTCCTTCCGCCATGTTTTCCGAGGATTCTCGCTGCTTGTCCACCTGCTGCATCCAGTTTTTTTTAAGATAGAAGTTGTTTGTTATTTTAAGACAAAGGTAAGAGGAGATATGTTATCTAATTTCCTCTTTTCGAATATTTTAGCTTCTCGTCCGTCTAAATGAGTTTCTTGTTTTAATTTATCGCCGTCTTGCAAACACCCTTTAAATAGCTCTATATCAGTAGAGTCTAAAACGTTGATTACTTTACGGCGTCCAATGGAATCCTTGGGAATTAATTCAGTATCATAAAAGGTATACACTACCTTTATGACAGTGTTTACGACTTGGGAAGGTTTAGAAATATATTAATTAACGGTAACTTTTCCAGCCTTTATCTCTGGTGGTTTTGCAGTGTTATCGTTCAATACATTAACAGAACATGTTGACTGAGAAAAGTGAGCTTAATTGAGCGTGAGCAGTAACCATAGGTATGCATTACGGAATAAATTTGTTTCGTTGAAATTTGACAATGACAAACTAATGTTGGAAGACATTTAGCAGTATTTCTTCATTTTTCAATTTTTTATAATAAATCTCAAATTTTCTAATAATACATAATATGATTGGATAAATATTATAAATATGACTGGATAAATATGATAAATGTGATTGGATAGATCCCTATGAGATCTAGACGCTTGGATCAGGGGATTTTCTACTTTGGCGTTTTATCTTGCAGATAGCTTTTGAATCTGCACCCGTAAATGTTAAGAATATTTTTCTACAGTATTCAGACATTCTTACTTACTAAGAAACTCTTTGAAATAAATGCATTTCTCCTTACAGTTTACATATGCTTTTTAGTTTAATTTACTCCTTTAGATTCTCATTTGAGAATATCACAAGTCAATCGAACAGAAATGAGTTACCTGAAAGCATCAGATAAAAGTAGCTTTGATTTAAGAAATGGATAACTGTACGATATATGTATGTTCTCATATCTTCATTATTTACTTAAATATTTTTACATTTAAGTTTATAAAGATATATACCATTTCTGTACTAGTTGGCAGGATTAATGACGGTGTAGGGTAGGATTCATAAGCCAGAAATGTAAGATATCTCCAAAAAGTATTTAAGAAGTTGGACCTCGAAGGAATGGACCTATCGGTATATTTCCTAAAGTTTTAAGTGAGAACTCAAAACCATCCAAGAAAGGCTTCTGTACTATTAAACTGAGTTATGTACAACACGACCAATGACATTATTTGTCTTTCTTTACCGTTGCTTTAATTTTCAACTTCTAGGTGAAGTTTCAGCTCCGAGTCCGCAAATTTTCAAACAAGTTGCAAGGGTTCCCTGGCGAAATGAAGTTTCGAAAGTCCAGCATAAAAACTTAAAGAGGCTGGTTTAAATTCGCTCTCAGCCACTTTTATCCACTTGGATCCACTTTTCTCCAAGCTATTTTTCATTGCTCCTTTCCTCCGCAGTTCTTCCGCCTCATTCCACAGTCTAACGCTCATTTTCATAAATACGAAGAGGTAGGAAGAAGACACATTCTCGACGACCCCAAGTGTGCAGCATTGTTGCCATCAAAGCAATCAAGGGGCAGCACATTACTATCTCAAAATCCAAACAATTTTACTGCCGGCAATTAAGACAACATAGATTTATGTTGTTTAATGACATAATACTTGTTTGTATATTTTAAAATTATTGAAAATTAATTTTTTGTAGCATTAAAGAGCTCTCAATGAAGAGCTTTCTGTTCCATCAAACGCTTGAAGGGCAGGATTTGCCGAGCAGCAGTAATACCGCACGTAGTCGCTCTGAAGGGGGCTAAAGTGATGCGGAAGAAGTTTACGGCACGGAAAGAGATGACTACGTGACGGAGATGGCGAGAATTTCGTTATGAAAGTGGAAATAATTGCCTAAAATACCAAGGAATAGTTCGCTATAGCGGGAATTACGTATCATCGTTACTCGTTATAAGAGTTGGACGTAAGAAGATACTAATAAGTCTCAATCTCGCTCTTAAATAAAGAGGTTGTTATTGTCATTATTATATATTATAATGATCAAAAATAAAATTGGAAATATAAATACAATATCCAAACTAAAACACTAGGTGAAGAATGNAAGTACATTTAAACGTAATTTTTAGAGAGAATAGCCTTTGCTAGTATAAGAGCATAAGAGAGTCAAGAAAAATCATTCCTCATTCATTCCGTGTTTCTCATTTATTTCTTCCGAAGAGAAAGCAAAGAGAAGGAATTCTCATGTAAACGGTGATACTCAATTTATTTTCTGCGGAGATTTTAATTTAAAAGGGAAGTTATTCGGTAATCGTAAGGAATACTAAATACTGTAATTAGTATGGAAGATGAGGAAATATTTTTCGTTTATTTTGGTTTGCTCTAACGGCTCAAGCCCAGCTTGGAGGACAAGTATGTTGCCATACTGCTAACCTTGAATTTCCAAACAGCGGCAGCGCTACGGTTTTGGGGTTTTCCGCGCACGGACCGTCGCGCATACCGAAGTTATTTTTTTCCTAACATCAGTGACTCGGTCCTGAGGAGGAATTCTTTCCATTCTTTCCCTTCAATAAATATCAAGATGACCTCATCTTTCACAGCAGTCACTAAATTTTTTTTTATTCCACACAGATAAAGAAGAAGATTTTCTACCGTTCGTGAGTTAATCTCTTTTCCCAACTTCAATTTATTATCCAATATTTTGGGGTTTCTTATGCCAAATTCCAGAAGAAGATTCGGTTACAACGGAAACGAGCCGAAAGCTTTGAATGAACCAGAAAGAGATAATTATCGGACCGTAGAATTTTAGAACGTAAATGATCAGATAATGTATACTTATGCGATTGATTAACCATACGAAAGCACTATTTGGAAAGTGAATTAATGAAAAGAAAAACCCAAAGGAATTTTTGTATTTTTCATTGCATTTTTTTTTTCGCTTCATCTCTGTTTTTCCCTTTATCGGTAATTGCGTATCAATTTGAGTAAACCACCTTTGCGTATTGGCTTACATTACAAATTTCCTAAGAATCCATCCGAGGAAGAAAACGAGTGCAAACCTTTCTGCGGCCTTCTCATCATTTTAATTTCTCTTCTCCTCAATGCAGATGTCATTGAAACTCACTGTTCGTACGATTATGGGGATTAGAGGAACCCTGAAAAATCTTGCACGGCAAGTAATTCTTGACAAGTGGTATTGATGTTTTTTCTAGGAAATGACGAATTTTTGAATGGATTGTTAAATGTACTGTTACATGTGCTGTTGCAGATGTGATTTATCTGTTGTAGAATAATATAATTGTATATCATAGCTGCTTAAATTGTGAACTTGTAATATTATGTAATAATAATATGTATGACATAAATAAATAAATTCATAAAATTATTATTATTATATGTGGGACGATCAACATCTGCGACCACAGAAAAATTCCAGGGGGCGAGAACTCACCTCGTTATAGGCGGGATTTCGTTATGTGCTTGCGTATGCTTTGTTGTAAGCTTGCTTATACTTTTTTATATGCTTATATCCTTTTTTTATAAACGAGTCTTACGGGGCATTCCCTTCAATATATTATGAAGCATAATTCGACGCTTGCTCACTAACCAACAATAATTAAGCATTTTCTTGTTATCTATTAGTAAACGCAGACATTCTGCTGCTACTCTAGTGAATATCAAACGAAATAGTGTTATATCAGTATCTTACGGTTTCTTAAAAGAAGACTACAGAAAAATTACTTGTGTAAGTTTGCGCAAAATAAAGCACAACCGTAGTTATTAATAGAGAGCATTAATGGCCTTTTTATGAACCATATCGATAAAGCATTACTACATAACATATTTCGATTACATATAACATTCACTACACTATGACCCACCAAACTGCGCCAAATTTGACCTTTCTGCACTACTACTTTTGGGTGGTCTATTTTTGTAGTCCTTGCGGAAATTTTCACGAAAACTTTATTACTAAATGTTCATAATTTCAGTCGTTATATGGACAATTTAAAGACGTAATAATCTCTTAAGCAATTTTTCTGAGAGAATGAGCTAATTCATCATTTCCTCTCGTAGGGTATGACGAGATTAAGAAATTTTATTCAAAGGACTCAATCCCGACTTATCGTAGATTCAATAAAAATCTATTTACAGCAAATTTTAATGATGTTCATGTTTCTCTTAAAGAGATGACGAACTCTGCAATAATAAGTACATCTTGCTTCCTGTAAGACCACCTCATCACGTTTCTGCCACCCGGCGATTTCATAACCTTCCGTTTCTGGACAATCGTACGTACTCGCGGTAATTGAAGCAGCAATAAATTAAAGCGGACAGATGCTCCCCGAGAAGTGGCGAGTTGGTTCATTGATACCCTTATCACTCGGGACGGAAAACAACAAGGCGACCAAGCCTCACTTGGAAATGCATGGGAGGCGAGAGAACGAGAAAATGTTAAAAGAGCCTCTATCGATGAGAAAAAGCTCTCAATCGCACTAAGAACCAGGAAATTACGCAACCTATTTTTCTCTCGCGATGCAAACCAGTGGTGCGCGAACCTCTTCTATCGCGTTTTGCTCTGATGGCATTCCATTATTCAGTCTGCAACTCTTTTATTTTTCAGAAATATAAACATGACTCAAGGTTAGTTGCTCAGCTTTGCTCCTGCGGATGGAAACGGATATGTATTAAGTACAGGTCGAGTTCAGGGATGCTAGATTTTGGAAAGCTCTGTGGGAGATATTTTTATGTTACTCCAATTGCATGGACAACCGCCAGTAAAACGGCATATTTGAAAGAGAAATCCAATGCGACAAAAATAAATAATGATATACTCGGTTCAACAAAAAGTCCATTTAAAAGTATACACTTCAGCGTCATCCAACGATGATGACGCTTAAGTATACTTTTTAAATGTACACTTTTGCCTCAGTCTTGTTCATGGCTATGAAAGCTACTGAGAAATAAGTTATACTGGATAATAGCATTAATTAAGGATTCTCCTTAGGCAATGTTACGAAAAGTGTTACTCGTAGAGTCATTGTGCTTCACTAATGCGAGCTTATTCTTCTTATAGCATTCTGACCCAGTGAAAAAAGCAATGGCAAACTACCTCACTCCTCACCTTGCCTAGTAAGCCTCATTTCCCTGTTGTTCCTCTTCGTTGCTGATGGTAAGAGGATGAGGTCCCAACCGGCCTTCAGGATGGATACTTTACAGACAGATTGTTAGACCTACTAATGATAACTTCGAACTTGGTGCTCGAACGTATCTTGAACGTAAAATGAAAGAATTTTCATGTGAAAATAACAAAGAAATTACGCAATCCGTGCTCTGCGAAGAGATGAGTAGACGTAAACTGGGTGGACGAGTAGATTGTTTACGTAGACGAGTAGATTGATTTTGTGTCGATGACATATTTCTCCTCTCTTGATCGGTTTCTTCTTTAACACAAGGTGANCATTTACATATTTTTTCATACATGAACTCATCTACGCTGTAATATGTTTTACTAAGAAAAATTTCCTCACTTTATTTGAGAAAAGTATACCATTAGCCTTCTTTAAATCGCCAGACAGCAAATTGTACACTTTTAGAGCCATTATCTCAAAGCTCCTTGCAGTTAGGCTCAGTCTATGCGATGGAGCCCTCAAGGAAAACCTTCTTCTTGTAAGGTGATCATTTATCCTTCTGTTTTTCGTATTTATGTATGTTTGAATGAACATGAATAGCACATGCATAGATATATGCTGAGGGCATTGTTAATATACACCACTCCTTAAAGAAAGGCCTAGGTACATGATTTTCTTCTTCCAATCTTTGCTATGACTCTGATCATCCTCTTCTGCATAATGAAAATATTTTTCCAGTGAACAGAATTACCCCATATAAAATACCGTAAGTTTTTAAACTTTTGCTCTCGACAAGGGAAACTTCCGGATTCTATTATCTTCCAATCTGTTCCCCCTTTTAAAGCCTTTAATCGCAGCAATGGCACTTTCACAAACTTGATCTATCATTGGAGCGAAAAATTACATTTCCCTAACAATTTCCGTGTCCAGCCCTGCCTACTTCAGCGTCATCCAACGATGATGACGCTTAAGTATACTTTTTAAATGTACACTTTTGCCTCAGTCTTGTTCATGGCTATGAAAGCTACTGAGAAATAAGTTATACTGGATAATAGCATTAATTAAGGATTCTCCTTAGGCAATGTTACGAAAAGTGTTACTCGTAGAGTCATTGTGCTTCACTAATGCGAGCTTATTTTTCTTATAGCATTCTGACCCAGTGAAAAAAGCAATGGCAAACTACCTCACTCCTCACCTTGCCTAGTAAGCCTCATTTCCCTGTTGTTCCTCTTCGTTGCTGATGGTAAGAGGATGAGGTCCCAACCGGCCTTCAGGATGGATACTTTACAGACAGATTGTTAGACCTACTAATGATAACTTCGAACTTGGTGCTCGAACGTATCTTGAACGTAAAATGAAAGAATTTTCATGTGAAAATAACAAAGAAATTACGCAATCCGTGCTCTGCGAAGAGATGAGTAGACGTAAACTGGGTGGACGAGTAGATTGTTTACGTAGACGAGTAGATTGATTTTGTGTCGATGACATATTTCTCCTCTCTTGATCGGTTTCTTCTTTAACACAAGGTGACTTTTCCGCAACAATATCTATTAAGATTTAATGCAATTAGAAATCGATTCTTTCTCTTGTTTATAAAAGAACTGTTAAGTGTTATTCCAGACGCCCTGCGCACTGAAGCAAGTCTTGCATCCGAGTAGTACGACGATATGTTTTCATAGAATAAGATTTGTTTAATTCAAGAAACAATAGTACTAAAATCTTCGCTTGGGAGAAGCAATAATCGGATTCTAAATAAACTGACAATGATTTTAAGATAATAATAATGAAGGAATAACAAGTGTGAAAAATAGCGACACGACTGGGA
>KZ308118.1:25490-74153 GCA_000376725.2 Ladona fulva
ATATATTTTTAAACTAAATTAAGTCCCGTCATACTTGATGGGGGCGTTTACTAGTAATATATTAATATTTGAAAAATTGCTATTTATCTCCCATAATCTCGATTTTTTTTATAATCCATTTGGCTCTGGAGGGGATTTACACTCAAACTTCCCTTCCTCTTAGCTACGCCAGTGCCTTCACAATCATTTTCCATTAATTGCTCATTGTAGCTATTATCACTTTCTAGAATTCCCTGCCAACCTGAGAGGCAACAAAAATAAATAATATTGAATAAGTCTATGAACCATGGTTTAAATATTATGCAATTCATGTGTTTCTACTTGTAAGCTTCCTTACGTAAACTTTTTGTTATTCTATATTTTTTTTATATACATGCATAATAACTTCTTGTGTATCTTATTGAACAGGTATCCATAGGTTGTTATCCACAAAGCACAAGGCACATTATAATATTAGTCATTGTTATTCTTATTGGTATTATTATTATTGTTCTTGAATGATTGGTAAGTTTATAAATTAAATTAGTTGAGGTATTCTTCTACCCCTGGAGATGATAGCGTGGCTATTGAAATACATATTGGGTGATTTCAAAAAGGCCAGTTTTTCCAGGTTTTCCTGCATTTCCATGAGCTGGTCACACCTTGACCCGGACAGCTGGAATAATGGCTTAGCGAAAGTTTTAAACCCTCTCGTTTAAAATGAAGAACAATATCTTACGCCGGAGTTTTCAGCTTAAAAATATGACAACTCTCTCGAATACAGATACTCACACAATGAGCGAAAAAGATATTTTTTATTTACTATAAATCTTAGGTATATCTCGCTTGTTAGTAAACGGATATTCCTATCTCCCATTTTAAAATTATCAAGTATAATTTAGAAAAATTAAAGGTAAAATTTTCAAGTATCTCCCGAAATTGTGAACTTTGAATTATGCTTTTTATTAAGTCAGTATTCGTGAAACGAAAGAAAAATTATTGCAATAAAACACTCAATGATACAGGTATAACGGGAGCTAACTGATTGGTAGCGGACATAGTGGCATCTCTGAACCGCAAGGTTTTCTTTGATCTCTGCTGTTCAATTATCGATTGATCCTGCCGAACGGTGAAGGCGAGTTTTACTGCTAATGGAATGAAAGATTCGCCGAAAATGCTTTTTCTCTTTCTCCAAATTAACTCAAAACCTCGCTGCATTGAAGGAAAATGGTGAATTATATTTTATAAATATAGTTTCCTATTATTACAAAATTATTGGTAGCACCTATCGTATGAAAATAGGTTCTCATTTATTCACCTTGCATCAACTGTGAGCATGAAAACGCTACTAAATTTATTCAGAGTTAATTTTACTTATAAGGAGTACCTTATTGCTTTGCGAATCCTTTGAAAATTAAAGTATAATTTGTGACAGTACACATTACATTTACATGAAATACATTTAATGCAAATCCAATTAATATATCTTTATCATAATATATCATCTAAAATCAGTAAATACTGTACGAGTTGAAGAAGATGCAAATTAAGGTAAAATTTGTCATTAAATAATGTTATTTTTTCTCAAACGAAATGCTACATACCACATGCATTATTACTATATTTTTCAATCCATTTTGCTCATTATTATACTGAAAGGATAATAAATAATTTAGTCAAGGTATTAAGTCAAAGTAAGCGATCATACTTCTAAATCATAAAAGTAATCTTTCTTTTTCTATGTGCATTAGAAACATTATGTATACATTGAAAGATCGTCCCCCGTTTTCTTATCCGACATTCACATGTATCCAGTCCTCAAAATTTCCCAAATCGGTAACTTATTCTGAGTCATCGAACTTCCAACTGGAACCAATTAGGTTCGTAGGTCGAGAAAGCATTGTACTAATCCATAAATCGCGATGCAGAATTTAATATTGAATTCCACCATAATCTATTTGGTGCATATTCAAACGTAAGTACTACATATGGTGTTAGGGTGAGTATAGATGGGCGCAAGAGACAAACTAAATAAACGAAAGAAGAAAAAATGGAATACGGCGGATACATACGGCTTACGGAGTGATTTCAAAATTCTGAAGGTAATGTTGCAGAGTATTTAAAAGCATCGATGAGCATTGTCATCTACAATTCTTGCCTTTATATACCGGAGGAAAATTGAATGAATGTTATGAACGCATATTTTTGTACGTATTTTTATTGATAAAAAACCATAGCGGTGTCTCTCTTTTATCAGCGGTCCGTCCCTCTTTTGAGCTTTGTGATTATTAACTAACAGATTTTACGAGAAAGATGAACTTTTACCTGAGGATGGCTTCATAAGTCAATACTTTTCGGGAAACTTAAAATAAAATTCAATTGAAAACTTTTCAATCATTATGAAAGAGGATAATATTTATTTACTTCATTCTTTGAGAAATCAAACGGATTGGAAATTCATTGGTCAGTTTGACGTTTTACACACAGGAATTAATAAAACTCTGATTAGTGCATAGCTTTAAACGAAAAGGGTAAAATGTGACTTCAAGTGTGCACCTAGGAATATTCCCAAGGTACAGGCTCGATAACTCAGTTGGCTAGAGCGGTCACCCGGAAACTGAAAGATTTGGGTTCGAGGCCCGGTTCCGGCGGACTTCTTTCATGTCCGTTTCTCCTTTGAAATAGATTTTTAAATGCGTTTTGCTATTTTCAGCAATCTTTGTAAACAGTCACTTCATAGGATAACCGTTCAAGTTTCTCTTTTATTTATTTTTCCAGACCATTCCAGATACTTATTAACCGTCGAACATTAAAGTATGTTTACGGATGTAGCGACTCCGAAATGAGATCGCAAAACATTGCCTTAGAGCACATTCTCAAAATATTTCTTGACATCATCAAAAGTTCTCTTGTTGCTATCGGACGTCGACCTCTTACGCCTCTGTTAATTTTCAGATTGTACTCTTTACTTTTGTTCCGGAAAATCGAAATTAAGTTGCGCATTTAAGCGAGGAAAACATCAGGTGATAGCAATACGGTTTTATTGCCTTTAATTGTGCATCAAACTACGACTCGTGTCCATTGAGTAAAGTTTGTTGATTTACTAGACTTTAGGTATAACTATTATCACTAACTATTTTTTCTGTAATAAATTCTTTTGGGTGGTGTTTGGTTCTATTTAATGGGAAGGTGTTACAAAAGAGGAAGAGAAGGTATTTAAAATAAATAAGTCCATGAAGGTCAAAATATAATCGTACTTCGCAAATACTCAGTTGAAGATCCGCCGGCGCTCTTCCGAAAGATTAACAGCAACCAAACATCTTGGGTAAATCCACCGCCAACGGGACGGTCCTCTTTCAGTCAAACCTCCGCGACAAAAGAGTCAAAACTCCATTGGAATCAGAGCATAAACAAATCCGCCGTCGATTTCCCGCCGTCGCTGCAGACGGCCACTCGTTCAGGAGCGCGTTCCAATATAAATCTCCATCGAATTCGCCGCGGGTCACATATTTCCCCTTCTCGATCCTCGGTGAGTGGATGAGTACTCCCTACAGTCCTGAGTTACGCCGATTACGCCTCCCACGCCCCCCCACACCATCCCCCGGGAATGATTCGGCAGGTACCGCATGCGGGGGCGGGAGGGTGAGGGGGCGAGGCGGGTTCCTCCCCCGGCGATGACGTGAACTACAGCCTCTACACCAATGGGAAGGGAGCATGTGGGCGTGGCCTCCGCTCCAGGGAGGCGTGCGCTCGCGAGTTATGGCCTCAGGCAACATGGCGCTACTGCGTCACCAACCCATCCCTCGGCCCCCTCCTCTCTCTATTTATCTCACGGTAAATTTATATAGCGCGCTCTCCCCATCCTTGCCCCTTTTACATCTGCCGGTCCCCTCCTGCAACATCCCTCATGCCCTCCTTTACCCTTATATATTTTCTCATTCCCCCGCTCTCTCCATTTTCATCTTTATTTCTCCGAGGCTCTTGTGTGTGTATATATACATCCCTTGCGCGCGACTCGTCTTCTCTCAACTTGTCGAATTCTTTTTAAGGGACTTGCCCGCGAGGAATAATTTTGGGCGCAGTAGGGTTTCGCGGGTGTAATTTTCCACGAAAGGGGTGTTTTTATGACGTGGCCTGGTTCGAGAGGGTCACGACCTTGAACCCTGGATGGCGCCACCGGACCCTTGAGGGATTTTTTTTATTGCCCGCTCATGTACAATGGGCTTCCCTCGGATCTGCTTAGTAATTACTTTGCGGGTGATTTTCGACTGGAAGTTTTGTCAATGCTTCCAGCGAGGACGATGCCTTCGATCTAGTTCCCAACCACAGCAAACCGGCTGACGACCTCAGGCTTGAATGAAAATAAGATTTTTAAAATTTTGAAATTGCGTTCAACTAACAATTAAAAAAAATATACAGACATTCATTGAACCTATTTGTTTAGTAATTCAACTATGCGTTAGTTCTCTTATGTCTTAATGCGCTCCACCCTGCGCGTAATTTGGACAAGTACCCTTCAAACTTCACCGAGTACAATATAGACACTACTTATCAGTCGGTGTTTACCTTATTCAACGCCCAGTGTTTTAAATAAGTTTTAGGAAGTAGAAAAATGTACGAAGCTTTCATCTACTGAGGTGGCATTCTTTTCTTTTCGCGGATAAATTTCTTAAGAATCATCAGGTGATGAGGAAATGTTTAGGTGAAGGATTAGATCCTTTAAAAAGTCGAACACTTCAAATGTCTGTCATTTAGAATGCTATTTATTGAAATGGTAAAATTAATAAGTGATACAGTCCATGCGAAAAAGGCAATCTACCTAAGAATAATTGTTGATAGCAAATAATACATGTGTGTGTGTTGGGAAACAGTTCATTAAACCTATATACAGGTTGTTTTTTGTATAGGTGTGCAACATGGACTAAGTGGCAGCAGAAAAGAGAGCATTGATGGCAATGTAGAAATTTAAAAGACTCCGTAAGCCCCACTGTTCATTCGGTTTTTTAAGCTTTTATTCTCGGTATTCTTTTCTCCCTGAAAACTATACATAGCTATTGAAATGCGTTTTATGTTCTTCTCAAAATTATGATATTTTCCAGGCTGGTGGTTTACTTGATCTGATCGCCGCGTGAGCTCAGGGACAGCTCCAAACTGTTTAAGGTGTATTTTAAGTTTCTATTTTAATGACAGCCATGTACAATGTCCTCTCTGATAGCAATTGGGAAGTATTGCTACGTACAGAAGGACGTTTAAATAAAACTGACTGGCCGATAACTGATGAGGAAATCATTCTACGAGCAAACGAAGGGAGAAGTCCATAGAAAACGGAAAAACGAGGAGAAAATCTATTCAGACTAATACTAAGGTTCGTTGTGATAGTCTCCTGGGAAACGTATTGGAAAGACTAATTTAGGAAGACCTAGGTTAGTACTTTACATATATCAGTAAATAAGTAACACGGCTGAGTGAGGTATTGCATTCTGTGAGAGAGAATGCTTTATTGTCTGTTATTAAAACATTATAAATGAAGATATTATTAGATTCTGGAGAGATACTCTACCAGAAGTTGACTTAGTTGGGTTAGTTCAAAAACTCCGCGGAAATAAGGGGGAAAATGAAAAGAAATCCTCCGACCCCCCAAGACGGTAGCTCTTCTAAGATCGCAAGTTTTTCCTTAGCCCTACGGTGAAATTTGAATTGACCCAGCGGTACCTTGGTTGCACTGGCGGCTTACGGAATATTTAAATCTCTATGTTGAGGTATTTCATCTTATAATCAGTGCAAAATAATTGTGTTTCTAGTGTTACTGTGCATCCGCCAAAGCGAAGAAAATAGGAATTTATTTGGAAAAGAATGGTAATATTTTGAAACAGTGACTATGAGTTTTGAATAGTAATACTCGGCAATCTGGCAATCAATATCTAAAAAATGTATCGTTACTTATTCAAAATGGGAGGAAATTGGAAAAATAAGAATTCCAACTAAGTTACTTAATTAAATTAATTGATTTTCGTTTATATTTTTAAAAATTCTTATCCTATGATTCTATGTAATGTATATTCTATACATCTATGTAATGTATATTCTATGTAAATGTATATTCCATACATCATTCAGAAGGTCCAAATTTATAACATGTGTCTTCCGAGTAGCCAAGTGGATAGCACGTTCGCCTTATGTGGAAGCGGTCCTAGGTCCGATTTCCTGTGGGGACCCATACGTGCGATCAGACTTCAGCTGTGAAGGCTCTTTCCAAAATACTACTGCTGCTACAGATAACATGTATCGATGTGAATCCTTAATTTTAATCGCATCGGCTTGTAAAGGGGTTTGTTATTCCATTATTTTTAATGTTAACTCATGTTTAAGAAAAAATTATTTTTTCTTACGAAGTATTCGACTTGACAACACTTCATATAACTTGAGGACATACATGCAGTTACACCTTCGTGTATCTTGCACTCACTTATACGAGAAGGCGGAATTCAGTTAAGTAATGAATGTTAACATTGAAAGTAGAAATAAATTCCTATGCATTGTATCCATACACATTTCATAAGGTATACCATAAAGTTCGTTCCCTGAAATGAAAACGGGTGAAGAAGAGTAGTCCTGGGCAATTGCCATTTTTGGAGCGATCCTGCCGAAGGAGAATATCATGTGGCTTTGATGATGAAGGACCTCCGAAATCCCTTCAAAGGTCTTTAATTTAATCATACGAGTAGCATATGTACAGCATAAGAAAATGTAAACCACTTCCCAAAATCATATTCCCTTGCTTTGAGCGGCTTGTTGGTTAGAAACAAACCAATTGAAACTATCATTGACGATTTTTTTACAAAGTAAAAATTGCGGTCACTTTCACCATTTTCTTCTGTAATGAAAGTCAACCATGAAAAATCTATGTTAGAGGGTGTAACTGATGTAATTGAATTTTTGCCCTCTAAATCATAAGATAATACCTCTTTGTTTCTGTACTTATAGAAGCTCTTTGAATCTCCTTTACAAGAATACCTTGAAACTCTAGGAAATCCTTATAAAGATCCTAAAGGGGAAAGATTCGCACGAATGCAAAAGGAGAGAAAATATACCCGGTGCTCTTTTGGGGCAATGGGCCGCTTTCCTCAGCTATGTAAGATAGACGAAGATTGCCCTAATCTCCATTATTTCAAAAAAAAATAGTCGCAAAGTTATGCATGTAATTAATAGATCTGTGATAATATGTTTGCAGATTATGCATCAGAATAAAGAATTTTATCCAATTTCAAATTTTATCCAATTTCAAGTTTTATCCAATTTCAAATTTTATCTTATAAAGTCTCGAAGCAATGACTTATGAGGGATCGGAGCATTAAATTACCGAAATAACGAAAATTAGCATAATGCAAGTCTATCCAAAAATATTTCGTAACCACTAGAACTTGCTGCTATCAAGAAAGAGTTTTATAAGTGATATAAAACGTATTTTTTAAAACTGATCAACAGTTCAGCCTCCTCCGTATATTATGTAAAATACAGTGGAATTTGTCTAAAGCAGATCGTGTATATCGCAGAAACAAGTCCGTTTCCGAAAAAATTATCGGTCCTGACCTGCGGGATAGGAACCCCTCGATTAATACGTCCAATGTACTTTTAACCGTTGTTGCTCCAATGTTTGCCATTTTACCCATTGCTGTTCTCAGTCGGCTGTCGGCTGCAGGATCCCTATCCAGCATTTCGAACCTGTATGTTACGGAAACTTGACCATAACGGAAAATTTTTCTAGCACTATACGATTCCGCTATAGACTAGTTTCACTGTATATTCCAATGTCTCCCACTCAAGTTATAATTGACGATTTTCTGCTTTCCTGCAATCATAAGGACCATTTTAATCTGAGAAGTTGACTCCAAAATTTATTAATTGATCCTTATAATGAATTATTTTATTCCGTTTAATTTAATCGCGGCTGACTGGTAAATTTCTCAGTTTCCCAAATCAATTGCAGTTCTTCCTCCTATTTGCAGAGCTTTTTTAATTCTCCTCCTTTTCAACTTACCTGTCATAAATTAAGGTAGAGCAGTGCTCGAACTATTTATATTCCATCGTCAGGAGCGTAGCCAGGACTTGTCTCTGAGGAGTCAGACCATATGGTGTTAACGGAAAATTGCCCAAATTCCTATGGCAGGCAGACTTTTGTCTTAAATGTAATAAAGAATATGAAATCAGATTTATATTTATGTATACCACCTTAGAGTCAGCAGGGCCCTGTGTAACTCTATCATATATATAAAAAGAAAATGTCTGTCCGTCCGTCTGTCCGTTTTTCCGTCTCCCTATTTATCTCAGAAACAGTTTGACTTAGAAATTGAATTGACCTGAAACAAACCGCATTGTGTTTCTACGATGCTGAAACCCCCAGGAAAACTATTCTCATCTCTGTAAAGGCCCGGGTTCGAACCCAGGAGCACAAATACGTTTCCATAAGAGATGTACGTAAATTACGTTTTCATGACCTGCAGAGGTCGTTTCTTTTACAAAATTAAATCAGAAACAATGGTTCTACGAAATTGAGACAAGTGTCACAAGAAAGAGAAATAATCATGGAATCTTATTTTAGTCGTGAATCACTCATATAATTTCGAAATTGCGAGAAATTTGATAAAATAGACGTAAATTTCGTAAAGTATTTCGGAAGTAAACAACCCATCCTTTTGACGACGAAAGCAATTGTTGAACATTGATTTCATGAGTTTTCCCGTATAAATGCACGGGAATAATCAGTTAGTATACTTTTCCATAAGAAATGTAAGTAAAATAGGTTTTCGTTACCTGCAGAGGTTGTTTCTTTTACAAAATTAAATTAGAAACAATGGTCCTACGAAATCAAGACTAGTGTCACAAGAAAGGAAAATAATCATAGAATCCTATTTTAGTCGTGAATCATTCATATAATTTTGAAATTGCGAGAACTTTGATAAGAAAGGCCGAAACATTCGTAATTTTTTTGGGAAATAAACGTGTCTACAGCTCCCGAAATAATCAACCCGTCCCTTTGACGACCATCTATGTAATGTATATTCTATGTAAATGTATATTCCATACATCATTCAGAAGGTCCAAATTTATAACATGTGTCTTCCGAGTAGCCAAGTGGATAGCACGTTCGCCTTATGTGGAAGCGGTCCTAGGTCCGATTTCCTGTGGGGACCCATACGTGCGATCAGACTTCAGCTGTGAAGGCTCTTTCCAAAATACTACTGCTGCTACAGATAACATGTATCGATGTGAATCCTTAATTTTAATCGCATCGGCTTGTAAAGGGTTTTGTTATTCCATTATTTTTAATGTTAACTCATGTTTAAGAAAAAATTATTTTTTCTTACGAAGTATTCGACTTGACAACACTTCATATAACTTGAGGACATACATGCAGTTACACCTTCGTGTATCTTGCACTCACTTATACGAGAAGGCGGAATTCAGTTAAGTAATGAATGTTAACATTGAAAGTAGAAATAAATTCCTATGCATTGTATCCATACACATTTCATAAGGTATACCATAAAGTTCGTTCCCTGAAATGAAAACGGGTGAAGAAGAGTAGTCCTGGGCAATTGCCATTTTTGGAGCGATCCTGCCGAAGGAGAATATCATGTGGCTTTGATGATGAAGGACCTCCGAAATCCCTTCAAAGGTCTTTAATTTAATCATACGAGTAGCATATGTACAGCATAAGAAAATGTAAACCACTTCCCAAAATCATATTCCCTTGCTTTGAGCGGCTTGTTGGTTAGAAACAAACCAATTGAAACTATCATTGACGATTTTTTTACAAAGTAAAAATTGCGGTCACTTTCACCATTTTCTTCTGTAATGAAAGTCAACCATGAAAAATCTATGTTAGAGGGTGTAACTGATGTAATTGAATTTTTGCCCTCTAAATCATAAGATAATACCTCTTTGTTTCTGTACTTATAGAAGCTCTTTGAATCTCCTTTACAAGAATACCTTGAAACTCTAGGAAATCCTTATAAAGATCCTAAAGGGGAAAGATTCGCACGAATGCAAAAGGAGAGAAAATATACCCGGTGCTCTTTTGGGGCAATGGGCCGCTTTCCTCAGCTATGTAAGATAGACGAAGATTGCCCTAATCTCCATTATTTCAAAAAAAAATAGTCGCAAAGTTATGCATGTAATTAATAGATCTGTGATAATATGTTTGCAGATTATGCATCAGAATAAAGAATTTTATCCAATTTCAAATTTTATCCAATTTCAAGTTTTATCCAATTTCAAATTTTATCGTATCAAGTCTCGAAGCAATGACTTATGAGGGATCGGAGCATTAAATTACCGAAATAACGAAAATTAGCATAATGCAAGTCTATCCAAAAATATTTCGTAACCACTAGAACTTGCTGCTATCAAGAAAGAGTTTTATAAGTGATATAAAACGTATTTTTTAAAACTGATCAACAGTTCAGCCTCCTCCGTATATTATGTAAAATACAGTGGAATTTGTCTAAAGCAGATCGTGTATATCGCAGAAACAAGTCCGTTTCCGAAAAAATTATCGGTCCTGACCTGCGGGATAGGAACCCCTCGATTAATACGTCCAATGTACTTTTAACCGTTGTTGCTCCAATGTTTGCCATTTTACCCATTGCTGTTCTCAGTCGGCTGTCGGCTGCAGGATCCCTATCCAGCATTTCGAACCTGTATGTTACGGAAACTTGACCATAACGGAAAATTTTTCTAGCACTATACGATTCCGCTATAGACTAGTTTCACTGTATATTCCAATGTCTCCCACTCAAGTTATAATTGACGATTTTCTGCTTTCCTGCAATCATAAGGACCATTTTAATCTGAGAAGTTGACTCCAAAATTTATTAATTGATCCTTATAATGAATTATTTTATTCCGTTTAATTTAATCGCGGCTGACTGGTAAATTTCTCAGTTTCCCAAATCAATTGCAGTTCTTCCTCCTATTTGCAGAGCTTTTTTAATTCTCCTCCTTTTCAACTTACCTGTCATAAATTAAGGTAGAGCAGTGCTCGAACTATTTATATTCCATCGTCAGGAGCGTAGCCAGGACTTGTCTCTGAGGAGTCAGACCATATGGTGTTAACGGAAAATTGCCCAAATTCCTATGGCAGGCAGACTTTTGTCTTAAATGTAATAAAGAATATGAAATCAGATTTATATTTATGTATACCACCTTAGAGTCAGCAGGGCCCTGTGTAACTCTATCATATATATAAAAAGAAAATGTCTGTCCGTCCGTCTGTCCGTTTTTCCGTCTCCCTATTTATCTCAGAAACAGTTTGACTTAGAAATTGAATTGACCTGAAACAAACCGCATTGTGTTTCTACGATGCTGAAACCCCCAGGAAAACTATTCTCATCTCTGTAAAGGCCCGAGTTCGAACCCAAGAGCACAAAATACGTTTCCATAAGAGATGTACGTAAATTACGTTTTCATGACCTGCAGAGGTCGTTTCTTTTACAAAATTAAATCAGAAACAATGGTTCTACGAAATTGAGACAAGTGTCACAAGAAAGAGAAATAATCATGGAATCTTATTTTAGTCGTGAATCACTCATATAATTTCGAAATTGCGAGAAATTTGATAAAATAGACGTAAATTTCGTAAAGTATTTCGGAAGTAAACAACCCATCCTTTTGACGACGAAAGCAATTGTTGAACATTGATTTCATGAGTTTTCCCGTATAAATGCACGGGAATAATCAGTTAGTATACTTTTCCATAAGAAATGTAAGTAAAATAGGTTTTCGTTACCTGCAGAGGTTGTTTCTTTTACAAAATTAAATTAGAAACAATGGTCCTACGAAATCAAGACTAGTGTCACAAGAAAGGAAAATAATCATAGAATCCTATTTTAGTCGTGAATCATTCATATAATTTTGAAATTGCGAGAACTTTGATAAGAAAGGCCGAAACATTCGTAATTTTTTTGGGAAATAAACGTGTCTACAGCTCCCGAAATAATCAACCCGTCCCTTTGACGACTAAGGCCATTGCTGGATGTTGATTTCATGAATTATCCCATATAAGTGCACGGGGATAATCAGTTCTTATAATTTTTTTAAGAAATGTAAGTAAAGTTGGCTTTCATGACTTGAAAAAAGTGGAATAAATATAAATAATTTATATGTTAAGAAATATATTTAGTTTTTATGATCTTACGGCAGAATTGATTTGTTCTTAGGGAGACCAGATATATACGATAATAGATATATTTTTAAACTAAATTAAGTCCCGTCATACTTGATGGGGGCGTTTACTAGTAATATATTAATATTTGAAAAATTGCTATTTATCTCCCATAATCTCGATTTTTTTTATAATCCATTTGGCTCTGGAGGGGATTTACACTCAAACTTCCCTTCCTCTTAGCTACGCCAGTGCCTTCACAAGCATTTTCCATTAATTGCTCATTGTAGCTATTATCACTTTCTAGAATTCCCTGCCAACCTGAGAGACAACAAAAATAAATAATATTGAATAAGTCTATGAACCATGGTTTAAATATTATGCAATTCATGTGTTTCTACTTGTAAGCTTCCTTACGTAAACTTTTTGTTATTCTATATTTTTTTTATATACATGCATAATAACTTCTTGTGTATCTTATTGAACAGGTATCCATAGGTTGTTATCCACAAAGCACAAGGCACATTATAATATTAGTCATTGTTATTGTTATTGGTATTATTATTATTGTTCTTGAATGATTGGTAAGTTTATAAATTAAATTAGTTGAGGTATTCTTCTACCCCTGGAGATGATAGCGTGGCTATTGAAATACATATTGGGTGATTTCAAAAAGGCCAGTTTTTCCAGGTTTTCCTGCATTTCCATGAGCTGGTCACACCTTGACCCGGACAGCTGGCATAATGGCTTAGCGAAAGTTTTAAACCCTCTCGTTTAAAATGAAGAACAATATCTTACGCCGGAGTTTTCAGCTTAAAAATATGACAACTCTCTCGAATACAGATACTCACACAATGAGCGAAAAAGATATTTTTTATTTACTATAAATCTTAGGTATATCTCGCTTGTTAGTAAACGGATATTCCTATCTCCCATTTTAAAATTATCAAGTATAATTTAGAAAAATTAAAGGTAAAATTTTCAAGTATCTCCCGAAATTGTGAACTTTGAATTATGCTTTTTATTAAGTCAGTATTCGTGAAACGAAAGAAAAATTATTGCAATAAAACACTCAATGATACAGGTATAACGGGAGCTAACTGATTGGTAGCGGACATAGTGGCATCTCTGAACCGCAAGGTTTTCTTTGATCTCTGCTGTTCAATTATCGATTGATCCTGCCAAACGGTGAAGGCGAGTTTTACTGCTAATGGAATGAAAGATTCGCCGAAAATGCTTTTTCTCTTTCTCCAAATTAACTCAAAACCTCGCTGCATTGAAGGAAAATGGTGAATTATATTTTATAAATATAGTTTCCTATTATTACAAAATTATTGGTAGCACCTATCGTATGAAAATAGGTTCTCATTTATTCACCTTGCAACAACTGTGAGCATGAAAACGCTACTAAATTTATTCAGAGTTAATTTTACTTATAAGGAGTACCTTATTGCTTTGCGAATCCTTTGAAAATTAAAGTATAATTTGTGACAGTACACATTACATTTACATGAAATACATTTAATGCAAATCCAATTAATATATCTTTATCATAATATATCATCTAAAATCAGTAAATACTGTACGAGTTGAAGAAGATGCAAATTAAGGTAAAATTTGTCATTAAATAATGTTATTTTTTCTCAAACGAAATGCTACATACCACATGCATTATTACTATATTTTTCAATCCATTTTGCTCATTATTATACTGAAAGGATAATAAATAATTTAGTCAAGGTATTAAGTCAAAGTAAGCGATCATACTTCTAAATCATAAAAGTAATCTTTCTTTTTCTATGTGCATTAGAAACATTATGTATACATTGAAAGATCGTCCCCCGTTTTCTTATCCGACATTCACATGTATCCAGTCCTCAAAATTTCCCAAATCGGTAACTTATTCTGAGTCATCGAACTTCCAACTGGAACCAATTAGGTTCGTAGGTCGAGAAAGCATTGTACTAATCCATAAATCGCGATGCAGAATTTAATATTGAATTCCACCATAATCTATTTGGTGCATATTCAAACGTAAGTACTACATATGGTGTTAGGGTGAGTATAGATGGGCGCAAGAGACAAACTAAATAAACGAAAGAAGAAAAAATGGAATACGGCGGATACATACGGCTTACGGAGTGATTTCAAAATTCTGAAGGTAATGTTGCAGAGTATTTAAAAGCATCGATGAGCATTGTCATCTACAATTCTTGCCTTTATATACCGGAGGAAAATTGAATGAATGTTATGAACGCATATTTTTGTACGTATTTTTATTGATAAAAAACCATAGCGGTGTCTCTCTTTTATCAGCGGTCCGTCCCTCTTTTGAGCTTTGTGATTATTAACTAACAGATTTTACGAGAAAGATGAACTTTTACCTGAGGATGGCTTCATAAGTCAATACTTTTCGGGAAACTTAAAATAAAATTCAATTGAAAACTTTTCAATCATTATGAAAGAGGATAATATTTATTTACTTCATTCTTTGAGAAATCAAACGGATTGGAAATTCATTGGTCAGTTTGACGTTTTACACACAGGAATTAATAAAACTCTGATTAGTGCATAGCTTTAAACGAAAAGGGTAAAATGTGACTTCAAGTGTGCACCTAGGAATATTCCCAAGGTACTGGCTCGATAACTCAGTTGGCTAGAGCGGTCACCCGGAAACTGAAATATTTGGGTTCGAGGCTCGGTTCCGGCGGACTTCTTTCATGTCCGTTTCTCCTTTGAAATAGATTTTAAAATGCGTTTTGCTATTTTCAGCAATCTTTTTAAACAGTCACTTCATAGGATAACCGTTCAAGTTTCTCTTTTATTTATTTTTCCAGACCATTCCAGATACTTATTAACCGTCGAACATTAAAGTATGTTTACGGATGTAGCGACTCCGAAATGAGATCGCAAAACATTGCCTTAGAGCACATTCTCAAAATATTTCTTGACATCATCAAAAGTTCTCTTGTTGCTATCGGACGTCGACCTCTTACGCCTCTGTTAATTTTCAGATTGTACTCTTTACTTTTGTTCCGGAAAATCGAAATTAAGTTGCGCATTTAAGCGAGGAAAACATCAGGTGATAGCAATACGGTTTTATTGCCTTTAATTATGCATCAAACTACGACTCGTGTCCATTGAGTAATGGAGGTTTGAAATCTAGCGGTCTTTTATGATCTTTTTATGATCGCTTCGGTATTTTGAATATATTATACCAGTTCCCATTACGGTATAATGTTGCGTGAATTTGGTAATATAATATGTTGATTTTATTTATTATTGTTGTTTTCCATCAGCAATCTTCAGCTGTGCATCAGCCGTTATTAATATCATTGTTTATTCATCAGCTTTCGTAACCAGAGGATCTATTTTCCTTTCTTGCCAATGAAAGTTAATTATCTGAATTACCTTTACATGCCTGCTCGAAAAGTACGTATTTAAAATGCAGCCTCAAAGCATACAGCAATTCCGCGATCTTTAAAGGCTAGTCAGGTAAACAGAGCATTACGTAATTTTAAAATAATTGTAGAATTTAGATTTTACAGCAATTTATAACTCAACTGAAGAAGTATTTGTGTTCTTCAGTTTCGAAACTCGCAGGCGGTAATAAAATTATGATTACCTAACATTAAAAATTAAAATGTAAATTAACACCTATTCACTTTAAAAACTGCTTGCCTCAGTTTGAGTCTGTCAGTCTGAGAGGACTTGGAACACTGTATTGTGCTTTGCTATTGACAGAGGGCGTTTTACTTGTGAAAAAGAATGTAATCTAAAATGGAGTTAGTTAAGGCGGAAGCCGATTTCAACGATAGATCGGAGCTATGAGGAGGTCAATTATTCAGCTCAAAGCGAATGTTGAGGGATTACCTGGATATTCACATACTTCAAACGCATCCAAGGATTTCATTATTTTCCCTAATAATCCGTCCTCAGGATTAGTTCCGAACTATAAGCGCAATCCTTCACATTGTGCAAAATTATGTTCCATATCACCATATGCCGGGTTCAAATGCTATGCTGCTCTTAATCAAACATTGCCGCTGTCTTAATTATTTACCTTTTTTGCTTCACAACCGATATTCTATCGACAAAATATTTAAAATTTGTCGACAATTATAGTTCGCAAAGCTATATTTTAGCAAGCTCATCATCCTTGATAACTGTCTCTTTTCCACTTACATTTTAACATTTTGTCATTGTTTTGTAACACCAATTTGGTTGGAACAATCATTTATTCCGTATTATTTTATTCACACCATAAGCAGTATTATGGATAAATCAAATAATTCATCAATAATTAATTTACAGATATTTTGTCATAGTTATTTATGATAAAGAGTTCTTCATTTTGAGTTATTCGGTTGAAGACTTTCAAGTGCTGAGACACCGAAGGTGATAGCCTCTCTTTCTTACTGCCAGAAGTCGACTTCATAATCAGCTCCTCTCAAAATTTCAACTTCCACCTCGTCCTTCAGTCGATTCGTCATTCTTCAAAAGGAGACCTTTCGGAAGACCCACTTCCCGAAAACCTATCTCATAACTCTCCTGCTCTATCTCTCTCTCTCTCTCTTTCCTTCCCCCTCCTGGTCTATCGCCGCACCCCCACCGTTCCCTCACCAGTTTGCACTCCTTTCTCCACCTCATTCCTTTCAAAGGTCTCCCACTCTCTCGGCATGGCTCAGTCGTAAATCCTTCACTCACTATCAGAGGCGGTGCCCTTTGAAAAAGAGAGAGATAGAGAGGACCTGCGTGCCTCCTCGCTGTGGCTAAGAACCCCTCCTCCCCCACCCTCATTTATCTGGGAGAGAGCAGGAAGCTGAAGGCTCTAAGTGGTCTGCCCCATTAAGGGCTTTTGCATCCGACGGTTTTCTCACGCCCGTTTCCAAGCGATCGCTGCGGAGAATCGAGGGAATTAAAAGTCGATGAATGCTCCCAGAGGACCACCCCATTTCATCGGGAACTCTCTCCCCTTCGCCCTGATGGGTTTTCAGGAAAGGGGCAGCGGTGGATAGCGAGTGGACAGGATCGTTTTAAAAACGTGGTCTACCTGAAGTGTGATGAAAACTGCCAGTCCAACTGAGCTTTTTATCTGTCCTCTGTATCAGCATTCTTAGGAAAAGTTATCGGTGTAATAACTTCTGTGGTTTCGCGACCAACGATGTCTAGGAATCCCTCTTTTACTTTTAGATTGAGGCGTTGCGAATCACAGACGTCTCTGGCCACTGTTAGAAGCCATTTTCAGGGTGGAGGAATGCCACATCTTATTGGTCTGATTCGGGGAATGATCCGCCGCGAGGCATTTCCGGTTGATTTAGTAGTATATTTGTAAAAGTGCTCCGACAGCTGGGGTCATTTCGTAATTCTACTGGGAATTGAACCCGGAACCGCTTTAACCAAAGGCAAAACAAACCAAAATATTTTTGGGAACCGAATACAAATAAATATAAATTAGTTAATTTGGAATGAGACGGATAAGATTGACAGACGGTCTGAGGGAAGTAAGAGGACATAAAAAAGATAGGAGTACCTGAACACAGCTGATCCTGCAGCAACTGATTTCTATAGAAGAGGGTGGTTCTTAGAGATAAAATAAATGAAACTGATTGTGAGCCTGTTGAGGTGAATTGAAGATTTTTATGAAAAAAGCACTACTTTCTTTCAGAGAGAGTTATGGAGGTATATTATTTATTTCTTGATTCGTGTACTATTTCGGATTTCCAGAGTCCCGAAGTTAACGATAGTGCACAACGTTTCCAATACAGTAACCGCTGCCTGAGAGTAAAAGATGTTCGTAAAATGAAGGCCTCTTCATTGATAACTAGTCTCATTGTTTTTGCTGAATAATCAGTCAAATTGGTAATGCATAAACTAGCGGAGTTCTTTACTAAAACAAATAAAATCATAAGCGTATAATTTTGCGGAAGCTATAAGATACTTCCACTTCATGTTCACGGCGAAAGCTATTTTTGGTGATTCTCTCCATCAGGGAAATGTTACATTTTTTTTTAATTGAGTTTTCACTTTTAAAACTTACATTGAATGTACAATGCCGTAAAACTCAATGTATGTTCGTTCGTGAGTTATTTGCATGCCATCATTTTTTATGATTTTTGATGCACTGGATCCTCTTTTTAGATAATCCGCCCCACGACTGATTACCATCACTCCAGAAATTGATTTTTCCATGGTTATCTATGGCCGCCTAAAAAGGTTTTACAATTGATAGTAAATGGAAGCGGTACAGCATCCAGTATATAACCTGTATAGGAATTAAAGAGTGAATTTCGATCGAAATGTAATGAAGGATTATCAAGAAAGGAAAATGTGGAGAATAAGGAAAGACTTCGTATTTTTCCACAAGAAGTCATTTATAATAAAGGAAAATGTATTCTGGTAAGCCATCGCTAGGTAATAAAAGCAGCTGGACATAGTCGATTAGACCTAAATTAACAGAAGGATGGAGGTAGAGAAATATATCTTAATTGAGATAATCCCCTTAATATGTAAAGCAATGCGCGATTTCTCCCAGGCATATTCTCAATGTTTTTCAGAGTGTTTTCACAGATTTCATTACAGTATAACATAAACCAGGTTAAATACTTTTAAAGAGCCATTGATTGTTGAAGGTTTTATTTTTATAAGCACGATAACAACCAAGATATTGATCAGTATATACAAATATAAGGCGAAATAAAATCAAAATTTGAAGCTCATTGAAATTGATTGAATTTTCTTCAGTAGCAAAACAAACAGCAGATTCATTCGTTTTTTATTGACTATTTCGACTTCATCGCGTAATTGTACCGTCATATACGAGTTGAGGATAAGATTTATTAGGAGAATATTTTTAGATTGGTATTACGAAACGTCTTACCAACATCGTAAATCGCTCGAGATTGAGCAGAATTTTAATCGATCAATCAAGGTGAATATAATTCCCATCCCATCGAAGGAGATTGAGTGCAACCAGTTTCGGCGGCTGATAATTTATTCTCGATATCGATGAGGTACTAAATTATCTCGGTACTAAATAATGAATCGTAGCAGCTTATTTTGTAGGTATCATTTTCGGATATATTCTCTTTATTTAATGACTTACAAGTTCTGCTTTACTTTAGTTTAAAAAATGTTTTGGCGGGGATGCTGTAAAAGCGCTCGAGTGGTAATTTATTAAAAGGGTGACATATTTGCGCAAAACTGCCATCTTTCACAAACTCCCCCTTGCTAACTGCCCTCTGTATCCAAGGAAAAATCTCAAGAGCGCGATTGAAAGACAGCAAATTTAATTTTGCAACTTTGCTTATCAGTAGCGCGCAAGATTTATGGACAGCGATGGCAGATATCTATCAAGGCAGTAATGTGGAGATTGTTTGTTACGCTTATGCTGACGGAGTGGTTTACCTTCCTCGATGGAGAGAAACAGGTACGCCATTACATTTATGAGCAAAATACTGCCGACGGCCATCAAAGCGCATTCAGTAATCACTTCTTCTTTTTGTTTGTGTAGAAGAATCTGGCAGAGTCGTTATTACTTTCCTCCGCTGCGACTGTGGTCGATTGTCGGGCATAATCAGTCTGGAGTTAAGAACACGCACCATTGTTCCCCGAATTGAAGCGGTATTTTTTATCGCTTATGCGCTACTTTATGATTAATTTGTCACAATCACGAGACAGCGACCTTGCGCCATGGAATTATACGGCCGACGGAAGGTGGCGCCCTTGTCGTTGGGGCCTTATCTCTTTGGTAAACTGGTGTCACCCGAAAAATCGCTGCGGAGTAGAGTACATTCGGAATTTGAAAGTGGAGCTGGGAATTGTTATTGGAGGCCTTGTTTACCTTTCAACGGTGCTGCCAATGCGGATTTTTTCACTAGATCCTAAAAGCTCTGGTTGCCGTCATGTCTTTTGTGAAGAAACAGTTTACAAGGACCGCACAACTTCACAACAAAAGAGACTGGCGTTGGTTCTTAAGGACCGATTAGCGTGTTACATCTGGAGCCACAGTTTGTATAACTAGGATCTTCAGGAGGCTCTGAAGAATTCCATTTTTCTAAATAAGCTCTGATGATAAGTGTATATGTATGTATGTAGATGATAAGTGGCACTCTGGGGTTGTTACGACTTGATTAAGGCAGTTTAGAAACATTTCTCGTGTCAATTAAGAATCGACTTTTAAAATGTATCGCTACATTCTGTGAAATTGGAGATAGTTTGTTAAGCATTGACCATCGAATTTAGCTGTCAGTTTCCCAGCGATTGAGAGTAATGTGACTTCCTTGGGGGATGCTCAAAGATCTGAAGTTCAGAGGAAGTATTATAAAAAAATAGGATAATGATAATAATCAGGATAAATGATTATATTACAAAGGATAAATTATTGTCGCACAGACTGTTAATGCTATCAGTTACCGTGTATAGTTATTAACTTTCACGCTCTGCAATAATTTCATTTCAATGTGGAGTAGGCGAAATTCGATGAATGTTCACAATTTAAGAAAGCAAAATGATATAATGTATTATATCCGCTATTTAATTAAAATTCAACAGATTATATGCATTGGTTTTGCATTCTAAGAAACGCTTTCATTTTCAGAGCAAGTAAAAGAAAATTAATATCTTTGTGTTACGTAGACAATCAGTCCTATCTAAACATCATAGTTAATATCTTATGAATAAAATAAAGTATACTTTTCGGTTTTGATCGATAAAATTGTTTGATTTTGACATGGAGATACTGGATTTACAGAAAATATAAAAATTAAGAGATTTCATTTTCTTTTAGATGAAAAGTTATCACGATAAAGACAAGCGAATGGTACATAATAAAAATCACTCTTGGAATTAGTAAGTTCAGAAATTATTTATTCAGAGCAACTATGGCTTATGCGTGGATTTTTAACAGCAGGTGATAATTACTTCAAGTATAGAGTAGCCCCAAGTATCACTGATAGAAGACCGAATTCGAAATGATTGATGGAAAACCGATGAGATATATAGCTTGATTGGCGAATGTTGCACTTCAGTATTTCCCTGGAGGCTTGGAGTGAGACTCCAATAAAGTAGATATTTAAGATAAAATAAGATAAGAACATTATCAAAAGAAAACCCGCCAGTTTGAAGATATTGCCTGCACTTGTGATCGGTGTAGGATATGGTTCTAAATGTTATAATTTTTAAACGTTTTCGATTCATATATATGACAAAGGATTAACAAATTAATTATGATTTTACTTATTCATATATAGCAAGTTTGAAAATACCGAACTAATTTCGTTCTTTGTCCATTTCTAAGCCGTTGCACTGATCCAAAAAGTTGGGATTTACTGAAATGTAATGATGATTAACTCTTATTCTATACCCATTTATTGCTATCTTGACATCTTGGAGGTTTGAATCGGTTCTCCTTGATACTAATTTCACGCTTTCATTTTTCTTGATATAATTTAATTCTTGCCATGATGTATTACAGAAACTGCTCGAAAATTAGAATTTAACAGCAGAGAGTCACTCGTTACAATCAGAATCTCTATTATTGTGGAAATCTGTTGTATCTTTCAATCTCATAGTGTGCTTCCGGTCATAAGATAGGACACAACATTGTCATTACATTGCTATATTTGACACGCAATATTGCTATATTTGACACGCAATATTTTTTGAGAAGAGTCTTCATTATCTGCTCTTGAATGGGGATTTCAATAATGAGTATCCGAAGGATGTGAACTTAGCTGTTCTACGCTTACCTTGCTGTTATTCAGACAACATATTCGTGGGAGAATGAAAATTCGGATAACTTTTATTAATAATCAGTGTCATAATGTATGCAAACCTTTTTGCACCATTTTACGAAACGTTATTCCTGAGACTAATTCTTCTTCTTGGGCCAATTCTGAAGAAATTTTCAAAATGAAAGCTAAATAACGTAGGCGGCCATCAATTAAACACAAATAAATATCAGAGAACAAATAGAAACCTAGCATAATTACGTGCATCCAGCACATCCTAAAGGAAATGATCCTGAAAGAAGCTGAAAGTCCATAACTCTTTCAGGTCCGTGATGAGGATCGAAGAAACTGTAAGTTTGTGTATTTTATTCAAAGGGCTAGTTGTACTAAGTAGTCACTTCTAAGAACAACCCTCTTTTTTATGATAATGTTATTTATCTTTTCAATAATCTCATTCTTATAAACACGTACTAGATTTGTTCATCGTCTGTCTTTCTTTTGGATGGTCCGTGTATCCGAGACTTCCCTTAAAGCAAATTCACTAATTATATGCCAACCAACCAGTACCTCTCTATTGTATAACATCCTTCATCTTCACCTTCTGCTCTGTAATTTTCTTATACATCTACATCTACATAAATACCCTGCAAGCCGCCTTACAGCATGTGGCAGGGGGTGAAAACACCGGGCGTTCGGACTATTTTTTTAGCCTATTATTATCATGTATAGTTCGCGGAAAGAATGAATTCTTAAAACGACTCCTCCTAGCATCTATTTCTCTTATTTTGCGCTCATTGTCGGATCGTCCAAGGTAGCAGGGGGGTCTCATAATATCTACTATATCTTCCGCAAATGTACTTTCCCTAAATAGTTATAAACATCATTCAAGTTATTTAGTGTAACATTCCTTCCACTCTTAATATGTTATACCTTCCACATTCCTCGTCTCATATCTTTGACCGAAATCATTTCTCTCCCATTATCTCCAACTATCCCTCGATTCTTTTGGACCGAACATAAAATTTAACACAAACCAAAAAAAGTATATTATTTTTAGCTCATGTTAAACAAAACCATTAAAGGGCCCATTTCTAATGTTCTCCAATGTTAGGGTTCACGTTGTACACCCGTATACGTATACACTCCAGACCAGGGATGGGTACAACCGTCGCAAATTACCACTAATGGCAAATAGGGAATAGAAGTGTGCAGAATTCCCATAATCTCCCATAATCAAGCAGCTGCAATAAAAGTAAAGCATTTCATTATTAATTTTGGGTGATAAGAATTTTAAATTCTTGTCAGAAAGTTGAATAGTAAAATTTCGCATTAATACGTCTTCCTTACTTAAAGTTTTTATGTTTCAAAGAAAGCGTGAGGAACTATTGGTAGGTCTTTGTTTTAATAAACTTCTTCAAACGTTGCCATCATTTATAATTCTCAAAAAAGCAACGCTAATTCTTCTGTTTCTGGATATTTTGGCGAATTCCAAAACTCATTCTCCAAATGTGGGAAACCAACCATGACATAGGTGATGCACTTGCGCTTCAGACTGAGGAACTTAATCTAACACTTTCCTCACATTCCTCTCGGAAACCCTCGTCATTACATATAATTACATGTCTACTTCATGAAGGGTTCTTCAGCTGCCTTTTCTAAAATATCTCCATGTATCTTGCATCCCAAGAAAGGACATAATTATGGTGATGAATAAAGTATTTCAGCTTCTCTGCCTCTAACTAAGAAAAAATCTGACCTCAGCCGATAAACAAAAGCATGTTTTCGTCCTCCTAAGTTAACGATTTAATTTAAAAATGAAAACGCTCACACCACCTGATCACGTATTTCGTGATCTGGATCCTCGTCACCCGCCGTGGTCTCCCTAATCATGATTTAACGAACGCAGTCTGTCTGCCCTTAATTTTTATCGATTGTTTCCACGGGTCCCTCTTCCTCTCTTAATTTCTCCTCTTCGCCTTTATCTCGGGAGCTATGCAATCCATCAAGGTCTCGGCGAGGAGCAACTCGAAAGGGGGGGGACTGTATGTGCAAGTGCCTTTGTCTTTGGGAAAGGAGACGAGGGGAAGCACCCCGAAAAAGATTCACCCCGTTGGTTGCGCAATCTTGGGCCTCTTTCTATTTTCTCCCTTTCTTCCCAATGACCTCCTCCAGACGAAGAGAGTTTAATTCGTCGCCATACCTGGGAGGCTGCATCGAAATATTCAACCGATCTTTTTCATTAAACATCGTCATTTAATGAATAAAAATACACTTTACATATAATAGATTTTATGAATTACTTTCTTAAGCTCATCATGGCACGAGAATAGAGCGATCATATGGCACGAGAATAGAGCGATAATATGGCACGAGAATAGAGCGATCATATGGCACGAGAATAGAGCGATCATATGGCACGAGTATAGAGCGATCATATGGCACGAGAATAGAGCGATGGCATGTCTATAGCGTCGTGACTGTCGGAAAGTTTTATACCGTCATTCCACGACTGCAATTTTCTCTGATGAATGACATTTTGCAAATCAAAGAAAGGCATTTTGCAAAATAAGAATGACATTTTGTAAAAGGAAGAAAGACATTTCGCAAAATAAGAAAGACATTTTGCAAAAGATGAATGAGATTTTGCAAAAGATGAATGAAAATTTGGAAAGGATGCAAAACATTTTGTAAAAGACGAAAGACATTTTGCACAGTAAGAAAAAAATTTTGTAAAAGATGAAATTGTCTCCCGCTTCCTGATCTTCCACTCCTAGATCCGATCAATTGCATCTATTTCTAGCTTAGATGATTTTCATTTATCTTGTGTACAAACGCTATTATGATGTAACAGTTTCAATTCTTCTCCGATTCGATTCATATATATACTCTACAGATTCAATATTTTATTCATTTAAATGTCTTCTATCATAGTTCTAAATTTTGCTCTATTTACACATTAAATACTTTTATACCTTTCTTTCATAAAAAAACTTTCAGATTTTACATACATACATATTCTTCCCTGAAGGACGCCGGAAGGCGACTTACAGGGTATTTTTGTATATGTAGAAATAGGTGTTTGAAAAAGAAAGTTTGTAAACTTAATTTAACTAAAAAGTGCAAAGTTAACTTCAAAAATTTCAAATAAATTCCTCTGAAATTTGAGACTGAAAAGAGCGTTAAAAAATAGGATAGACGGGCAAACATAAATTTATCACGACGAAGCTATATATTTATTATCTGAATTTTTTCAAATATTATTTGTATCTTATCTATAAAAATCAGTTTTGATGATCTATGCAACTAGATAATTTTAAATGATTGAAGTCGGTATCTTTGAATTATGTCTTGATCCACTTTATTAAACTACGCATTAATTCACCTCCAAGAAAGACGGCGAGCATAAGGTTTCCTGATCAATGGGAGAGTGTAAACCAAGGGATTATATCTAGAGTTAAACCAAGGCTGCAAAATTCTTCACTACTTCCGTACAAGCATTCGCAATACCAACAGTTTTCTCTATCTCTCTATCTAAAACCAAATATGGAATATTCCCTGCTACCTGTAAGATACCCAGTTCATAGGAAAGGCGAAGGAAAAAGATGAGCGACTCCTCAGAAGTATAAAACCCAACGAAAGTATGCCTACTCGCGCACGTCAGCCGCTTCACTTACGGTCTTTCGAATTCGATTGATTCGGTTTGATTCGCCCGCGTTGGAAAATCGCGGGTTGCGAGGGTTCTCGCTCTACGCATGCGCCATCTACCAACGCGGGTTTTTCTCCTCGCCTTCATCTGTCTCCATTTTATCTTTTCTTTTCTCTGCTTTGAAACGTCCTCCGCTCCCATCCCACCTTCAATCCTCTCGTGACAACCTCTGCACATTCCTTCCCCTATTCTGGTAGAGGGCAATCATTCGGCAGTTTATCCCGAAGCTTTATGTTGGCCGACATAAGGGTGAGGCGGAGACGCAGGGGGCACCAGGAACGGCTGAGGGGTGTTTTAATGGACAGGAGTCGACGCCGCGCATGGGACCTAATGCGGGGGCAATGTTTACCGATCCCGATGCCGCTATTATACTGTGCATTGTATGGGGACATCCTCTCCCTCGCATTATATCTTCCACCAGCACCTCAGCAGACCCGCCCTCTCCAACTACCAGCACCCGATGCGCGAACAGCAGTCGTGCTTCAGCGATTAAATGGAGGTGGTCAGCGCGTGCCCTTCGGCGTACAAGTCTTCGATTTACTCGGCGCTACAGTTACTCGAAACATCACGTCTTCGTCCAATGGAACGGTAATCGTTTATCCAAGAGTATCGCGGTAAAAATAACTGAGAAGATGGTCGTATCTGCTTTTGTTGATGATCTCATTCCAAGAGATAAGAGACTACCAATGTCGAATGTTTTATATAGATTTATATTGCTGTATTGACACACTTCCTTTCCGGATAACCAATTCCCGCCTTCTCGAATACTGACTGATGGCACTCAAGACATTGTAATGTTGCAATCAACAATATTTTTCTCGAAAAGCAAAAAGGTTTCATTCATTAGAGCTCGATCCTCTAAATATATGGTAAAATGTTATCCTTCCTTTACATGAAGAGTCTTAAGAGACTCGGTTTTGTCAAGAGAATAGTGTGTAGTGGTAAAAATAAAGTCTGCAAATATTACTTTGCGCTAGTTTCCACTCCAGTGCAGTGCAAGGGACCCTGCCGGCAAGGGTGGCATTTTAGCATAGCCACAGTGAATGGCGATACGTTTTGACAATAATTGTTAAGACAAATTAGTAAGAGTTGCCCAGAAGCTTCACAAAAATGAAGGCTTAAAATAAGGCTTAATTTGTTCAATGATTCATATATAGTACAATCTTTGAGGACGTTATGAATAGAAGTTGCGTACATGCACTCCCAGCAACACTCCGAAATGCGGATAGCAAAGGAACCTGTGTAGATTAAGAAGAGCATTAACCCAAACAAAAATAACTGGAGGAAAGAGTGGCTGGAAAAAATATAAATTAATCATTTCAAGTTGTTTTTAAATAGGAAGGAAAATGTATGATACACCTCTACATCTACTATTTAAACGCATCTTTCAAGTTACCAAAATTATTTCAAAGCTCATTTGACACTGAATGAAACCCACCTTTCAAAAATGAGCTGACCGATTTCTCGTGACCACATTTCTTCCAAAAATTTCGAATTCGTGTTAAGAATAAGGTTTGATTAAAGAATGATTGAGGGAACTTACCTAACTCTTCTCTGTTTATGAATATGATTTTTAGATGTGGCTTTGACTGATGCTTTTATTCATAATCAATAGCCAAATATTTTCTTTACACCTGACATCTTTTCCTTTGTCCACCTTCAAATTTCAAGCTAAATAATGTGCTCGGGATCGAACTAACACTCCTCAACAGTCCTAAGGCTTGCAGGAGATGATTAGTTCCTTCCTCGGGTACATTTACATTCGAAGAATATCATGCACCTTTAGGCCAAATTTTCCCATCTTAAACAGCAAATATCTCGTTTTCCACCCTCTTTCCGGTGCACATCACACATGTTCCACCGCGATATTTTCAAAGCAGAATTCCCCGCACAGACGGTGAGTAGTACGCGAAAAATTTCCGTTTATTGGCCATGCATATCCGTCACCATTTTATGTTTTTCAAAGGAGATCGGAATGGGTAATTTCTCACACGAACCATAACCTGGGTCCATCTCCGCATGTGAAGTTCTTTTTATCGCATCTCCGATAGACCTCTGAACAAAAGAGCGTCGAAGTAGGATGAATCGATGCATCCTGTCCTTTGGACCCTTTCGCTCGATCCCAAACGAGGGACCAAGGGCTGGACGCAGTAACTCGTGAAAAATTGCCGAGCGATTGGTTTGCAGCGAAAGAGATCTGTTGGTGTCCAGGGAAGGCAACAGATGCACGAGTCCCTTTTTTAATAGCTTGCGGGTTACAGAGTGTTTTCATTTACCTCGTCGCATCCATCAATATCAAACTGAGACTGATGATGTTTACGTTGACTATTTTCTCTTTAAGTTTCTCATCTAAGTTGAATTGTTAACTATGAAATACTACAATTACTGCTTTCTACTGCATAAATGCTTTCTGTTTCGCAATTTGCTAATATTGAATGGAACGTTTTGTAATGCAAGAAAATATTTTGGATTAGCTTCTTCATGGAACGAACTGGTCATAAAGTTCTTATCGAGAACGAGGAAAAGGCTATGTTTCATCTAATTTTTTAATTCTTAGGAGGAATGGAAATGAGCGCCTACGTAAGGCACCCGCGCTATTATTATGAAAAGAGATCATACATTGCCGATTTATTACTTTCATTTGCTAAATGGTGAAATAAAATATGTAATGTAATTATAGGATTCACGACGATCAGTCTCGTGAAGGACATTTCTCAAATTAAGTACGAGGGCATCCATACACTTCAGGCGTTAAAAAAATCGGTTGGGTGACATTGAAGACAGTATTAGGCGACAGCCAAGGCGCCCAGCCAAGAGGAAACATTGAAAAGGATTTAAAATTGAGGCGTAGGAAGTTTCTGTAATAATTTTAATGTTTTGTAAATTCTCAAAAAACCCGGGACCGCTTTCACCGAAATCGAACGCGTTGCCCACTTGGCTATCCGGGAGCCCATTTCGATTTCTCGAAAGGAGTGGAAAAGTTGTACTGGTTAACCCAAAAAAGTTGGTACCTTATCTCAGTCTCACTGAGACTAGGTTTTCTATAGGTNCAAGGCGCCCAGCCAAGAGGAAACATTGACAAGGATTTAAAATTGAGGCGTAGGAAGTTTCTGTAATAATTTTAATGTTTTGTAAATTCTCAAAAGCAATTATGCCAAAGTGTAAGTAGCTATGTATCTTAAATTTTGAGACCGTTAATTAACGTAAACAGTTGGCTATGGGACTATCAGTAAAAATACATGAAATAGATTAGATGATTGAAGACTTCATTGGAGGGACCAAACATGTAGTTCAAATGTATGTTCTTCTGGTGAATATTTGTGTATTGCATTGTTAATATACGATGTGAATGTAATCTGTTACTAATTTTTTACAAATTGCTGTCTTGATTTCTCGAGTAGTAGTAGTATTGTTGAAAGTGCTTCGACAGCTATGGTCATTTCGCACGTAGGCTCCCACCGGGAATCGAACCCGGGACCGCTTTCACCGAAATCGAACGCGTTGCCCACTTGGCTATCCGGGAGCCCATTTCGATTTCTCGAAAGGAGTGGAAAAGTTGTACTGGTTAACCCAAAAAAGTTGGTACCTTATCTCAGTCTCACTGAGACTAGGTTTTCTATAGGTGAAAAAATTTTTCGGTTTCTCACTATAAAATTGGGTATCATCGTCAAAATATAAAAGGTGCTGCTCAGAAAAAAAATCAGAGCAGTGTAACTGTATCAAGAGGTTGACAAGGAGACGAAATAATTATGAAACAGTCGTGTAAGCAGTACTTTAAAACGAGGATTTTTCGGGTGAATTGAGATGCTTTATTAACCTGAAAGATATTTCGAAGAATTTTGCTGGTATGCTTACAAGTTGACCCAAAGTGGCTGTAAGAGACCCGATTCTAGTCGATGATTCAACTTTTTGGGGCAAAAGTAGTGTAAGGAAAACTAATTGATTGAGAGCTATATTTGATAAAGATGTGTTAAGTGGTAATATAAGAGAGAAAAGAACAAACAACATTTGTAAGCTTGTAGAATGCAGCCTCAAATACCGAAGGAAATATCTGCCCATGTGAGAAAATGGTTAAAAACTGCAGTCATTTATTTAAACCCCCGTAGAAGTCCCAAGGAAGAATGGACTTGAAAAAAGTCTGACGGGACCGGGAATCACAATGGCTTGGAGAAATCTTCTGCCGGGATAGCTCAACGGACAGAGCACCCGACCGGCAATTGGGAGACCCGGGTTTGATTCCCGGTCCCGTCAGACTTTTTTCAAGTCCATTCTTCCTTGGGATTTTTCCTGGTTGCGCACCATCTTGCGCATAGTCACTCTTACCCGTTTTCCTTTTTTTCCCCCGTAGACGGTAATACATTAAGATTGGTTCGAAATTCCACTCGTCCCGTTTAGACCGGGGCTGTCCCGGTTTAAATGCGTGGTCCCGGCCAGTTTTTCAATTTTCCCGGTTTGATGGAAAGTTTTGAAGAAACAATATAATGTAGGTTTCGAAGATTTCATTGATAGAAATAATTTGAATTCAAATTTTAATAAAGTAGTGACGCTGCATGCATATGAAATTTAACCCAAACCAACTTTTAGAACAACCTCCCGGTTATAACAGCTATGATAAGTCATAGTGAGGATAAAGGTTACCGATGGATTCTTTATTACGTTATGTACCTATGATTCCTAATCTGACGTAAACAACTAGGTAGTATGGCATGGTAAACACATTCAAGTATCGGAGATACAAAAATAGGAACGTAAGGAGAAAATTCTGGATAAGCAAAAGTAAAAGGAGGGAAATGCAGAGCAAGACAGAGAGAGATGTGATACCATCTGCAGCATCCCTATCACATCGATGATGTCCCTCCCACCCCCCATAGAAACGCCCGTACTGATCTACACACCCCCACAAAGCCAATCGCCCCTCCCCCGCATGAATTATGCATAGTTTGTAGAAATTCAACGCAGCCCATTCACCCGCAGCCACCCTCTGTCCCCCCATCCCTACTGCCCCTCCCCACAACTATTTACGCCCCCATTTCCCCCTCAAATCGCTACTCCTCCCCCTAAACACAGCGCTGGACCGTATTAGCATTATCATCTTCCCATTGTGGGAGGCGTTACTCACTCCCTCTTCCTTCTTTCGCTTGTCTAAGCGAAGGGTAACTTTTTGCCACCAGGGGTGACATCTGCCGCCCTTTTTATGCAACCGATCTCCACCCCGTTTCTATCTCTCGCCTCCGCTATTTCGATGCTCTTTTGTAAGCATAAGGTTCGCTTTTTTATCGCGGAGTTTGTTCACCGGTGGGCGTGAACGGGTCCCTGAATAGGATGCCCCTAACTATGGGAGGACGTTCTCTTTCCCTGTTAGCCTTTACCCTTTTCTTTCCCTTCGTGTTCCCTTCTTCTCTGTCTCCCCCGCCCTCTGCACCACTCTCAATCTCTGTCAATTTCTTCCACTACCTCATCCCCCCTCAACTTACCCTGCACCTTACACCACCTTCCAGTTCGACATGACTGCACGGTTAAGGCGGTGAGCGGTTCTTATGGGATCAAGAGCCGATCGAGCTATTCAATGGTCGTCTAATTTAACTAGGAAGACCGCGGTCGAGTGGGAATAATTTGTAGGCTCCGCAGTCGAGGTCTTTGCGGGATTTGGTTATTCAATGCGTTTTTAAGGCGATAATCTTAGGTTTAATCCTCGAAACGGCTCGCAGACTGTTAACCCCAATACCTGCTTAGTGACGTGAGGCACGTAATCCTTTCTTCGGCCGAGGTGTCGGTTTTTATAACCGCGCCGTGATTGCTCTGGATGAAGTATTGGATCAAGGAATGTCTGCACCATATGCGAAGGAGATTCGCTCGAGTATTCCAGTGGTTTTCGGTAATAGACCACATCAGTGGCCTATATTTACCTCATTGAGCTCTATTAACCTTATTATATATTTGCACAGTGCAATAAGTCATACATTACGTTTATGTGCATTATGAAATTTACGAAAAATTGCTTTCATATTCCTTCGTCATTGTATTCAAAAGATTGTTCTAGATGTACAGTTGTGACAATATGTTGAAAAATAATTCTACTTGGGGATTAACGTTTGAATTAAGATCAACATTACAGAAAGAAGACTAATGGGCATGGAAACCAGCAAAGACGAAACTACATCAATTTACTCTAATGTTTCAGTTACAGTTCCTTGAGTTTTGTTGGTAAACCTCTCCAATTTCTTATACGTATTTTATTGAAAACCTATCACTGTGAAAGGTGAGCAAATTTAATGAAATATTTCCGTTTTCTCTCTTTTTATGCAAAAAAAAACATGTACGGAATTCTCAAATTCAAGAATTAAGATCTCTCGCGCAAAATATAGAAATAATTTTGACATTTTTGTTGGAGAAGATTTTGCAGAGATTTTACCATTTCAGAATTATACTTTCTATTATAAGCGACATTACAATCTACAAATGTATGCGATTATACTACCTTTTTACGGCAATCACGAAAGGAATAGAATTATAACTTTTGTACATGACAAGCTGGAAACATATAGTAAGACCAATGAATCCTGAAGCGTAATACATGAGGATTTAGCAGTTTGGATTCATCGTCAATGTTTGTTGCTCTTCAAGGACATCTGCTGACGAATATCAAAACTGCTAAGCTGATCTTAACTTATAACGTAATAAAATATTAGATTAGAAAATGAGGAGTAAAACGAGAATAAAGTAACGGGAACAGTTTTCAGCGTATTGGAGTGGCCATAGCGTAGGATTTTTTTAATTTAAAAATAGACCTTTAATTGAGAAAAGGCAGAAGTTTTAAGTTTCCATCATAGATAGCAAGGACTAAGTCTCCATCATCTACTTACCGTGGTCTGATTCGATTTGTCACGATCATAGAATATCTCTTTAAAACCACCAAATAAGCATAGCGTCGTTGTTCATAGCGAATAAAATTAGTAAACGATTATCGTCTTTGAAAAATCGATGTAACTCTTCTTATGAGAAGTTTTAAGCTTCATTATTTCAAAATTTTATCCTCTACACTATCATAATCTTAATGTCCTAAACTAATTTATGACTATACTAATAAAGATCAGCATCTTCGAGGGTACTGTGTCAATTAAAACTTTAAGGAGCTCATCGGAGTTACAACGAAAGTTATCAAATTTGAATTATGTAATAACTCTGTCATAATTGCTTAAAACTGGAATCCATTTATTTCTCCCGTTAAGCTTTTTAACATTCCTGAAAATCATTAAAGTAGTTAACTTTTCGAACTTAATCTTGCAGCATCTTTTGCTGATTATAAGTCTGGAGAAATATATACATTCGAGGAAAGTAACCACAAAGACTTTACAGATTATATTTTACTTGACTAATGATACGTCATAACAATAGAAATACTTGATAAACATTAAGCTTTCTATCTCTATCCCTCAACCTTCTCAGGAAAATCAGCTGCGTAATTCATGGTCTTAATTGGACTTGTTCTGGGAAAAGATCTTGGCGACGAATTCGACGATATTTTGAATTGGTAACTGATATTTTTTTTATTTATCTGGAAATTAAACGTCCTCACAGCAAGTTCTGAAGTTATGGAAAGTATCAAGAGACATCCATGGAACTTCCTTAAGATCCTCTATTGGATACCTTAAAATATTCATTGGAGGCGGCGAATTTTCGAAAAAGAGGAAGTGTGTAGGAGTGATAAAGCAAAAGATATATATTATGTAAAACGTAAATAAAGCGTTCGTAGGAGTTTTAAAGACCAGGCTAGTACCCAGGGGAGCGGCTGACGGGCTTAAGGTATGGTTCTACAAGTACGATATTCAGAACCAAATTCTTAGAATTCGCCTATAAATATTTGGACGCCTAAAATGTTCGTGTATAGGCAATAGTTTCCTATTATAAGAATAAATTAGTTCGCATTACGATATTGATTGGAAGGTCTTCAAGAGATTTTTGGTTACAATAGTTAAGTTCAACCCGCCTAAGCTAAAATTCTGTTTGCGCCCCTGATAAAGAGAGAGTACGGATCAAAATTCAAGAGGACACTGTGAAATCCTATCGCAAATGCTTATCCAGAGAATATGTGCAAGTAAGTTAGTTTAACTTGAACATGAACCCCTTAATTAGTGATTTTTCTGAACCGTATTGCTTAGCGACAGAAAGTAATCAAAAATTGTGAAAATAAATTCGCAGATGAAGGACAAGGCTGAAGATAAATCTTTAGTGCAGCACTTTAAACAAAGTGCTATCCTCCAAGATGAAGGACATACGGGAAATTCACTTATGAGTAATGTCTTTTGGCCTCATTACTAATACGAAAATCATAGCTGATGGTTATACGATTCCCCCCGGAATAAGCCGCTGAATTCTGCAGTTGGCCGATCACTTCTGCTCGTGCTGTCTCTTTATGTTCATTCGAAGCATAAATATCTCCCCCTGGGCACCCTATCGCATATCTGTTTCTCCTAACCAAAGAAGGCAATAGAATTCCGAAATGCGGACTGATGGGCGGAGAGCGAGGGGAATAAATCGAGGCACCGAAGGGAGTTGTGCGATGTGAAAAAAGACGCTGCTCGCGGACGTGCCACGGCTGAGGACCCAATGGAGTGACAACTGTTGTTGCGTGACTGGAGATAAATTGCCCCCACTAAGAGATGACAAGTCTCCCGCCCGCTGTACACCAGGAGGGAGATGGCACTCTACCGGAAAGGAAGCCTATTCGATTCTGCTTGGTTAGAGTCCTACGTGCAGATGCATTGGTGTCACGTTCTTGATTAACTTTTGCAAAGACGTTACCGTTCAGTGAAGTTGTCAGTTCAGAAAGAAATCGGGACCACTATTAATCCTCTAATCGGGAAAATTAATTTATTTTCGAGGCAGACAATCATACATGATTCCTTTACTTTCCTCTACTTAAGCATCTGGAATTAATGAATTTCTCACGAAAAGAATGCAAAATATTGAGTTAATGATGCGTATTGACCAACACTGATGTATTATCATTCACTTTCATAAATATTGAATACATAAAACTCTGACTTTGAGTTTCTTTCAACTTATCTACCCTCTTTTCGCTATAAGATGCCGTAATTCGTAAAAATCAAAATTAACTGTTCGTATTCCATTGGTATTTTCAACGACAAAGCACCTTTTCTTCCTTTGAAACTGTATTCATCAGAATGCTTTTGATAATTACTCAAAGCTCACATTAAAACATTACATGAATGATTTCTCAAAAATAATAAGGAAATGCTTTTTTCAAGGTATGAGTTAAACAGATTATCATTACAGTTTCATTGCCAATATATTTGTTCACGGGATCGCGGATAACCAAGTGGGCAACGCGTTATACTTCGGTGAAAGCGGTCCCGAGTTTGATTCCAGGTAGGGGCCTACGAGCGAATAGCTCTCGAAGCACTTTTAACATTGCTACTAATACTAAAATCAGATTTTATATTTGGAAGTTGATGGACCATAGGTCACGCTTAAAAATGATTCTGTTAACTTCTTAAATTATTATGGAGGTGCAAATAACTTCAAAGATAGGCCGTTTAAAATCCGAATCTCCACATAATTTGTTTTATGACGTAATCTCGCAATCGTAGCTAAACTTATCCTTAGACGTTGCTTAGAAATCCTGTTCCTCTTCAAATTATATGTCCCTTTCCTTATCAGCCTCTGGTTTTTATAGGGCAAAAACTATCTGGATGCAGACTAAAAAGTCGAGTTCGATGAATGAATCGATGATAAATGTAATTTTCCGCATAAATGGAAGTTGAGTGTATCCTTTTCGTATCCTGTACTACATGCATGCATAGGCTCCGGGGATAGGTAATAATGGGTGGACTAAGGATTGGATTTATGCAGGGATTCTAAGAATAATGTGATTTTTNAATAATAATGAATATGATAACGTAAATATTCTCAATTTATACAATAATTCTCAGATCTGAAATCTAGAGCTGTAATCAGGCCATAGCAATTATAGAAATTTCATTTATTTTCGATTATTTCAACAATTACACCGCCTCCGAATGTATTCGCATTAAAAGAAATCTTCGCCAATCCCTTCCGAAGATTCTCGGAGAAAAAGTCCCTTAACATTCGTATTTCTCACCCCTCTCCCCTATTTATTCCATCCCGAACAATTCAAGCGTGCCATCTTTTTATTATTGCGACATAACGGTGCGCATTCCTCGCTTCAGCGAAAACTAATATTTTCCGCCCGTTTGCCTCCGCTCTGTTCCCTGAGGAATGGAGGGAGGGTGCGACTCTCAGGATCCCTTATTTCTCGCCTCCCTGAACCATCCGCCCTTATCTGCCGCCCCAGCCCTTATTCCCTTCCCTCCCCTTTCCAATCTTCCCCTCCCCATCCAAGCAGTGCTGCCAATCTGCCTAGATCTCACGAATTTTGTTGCCGCTTAAAAGGAAAAAAAATTAGCCCTCATCGCTTGGCTAGCCAACCTTTGAAATATTTTTCTAGAAATGGGGGAAATCATAGTTTGCCTGCAGCTCTTCCTGTGAGGACTCTCCAAAGTATGGATTTGAGATTTACACACGCATTTAATCACTACATTCCTCTAGATTATACTGGCATTCATCGTTGCTTCGTAACAAATATAGTCTAGCTCGTTGACCCCACGACCAATGTTTAATTAGATTGTCAATTATTCAAATTAAAATCGATATTATAGCACTTGTAAAAATTGACGTGCAGATGGGTGAAGCGGTGATATTAATTCATTTTCCAGTCCAACATCAATATTGAAACAAAATTTGAAGTTTTTGGACTTTCAACATCTTGCTCTAATTTGTTATTACTTGATTGAATTTTGTACATTTTATGCACATTTTTCTTGAATCCATAGGCTCTGATACTTATGTAGATACACATTCTTGGTTAAAATTCATGGTTCATGAACAAAATTAGAAAGGTTAACAGCTGTTCAAGGTTTTTTAGGTATACGACGACGCGAATTTTTAAATCAGATTTCAGAAACAATGTACACAAGTAAATCGATGAGTAGAGCCAGTCATAGAGATTGATGTAAATGAATTTGTCCAGGGATATTTGAAATCGGTGATTCGCTAAACATTCCCTTCCCCTAAACATTGCGTCACTGATGTTTCATCTCATTATTGCGTCGTACCATGTATTAGGAATGCTTGTGTAGCAGGTACAAAAGGAAGTATGTAATTTGAGAGGCTTTTTTATGATCTCTTCGAATTTTTCATTTATGTTAATTTGTTTTCATATATTACGTAATCCCATTTAATCATGTATATCAAATAATCTTCTGGGCCCTATATAATCAATGATCATGCAGGGTTTAGATATGAGGTCATTCGAAACATATTGGTGCTGATCTTGATTGTAAAGTGTGAGGTACCCCCGAGGCTTCGAGATTCAATTCCATAGGGAGTCAGGGAAAAAGCTATGATTGAATTTTTCTGGATAATAGTTTCCGGCCTTTTCCCTTCCATTTTATACTTAAACCATAACTTGAAATTCGCGACACAATAAACTATATGCTTGTTATTCTAATTCCGTATTAAATGAATCGTGTGCGTATTTTAAACTTAGTGGATAAACTAACTCACGGATGATATTTAGTACACTAAGAATAAACAAATGTGAAAAATACCGACATGACTGGGACTCGAACCCAAGTCTCCCACTTTCCGGGCAGGTATTCTAACCACTTAATTACCATCCTTCCTCTGTTCCAAGTGATTTTTTAGGAATGCTTTTGTGAGCAATATTTTCTTTTACGCTATTTTTCACATCTGTTTATCCTTTGGTTTTAATGCGCATTTGTCAATGTGCAAAGTAAACCAGCATATTCTTTCCATTATTTGATACATTGATTGGGATACTCTGCTTTGGAAGATTTATTAGTAGATTATTCGTAGATTCCTAGATGATGCTCATTGGCAGTACCATAAGTACTTATTAATGGTTCAATGTATAGAAATAAAAGAGTATTTCACGTATACGATGAATTTAACGAAGGCATTTTGTGTGAATACATCGTTATCTTTTAAAGTGAAAGAATTCTAATTAATGTTTTTTTATGTTGGCAGAATCATCTTGATGTAGATGTTGGCATCTCAGGGCTGCAGTATGGCTTAATTATCCTGTAGCAGTTAGTTGATACTGCTTATAGATGAATACCCAAACTATTTGGGTTTCGAAGCCATAGATCCCAGAAAGTTAGCGCAGTATACGATATTTCCTGGGACGGATTTTTCCCCTTACTTCAATATTTAAGGGAACTTACTCACTTCAGCGGATACTGTTTTATTTTGCCTTTTTGAACTACCTCACGAGTGGATCAGAGTCAAGGGCAAATTTTAGCTCTTGTAGAGTGCAGATGCTTGCGAATTGCCCTTTAATTGTCCTACATCCATATTAAGTGCATCCTCGCTCTCCAGTGGAGTATTCTCTCCAAGTTGACGATGCAGTTCGACATTTTATGAAACTTGACTACGGTGGCGGGCTATATTTAAGAAATTATCTTGCTTGCTGCTTAATGGAGAAACTTTGATATTGCGCCGGAGATATTCCGGGGGTATCGAACAGTTCGTACTCGAGTTAGAAGATCTCACTCGGTGTATTTGCATAGTTGAGCGCTCTTTCGTTCCCCTATCACTGATATTCTATACTTACCAAAATGTAGCATAAGGTAAGCTGAAGACTTAATGTAAAGTCGAAGGCAAACCTTTCGAAATCGCTATGAAATTTCAGGTTTAACTACTTCCTTTTTGTCTATATTATTAATATACATTTAAACTACTTTTATTCTAGCATCACGAATAGCGTAAATGCGAAAAAATTAAATCATATTGCATGAGCAACGATTAATTCATGCTAACCCGTAACCAAGGAGAAAAAACTTGGACAGGAAAATACCCAAAGAAGCTGTGATGAAAGTTTCGATGTCATTGTTACTCATGTTTAAATTGTGCTTTAACTACTAAATGATCGTAAGCTCTTGAAATTTACCCGTGAGAATAATCGAACAAGAGAGGAATCATAAAGGATCCCCGATAATCAACTTTTCGATTAACCATAACTTCGAATGACTAATTGCTTCGAAAGTGATCAAATCGAAAATCAAAACTATAAATGATATATTAACCAATTGGCTATAATAATAATTGTAAAACCACGCGGAAAGTGGTGGATGTATAAATTTAATATTTCAGATATTTGATCTCACAATTTGTCAATACTTCAAATATATTCGTAATATTACGGTTTTATTTGTTATTATAGGCTATATGGTACTGGAGACTTTGAGTCGGGCTCCCACATAGCTAAGTGGGCAACACGTTCGGGTTCGATGAAACCGGTACCGGGTCTGATTCCCCGAGAGGGCCTATGTGCGATGTTTATATCAGCTGTCGAATCACTTTTAATAATACCAATACTACGACTTTTAGCGTTAAACTCGTCCAAATTAAGACGTTTTATTGTTATTATCATCATTACCATTATTATAAAACAAGAAACAGTTACTAAAGAGATAATCTTGCTTCACTGGATACTAAAATATCTGCGAAAATATTATTTTCATTTTACACGAAAAAGAAAAAAATCAACTTTAATAGGTTGATAGCACGTTTTATAGGATGTTTTAGCCATAGCAGATTGTTACGCCCTATACTGCGTTCCAATTTTTCTAGTCAGCATGGTGGCTAAAGAATTCAATTGAAATCTCCGAACGTAAAAAACAAATCGTAAATTTACTCTTCAAATGGTAAAATTCTGTGAAAAGGAGACCTGGCACGATGGCTATTCTTAAGGTTTCAGGAAAATTACATAGGATTCGATTCCCTTTGTAAGTCATCATTGCTGATTGGATGAACTGGGACGCATTATAGAATTCTACAACACGAAACTCGAAGAATCTCACATGAAACGAGATGATGAAAGAGGGATGAATGGGGCGGAGTGGAAAAGGAGTATGGGATAGGGGACACCTCTTTCCATGAACACTACTAAATCCCTTTCGTCGAAACTTGCTCCTCTCAGAGCTACTCCTAGAGGGCGTCGCCATTCTCACGCCATCTTCCCTCGGCCCGATTATTCAAACACGCGTCCTTACATAAACAATTACCAATCCTAATTACGAGTGGATCTGAGGGATCATCTTGCGAAAAGCTCCGTTCTTCAGCCATGGGCACGCCGCCCTGTTTCTCCAGAGACTGGAGTGTGGGCGGGGGTTGAGAGATGTAGAACAAGGGAGGCCGTATTACTTTGAAGCGGGACCCTTGGTCGGCACAGGGTCCAAAAATAAGCTTCGATGGCCCTTCAGAGCTGTGTGAATGGAGGAAAGTTTCCGGCTGGTGCGTTTGTAGAGGGTGGAATAGTAAGGGATTATTGAAGAGGGGCATAAGAGTGAGGAAAGGGAGGATGGATATGCTCTTGCATAACTTGAAAAATTTAGCAAAGAATTTTTCATTTGAGGTGAGGACGAATTTTGAGAGAAATATTAAAGAGCAGCATCAAAGGTGGACCCTTAAGTGTAACGAAAACTACCCACCAACTCGATGAAGATAAAATGTTAAATAAGATAATCATTTTTCAACTCTTTGAATTATAATGCTCTTTAGGTTAACTCATCTAATGAGTTCTAGGTTAACACACATTTACCTTTTCGATTACTTTTACCTTAAAATTCGTAATTAGTTTTTTAACGCGATCGTTCTATAATTTGTCATTAGTTGTGCTGCATAATATATGCATTGACTATGAATGTAGTATAGGGGTAAAACTGCCACCAGGCTTACAGTATACCCCAGTTTGTTGATTATTTTTTTTTTATTCATACCCACACACTGCATTAACGCCCCGTCAGACTAACAGTCTGTCGACAGGACGGTTATACACAAATATAGAAAAATACATATCAGAAAATGAAATTACAGATCGATGCAGCTCAAGGCTCACATACAAAGGATAACAAACGAAAGTGCTGAAAGTACAATAAGAAAAAAATACCAAATGAAAGGAAAAATTACAACGAAGACTAATGATATCAATAACATAGGAGTGCAGTCAAATACATTACAGAAGATGGAGAAAAATACAATGTAAACATTATCTTATGGACATAATAATTGTTTTACGAATTAACAATTTATAATTATAGCCATTTTCAGAGTTGCTGAAGGCGTCGAACGTACATTTGTAAGTATTCCATAGATTAGGTACAAGATACTCCAGTCTACGCTTTCCATACAAATTATAGAATTTAGGAACATCAAAACGAACAGTACGCGTATTATAACAAATGTCTGGCAGAATACAATAACAGGACTTTTGGTCAAATTTGTTTAGTATACACTGGTGAAATATGCATTCCGGGGGCATAATATTTAAAGATTTAAACAATTTAGAGTCGGAGATGCCTTGAGTTCTTTCGTTAGAATTGACCATAAGTTTAAGCACTCTAATTTGAATTTTCTTCACTCTTTCAATTAGATAAGAGGAAGCACCACCCCAGCCAATTATTCCATACCTAACGTGAGACTCAAACAAAGCAAAGTAAGCCATCCGTAAATATTTCATCGGAACTTTATTTTGAAGGTAATAAAATTTTAGCAAAATCCACCGAAGCCTGTTGCATTATTATAAAACAAGAAACAGTTACTAAAGAGATAATCTTGCTTCACTGGATACTAAAATATCTGCGAAAATATTATTTTCATTTTACACGAAAAAGAAAAAAATCAACTTTAATAGGTTGATAGCACGTTTTATAGGATGTTTTAGCCATAGCAGATTGTTACGCCCTATACTGCGTTCCAATTTTAATAATAGCAATAATAATAAGTTCTAAATAATCATTGGAGTCATTAAAAAATCGTAATGAGCAACTTCATAGCTCCTCGGCGTCTACGGAGGAGCAACCATTATTTAGAGATGATTTTAACAATATTAATTTTCTAAAAGTGCTTAGACAGCTAAAGCCATATCGCACGTGAGCCCCTACCGGGATTCGAACCCAGAACCACTTTCACCGAAGTCTAACGCGTTACCCACATGGCTATCCGGGGGCTGTCAGTCTTTTTTCACATATTTTTCCGTTGGGATTTTTCCTCGGTGCACATCTTTACGTGCAAAGTCACCCTAACCCTTCTTATTGGGTATAATTAGAACAATTATTCGAGATATCTTTCCTACGTAATGTAGTTTATTTAGTCTTTACAAATGCATATAGATCGTACTTTGTAAAATCTTATTCAGCAATTTAAAAATGGTCTTGATATTTTCCATAAGTTTTAATAAAGTGACTGGTTTCGGGATCAGGTACCTGATGATGGTTGCATAGGTCGCTGAGTTAACATTCACAGAGACTGTCAATACCATTTTTAATACGTGAAATAATAATAACTTCATTACATTATTTATGTCTTTGCGCAAACGAAAATAATTGAAATTGCCATCCCCGAATCAGAACATTCATACCTACAATTTCCTTAAATTCATCCAACGAAAAGGAACGTAATAATAATTAGTTACTGTCAATATATAGATTAATCATTGTATCTCCTCCATGAGCGCTTAAAATACTAGAAACCTAAATGCATCCTATCCAGTAAATCAACTTGAGAAACGAAATCTTTAACATGAACATCTAGAGAAACATAAATGGTTGCTAATCAAATCATAGAATCAATATAATTTTATTACTATAGAATTATTTTATTTATATTCCTTCGGTTATAGGAATACTTTTCAGCAAACAGAGAATATCGCACACATACAGGGATACATACGGAAAAAACAAATTCATTTAATTATAACTGCGCCATGCTTCTAATGACTACACATTTTCAGCTCGTTATTTTTGTATAACAGAGGAAATGCTTTCTGAATTCGTATCCATATTGGTTCAGAAACTTCTTTTCTTTCCTGAAATGACATCCGTGAATAACACATGCTCAAAGTCCACAATTTTTCAATGACACAGTTCATTACCATAACTAGTATTCTCTCCTTGCTCCAGATATTGAGTCAGTTAATCCATTTAAAACTGAACCTCTTTCATTCATAAGAATGGGTAAACACTTGAAATGTTGCAAACACGTGACTTAACACACGACTCAATCGTCTACACTAAAGAATTCATCAGCAGCTGGAACGAGAGGCTGCGTTTGACTGTCCCATACTCATGGGAAAAATCAAGTTGAAAAGCCTATGTCCTATAAATGATTATTTTCCTTTGCATGTCCCCATTATATTTTCGGAGTGAAACGATTTTAACCACGACGATATTATTCCTTAACAATGTAATATATTTAACTTATTGAAATTAGCCTTTCTGTAAGAATCGTACAACTTCTTGATATGGAATTATTAAGTTAATTTTTCACAAGAATCAAGAGTTGATTTCGTATTATGAAAGAAAAATTATGTAGATTAGGAATGATAAAAGTGAATGACTCTTCTTCATTAAAGACAATGTAATATTTGGTGCTATCAAGCATTAAACTTTTCTTCCGACCGAGTTTTCAAGAACATTATTCACCAGAAAATCGATGTAAAGACGGAATTAATCTTGTTGCTTTACTTTGTCGTCATAAGCATTATATGTGATTTTGAAAGAGATGTTTATCATGTCGTCTACTTCTATATTTTAAATAATGCAAAACTTTTAAAGAAATTTTATAACCTTGTCTCTTTATCAATCTACCTCAATAGAAAAATGTGTATATTATTTAAAACTAGATATTTACATGCTCTCCAAAAGGATTGCTACTTTTATGTATCTCAAACAGATCGGATCCAGAAAACAAGAATCAAAATTCTATTGGAACCCATTCAATAGTAATATATAATTTGTGGGTTCCATCTGACCGACAGCATCCTTAACCATGATGGGAATTTGCATTCATAAAAACAAATCCATTTCGAATCTGTAAGAAAAAAGTAGTTATTCTTCTCTCTCGAAGATGGCAACATAGTTGTCGAAATGAGTATTGAGTACTATAGCGTATACTTGCAAAGCGCGACCACTGATAACCTTAAGCCCTGCTGGTGGGAATTCTTCAACGGTTAGTTTGCTTGCAAACAACGGCTATTAGGAGCTTTTCTCGAAGTCTAAAACCATTTTCGGTGGAGTCATTTTAAGAATATATAGACAACTGAGCGATCAGAAAAAATCGCTTAAATAGAAAAAATTAAAAGAAATATTACGCCATCACCGGACTCCAAAATTCTCAGAACATTTACTGGCCATATGTAAAAAATTCTCTAGGAAATTGCAAACCATCAACAATCCCTTAATACAACATATATGGGACTATACACCAACTGTGAGTCGAAGAATGAAAAGGATCAAGGAACCCAAACGTATACTTACTCTACTGGAGTTACACACCAAGAGGAAATGGGGGAGGGAAGAAAAAACGCTGTAAATAATTAGTTTTAGTTATACCTTCATCATCTAGTTTAGTTTAGGTTATGTTAGGTTAGATTACTTCAAATATATGAGCCTATCTCCACTACTTTCTAAAATAATAACGGTACTGTATTCAGTTAAACATTTTACTAGAAGATCATCTAGAAGTAACATCCCACTATTTAGCTTTCGGTAAATCTCTAGGTAGCATAGAAAAAGGAGCATGTGAAAAGTACGAATTGTTATCTTAAAGATCCTAATCAGCGCTATATTGCTACATGGCAATGAATTGAAGCATTTTCTGTTTTCTAAAATCTTTGCTCGATTGGAGGCATAATTAGTTAAAAAGAAAAACACCGACTCAGTGATTTATTCAAGGAGCATCATTGGGAAATCAATCATCTTCCGTTCATTCAAGACCTAAATTTAGCTTAATGAATCATATTATACTTCGCAATCGAAAATTAACCGGATTAGGAGTTCAAAATAATGAACCTGACAGAGGTACGTGCTTTACTGGAGCCACTACGGATTGTGCGGTCCGATATAATTTGTAGAGACAACGTCGGAGAAAACGTATTTTCCTTGGGGTTAACTATTTGTCAGTTTTATCCTAGGACCAAGACAGGACAGAGGTCGAGATTCACATCTGAGTGAAAGGCAACAGAGGGAATGTTTTGAGAGGGTCTCTGATCGAGTGTCCATTCAAGTGAGGGTCGCTGTCATGTGCCAACCGCGCGCCCTCTCCGGAGTAATGTCTGAGAGGTTCTTAAGGGCGGAGAGGGGAGATGCGTGAGGAGTGGAAATGTTACGGAGGAGAGGAGGGCTAAAGCGAAGAGAAAGGATGAGAGAGGGTTCGTGCCTGAAGAAGAATAAGGCACTCGACCTATGGGAGCATCTTTCAATTCAATTAACTTAAAAATCAATTGCGTTCGGAAAGGGCGAAAAGTTATTTCTTTAAAAGGGAACGGCACTCTTATATGTGCTCCAGCAAAAATGAGTTTCCTCGTTCTCTTTTTGTCTGCTTCCCTCCTATCATTTATTTCCCCTTCTCTCGGGGTCTGATATGAAGGAGGGCTACGGAAGGGTTTAGATCAGGGTTGTCCTACGAAAGGCCCGCGGGTCTGAATGCGGCCAGCTTTAGGTTTTAAACCATCCCTGAGAATCTTCTCGAAGGTAGGTATATAAAGTTCGATCTCAGAAATTTCGATATCTATCCAAAGTAGTTGGGAAATGTGTAACGGACCGAAATCCTCGTTCATTATTTAGTCAATATTGTTCATGTTTCGACTTCAACTTCATTCGTGTACTGAATAACTTGCTAATCTGTTTCCACGGATATGTTTAATGATGTAGTTAGGTATTTGTGTTTTTTGAGCTACGCTTGTTCGCGTCAAAATTAGCACAAAGATAGATAAGATAAAAATAGGAATTAGTTGTAAGATAGAATGGTAGTCTAACTTAAGGGATCGTCAATAGCTCGCGTGTTTGATGACATATTTGACGTGGTCAACGGCGCAAAATAGTTGGGCAACACTGCTCTAGATTATGTTGAGGAACCCTAGTTTCGACTGACAGAAAACAACTTCTAGTACACATCACAATATATTTTATGCTTATGAAGATATGGCATTTTAAACGAATTGTTGTTGTTACTCAGTGAAATTTCACTATTTATCTAAGACTGTATGCATTGACATACATGCGAATTACTCAAGAGAATGATATTATTCGAATAGTTCTTTTAAAATTAGAGGAAATTTATTTAAAGTGTACTAATAGAAATTAGACATTTTCAAACATATGTACGGCCACAAATATAGGTCTCCTTGAGTTTTGTGAATACACTCGGTGCGAAGTTCTTTCAAAGAGCAGAATCTCAACGTCCAAATCTCTAAAGGAGAACTTTGAAAAGTATTGTTGGGATTACCGCGATGACGGGCGTTCACATGCACAGCATATAACGTGTATAGTCATCGTGTTCTTTGGACCCTCAGTCATCATGTCCCAGGAGCCTTCTGCTCCTTTCACCCCCAACAAAATCAGTAAGCAATTACCAAGCAAAAGCACTTCCCGACATGGGCCCTCAAGACTGCTCATCTCCGTCCCTCAACTCAACGGTCTGCCAGCACGACCTTTTGCAGGATCGACCAGCAAGACCGCCGCTCACGCGGACTATCTTGGTGACGCTAGTATTTGTTGGATAATAGGCATTGACTAAGACTAAGATTCACGATCGACACACACTGAAGTAGAGTCATCACTCCTAATTCCCACGAAAATCGACCTTTTGGACCCTCAAGATTCGTATATAAAGGGTTGGTTCCAAGGCAAGAGCGCTCTTAAAGCCCAACGTTTGCTGCATCCCCTTGGTCTGCTCCTCTCGGACACTTACAACCCCACGTCCGCGCATCCTCTCAAGCAGCAAACCGTGAAGACTGAATTGCCGCCAATTCAGCACACCTTTGGTCTGCAGGAACTCTCGAAGCTAGACCTTCCCGCTAGATACCGCCAGTGCTGCAGCTATTATATAAGTGATCGCAAGTGTTATGATTCCTCAATATTTCTTGCAATAAATTAAACTGTTTTTCGGTCAGCCTCGACTTTTCTTTATGCCTCTACAACAGTATGACTGCGACAGTGTTAGCACATACAAGTTGACAAATAGAGGAACTTTGTGGAATGAAGCTCACATTTATTTCACTAAGATTTAATAATAATTCAATATTTAATGAATACTGAATTTTTAATTTAATAATTTATCAAGTTTTGATTGAATAGTTTTTAAATTAATTTATTATGATTTTTTTATTGCGACCAACTCAGTTAAGAGAACGTTATATATCTTGGAGATGCAAAATCGTTGACGAAAAAAGTTGAAATGCAGCATAAAACACGCATTAGCAATCTTTCGACCACGGTCGGCGAAACTAATGAATTTAAATTAGTTAAAAATATACCATCGGAATATTGTTGATGTAGAACGTCAGATCTGTATGATAATAGAAAAGAACCTGAAGTGGATCTAGTTAAAAAAGCAATGCATGAAAGCGATAAGTTGATCTGCAAGATCAGGAGAACGAAGACAAGGTCAAAGGAAGCTTGGTGATGCGTACGATAGGCAAATCGTAACGGTCCTGGTTAATACACGAGATGAGTAATTTTCTATCAGCAATTTCTGAGTAGTTAATGCCGTATCTGACGCGGTAATTAGGGTTTCATCTGTTAATCCGAGGCGAATCGTTAAAAAACGCAATCCTGGGATATAGGATTTGTATTGTGGTGGCGGAGTCCGTCGTTCATTTTGTTCACCTCTCACAGAGAGCGTTTTTGTGTTCCGCAACCGAAAAGCCAGAAATCCACTGTTAATTCACGCCCGCCACTTATTCATTGAGCGAAAAGCGGATGCTTGTATTCTCTCGATCATTAATATTACCTTCAAGGGATTTATTCCGCGTGTAATGACAGACTCATCGGTTTTTGATTTTGGGATGATAAACCAGAAATTTCGTTGCTTCAGCAAGTTTGTTACCTTTTGAAATTAGGCAAAGTATAAAAGGTTTTTCTGAAGCAAAATGGCAACAATCTCTCCACATTTCAGTTGATAATAAATCATCGAACCCAGTACGTTTTGGATATACGCTTATGTTTGATACTACGGATTGATTTGTGTAGATATTTATGGAACTCTTGGATTTCTGTCTAACAATAAACGTAAAGCTGTCAAAATGATCCTATACTTTCATTTACGAGCAGATCTGTTTACAATCTGTTATGTGGAGTTTGAAATGGCTTGAAATGTAATTTCCATAACAAAGAAAAGACGGAAATAAATTGAAAGCATAACAAAGGCGAAGCGTTAATCGCTTTTAATACCAAAGAATTTCTTTTCGAAATACTAATATTATAATAGGTGGATTTACAGATAGCAGCTTAAATGCAAATGGATTGTTCTCACGCAAGAAACGTAGGGAAAGCTAAAAGCCATTACAAACGGATTGACCCTAACATAAAATTGTTGACGTGAATTTTCATTCTAAATAATTCTAATTGCGTTAAAAACTTTGCATCGATATTTCAACAAGTTTAATTTAATTTAAATCATATTAAAAATTTAGCTAATTTTAATTTTTAGTATGAATATTTTAAATTTCCTAAATTTTATTTTTTATAAGCTTAAAATTAAGCAGTAACTTCATGATCGTATTTTGCAGATTTTTCATATTCAACATTTTATCCAAGTTTTACGAAAGTTGTCATGAAAACGCAGAGTTAAAACGTCTAACGACAATATCCTGAAATAAAGGCCATTAATTATGTATTGATGATGAAAACATAAATAATTTAGATACTCAATGGACATCAAAGAGGATTTACTTCTATGTGGTACTCATTTACCATAGTTTTGGGTTGCTGCATAACTCGAAGGAACAAAATATGCTTGAAACTTGAAATATGCTCTATTGGGCGGAGCTAAATAAGTAGGGTTTGATATCTCAGCATTGCTAACTAAAATTATACCAATAACTTTATCCCGTAAGGAACTGATCCCTAGATTGCATATACATAAATTTACAGACATAAAACTTTGATTTTCCTGCCACGGTGCCTTAGTGAATAGATTTTATTTATATATTTATAATTATTATGCTTATGAAGATATGG
>KZ308118.1:92956-169722 GCA_000376725.2 Ladona fulva
AGAAGTACAAATATAATCAATTTGTGTTATTGTGAAGATGGAATTCCACCAAATATCGCTTACCAAGATTAATTTTATTAGGAGCTCTTCTCGGAGTCTAATGTCTTACCACAGCCGTGCTCCCTTTCCTTATAGATTCGATTAAGTATAATGTTTAATTGTAATAAACGTTCTCTCTTGGATGCAGCGCTAATTGAGAGTTATGTGCGAATATTTTTTATCTCTGTAAGAAATTTATTTAAAATTTTTCTGTTAATTTATTGCGCCGCTTATAATCATAAAAATGCGTTATTGGATGTCACCCCTGTGTTAGAGCAACCGACCGACAATTGGGAGATCCAGGTTCAAGTCCCGGCCCAGTCAGACTTTCCGTTTTTCCTTGGGAATTATCCTAGGGGCATACCTCAAATCAGTTTTGACCCTTTTAATATCATATGAGCCATCTGAATGAAGTTTTAATGAATTGAAGGAGTAGTTACGGCAAAAATCTAGCCAGCGATGAGACGGCAATGATTGAATGTGGACAGAAAAGTTGCATGGTGGGCCAGGAGTCGCTTCTCTTTTTGGTCAGATAATATGAATAGGATTAATGAAGGCACAGTTCCTAAAAGAGTTAATGAGAAGAAAGTAAATTGTTCTAAATAGAGAGGGTAACAGACAAAAAGTTGGTTGAACATGGTTAATAAAATCCTGAAGAGATGTATGTAGCAGTGAAAAGAATTACATGAAAATATGAACGCATGAGTCCTCAGAGAAAGCCGTATTCAAGGATAGAAATTGATAGAGGAATATTACGAAGAAAAGAGTAATAACGTGCTTACTACGAAAAGGAAGGAGCGATTGAAAAGTGAAGCCGTATTTCATTGGAAAAACTGAGAATTCGGATAATGTGCGTCACTAGAAGGAAAGGAGATATACGCTTGATGGAAGGAAATTAAAAATACCATAAGACGCTTGAAAATGTCACTGAAAATCACGTTGTAATGTATAATCAAAGTCCACAACTTGTAGACGCAACATAAAAATAACCATTGGGAAAATAGCAAGAAAGCGACTACATATACATTTTCGTATAATCGCAATGAAGTGCGCCTAATAAATTGATTTGTTGTGATTTGTGATTCTTAAAGCAGATGCTGAATTACAATTTGAAGAGCACGCAGGAGTGAAGTGGTTTCAAGAAGATGAAATTGACTGCGAGTACGATTTTGACACCTACAGCTCCGGGGGTAAGTAATTTATGGAAAATGAGAGATGTCAGTACGACTGCATGGGTAATACGTTCCTTGCATTTCAAAGGGACGCTAATCTTGTTTGCAAAACGTAAACGGCAACTTGATTGTAAGCTATGCTAATTCTGATTGTTACTTGAAATTTAAAAACGATTTCGCATAACTTCATATCTCTAACTCCTATTTTTTTTACTCAAGGCTACAAATGAGAAGGTTTTAATTCAAAAAATAACTATCTATACACTGAAAAAAAGAAGTCTCGATAATTCCGCAGAAATAAAACAAATATGATACCTGTTTCGAGGGACTGCCTTACCATCGGGAATCACTGTCGATTGTTTTTTAATTCTTGTATAATTAGTCAGATTTTGTCTTGATTTTTAAATAAATTATGCATAACTTACACCAAGTATCGCTTGATGTTATTCATTTTCTTGATTCAATTTTCCAGAATTTCCTTAATCTAAAGCTTTCGTAGCTAGAAACTTTTCCTTGAAATATTAGTAATTAGAAAAGCTTCCTTAATACATTTCTACCATTCAATTTTTGAATAGATTCAGATGGCTCATAATCTCAACGTTGTCAGCTATTGCTTAATTTGGTAACTTAATAATCAAATTTATGATTACAACACATGTGAGCATCGTAAGGATTAAGATATGTGAAAAATAGAGACACGACTGGGACTCGAACCCACACCTCCCATTTTCCGGGTAGGTATTATAACCACTAAATTGTCATGTTGCGTCTCTTTCCCACCGGTAAAGGAATGCTGGTAAGGGAATTCTACACAGAGAAACACAAAAGCATTCCCTTAAGAGTGTGGAAAAGATGCGGCATGGTGCACAGGTGCGCACCTCTTTGTGAAAACTGTAACACCTTTTCCTTTCCCTTGTTAGAACAGCGTGTTCACTCAGCTAAGGAGTACAATTTTCCTTCATTATCGTTACAAATACCATCAAAACTTTTGCACGCCGGAGGCTCATACTCATAATAACCTATGACCTCCATACTCCATCAATGAATCCACATTACTCATCAAAAAGGATATATTTGTGTATTCACGTTTCTTACTTTAAAAGTGTATTTTTTCTTATGTAATATCTACTTTATGCGTTTATTTTCTATATGTGCCTTTGAATTCTGTCTTCTCTTCTTCATTTAAAATTTCAATATATTTAGCGACTTTATTGTATTATAAAATTGCTTTTAATAATTCTTCCAATTCCTAATATACTGTTTTCACTGTCTTTTCGCTCCCTTCTTCGTGTGTGTACTCCCGCAATGTGTGTTATCTCTTAGTCAACCTTTAGTTGGAAAGATTTTTTCCCACACTTTCTTTTTGTTAATTGATCATGTCATATATCATAACAAAACACAAGGTTAGGTAGAAGAGATACCCAATTGGGCCTAATTTCGCCAATAAAGGGCCTATCTATCTATTCGGGTGCGAGCATTCTGTCTTTTCTTCCCAGCATTTACTAGAATGAAATTGTCTTGAATAAATGAGGTTATTGCTGTAGTCGCACCTATATCTTGTTACGTATCTACTTCTACGGTCTGCACACCGACCATCGATGGAAGACGTTAACCACCCACTAATTTTTCATTATAACCCCGTTCCTTAAAAAAAATAATCTTTGAAACGACTATTCATCGCCTGTATCTCTTACATTAAGTCCTCCAAAGACGGACCCAATTGCTCTCATCCGTAAAAAAAGTACTTTTGGCTATATGAAAGAAGTCTATTTGCATGTTTCGTGCTTTGGAGATGACGGAAAATTTTCTAGACTTCATAAATAAACCATTGAGAATGGGGGCATTCGCTTTAGTCGTTGGGTGATTTGTACAACGGGCAGAATCGGTGATGGAAAACAATTCAGAGCCGATTGGGATCTTTAGCATTTTCGCGGTAACGGAAGTTAGTGCGGTGATCGAAGCGTAACCACCGAAGTGCGATGTCAGCAGGAAGGGCCCTAAAGCGAAGGAGTAATTTTGGGCGTAGGGGTCGGATTAGGGCGATCACGTCTCCGAATAGCGGTGCCAATTGTCGAGCGATCCTATTAGAGGCTTTTTCCAATCCGAAGCAACTTTTTTTATGCCGCCCATTATCGCGCTTTGTTTCCTCCACTTTTTGTTTCCCTTTCAGAGAAAACTGTGCTTTGGATCGGTTTTTTTTACTCAGGTGTGCTTTTTTATCTTCGGGTTAGCGATGGGACGTGGCTTTTGAGGTGAGAAAAGAAGAATTGAGGTGATTGCAAGAAAGAAGGAACGGATGAAAAGAGACCGAAGAAAGAGCTTTGGAAGCAGATAGTATATCCCGTTTAGGGGAAAATACATGGAAAAAATTCTCAAAAATATGCGACTAGAGTCACCCTATCCGTTGCAGAAAACGGTTCCTCCATCAGTGGTACTTTAGAAGGATGAATATGAGAGACTAAATCCTTTCTAAGCTACTCTTAGTAACGGCCTAGAGTATTACGAAACTGGGAATGTCATCATATGGTATTTAATGCTTATGTTTGTGGAATGTTGTAAATTTTTTTAACAAAACATGGGAGATTATCAGCTCGACCAATTCAGCTACTTAGACCACTTTATGATAGAGACTTACAGTAGAGAATTTGTCAAATGTTATTTCAACGACTTTCCCTCTTTTAAATCAGTTGAGATAATCGTAAGCACAAAAATTCCTATAGATGTATATTTTTCCATAAGATTACGTTTTGCCACTATTTGAAAATAAATTTATTGCACTTACCACAGAGAGAGAGTTATGTAAATTTTAGTGAGTAACAGAAGGACCCGCTATATTTACAACAAAAAAACATCACCCTTTTTATCAAGGGTGTCCAGGGTCCGATTCCCAATGAGTCGGAGAAACTAAGAAAAGCATGTATTTTTTATAAACTCAAGTACGTTTCATGTTTATTTCACTTTGATTCTACTTTCACTTCCTTTCCTTCCCCATTCACCGTTGCAGTCACTGTTTTTGGAATTCAACATTTTAGATCATGAAAATTAAAAACGTAATGAGAAAAATGAGCAATTAAAAGGTGAGATGCAAGGAGTTTAAGTTTAGGAAATTTTGCATCACTCTAAGTTCGATTTATTTCGCATATTGATGTTTGGAAAGTTCAGTAACACCGAATGACATTTTTCAAATTATGAAAAGACTGCTATCACAAACAGCTCAATGTTTGTAAATTCTAAAAGACTCCGTTTGGAAAGACATCATTTTATTGAAGGCCACTGTTTCGTTTCCAAAAAATAAATACCATTTATTGGCATATAGTCTAGGGTTTACTAACACTACAAACAACTTCGAATGAAGTTAAACAGAAATTTGTAACCCCGTCGTTTGATTTCCAATTTTACACGAAAGCGTACTTTTAGCTAAAAAAATTCTCATAATTTTTTTTAATTAGATTTTGATTAAGTTAATGGCGATTTATACGTTTGCAATCGCGAATACGAATGCAGTTTATGCTATTATTTACTATCTTTTAGTGTTACGACAGTTGCCATATCAGAACTCCTGCGCAAAAAGATTTTTATGTGATTATATAGGCTACTTTTTAGCTGCCATTTCTTTAGGCCAGCAATAAGATTTCCTCAGTACACGTTTATCTAAACGTGCTGAATGTAACCACAAGTCAATTAAATATAATTGTGTCTGTTCTAGATGAGCTTGTTGAAATACTTCTTGAAACTCTCCGTAAAGAATCTTTGTTTAGTATTTCCTATACCAGCATTTCATTTTCGAAAGTTCTTCACAACCACCTACGCAGCAATGTATCCCTATCTACTTATCATTCACTCCATCCAATTCCTTCCCATTTGTCCAAACCAATCCTAATCTCCCTACTTTCCTTCCTTTCCCCTGATCTTCCTCCAACCTCTAATTCATCCCTCTTAAAAAAATCTTTCTCCTTTTTCCCTGCTAGCTTTCTTTCTCCCACCCTCGCCGACGCCAGCGCCACCAATGCCACAGCGGGTGAAGGGAGAACTAATTAACCAGGGCTTGTTTTTATGGCCACTGAAGAACTGATAGTGGCGGCTACGAGGTTGGCTGTAAATCATTAGCCTCCATTCCTCGCTCCTTTTCCAAGAGGCGGAGGGGTTGGGAGATAATGGAGTGAGAGGAGGAAGGGAAATTGACTATCGGGGTGGAGTACGCCAAGAAGATAGAAGAAGAGTAGATAAGAATGTTGTTTTTGAATGCGCGGAGGTTTGTCGCTGATCCGAGAGATATTGTCTCCGAGAGAGATAAATTTGTGGTTGCGAAGGGGTTCCTAGAAAGTACATACTACTCAAGCGACTGGTACATCCTATGTCTTGGAAGTTGTATGGACAGTAATTGATATAAGAAGTGAACGATGAATCTAGCACTGCTGCCTATTGTAGCCATGGAAACAAGACAGAGGGTGGTCACAAAAATAATTAATTACCTTAAGATAAATGTATGAACCTTTCCCACGAGCGTTTTTTTTTTTACTGTGCGTTCCGCGAATGAGAAAATCTTCAAAAATAAATAGGTATATTTCGGTTGAAAGGGAGGTAAGCAGTTCTGCTATGGAATGCGTGGAAGCTCTCCCTTTATCATTTTAACATCGGTTGAGATGCTGGGAAATATTTTTAAATGGATATCTCAGTGTAAGCATATCTTTTGGTCTTTATAGAACTAATAACCATTGTCACTTTCGATAACAAATAGATATTTTTAATCTTAAATATAGTTTTTATGGGTAAAAAATGGATAGTTCATCGAGGTCCAACATTTTAAACCCAAAAGGATGAAAAAAAAGGCGTACACCTGTACGTACCAAGTAACAACCTTGCCCTGTCCTTGTAAATGAATTATTTAAACATTGGCATTAACGGTCGACTCCGTAAAATTAATTGTGGTTAAAGGCATTACATTTCATTTTTCCCTTTGCACTTAAGGCAAAATTATTTCGAAAAGGAATCGGACGAGTGAAATTTTCAAATAAATGGCTTTAGACATTTTTAAGACAAAAGAGCATCGGTCTAATTTTTTATTCATTTGAGACCCATTCAGGAATACAGATATGAACACTTCTATCACACGACCAATTTTAGAACTTCTAATTTTGGTTGTTTTTGGTACATTGTCTTTCTGTGCCGTGGTGGTACTGTTAAACTTTTGCATTTCCGAAATTTTGGTTTTTATGTTGTGTGGTTGTATCATCTGAATTCCTTCACTTCTGATAACCTTTTCAACTCTATGAATGAAAATCTCATATTGCCTTAAGATATAAAATTCTGAATTTTCGTGAAAATTTATCATATTCGCGAAAAGCCTTCACAAAAAAACTTATTAATCGTCGTAAATAAACCTTCCTGGAAGAAGNATGTCCTAGCATCATCAGGCCTGATGATGCTAGGACACTAGCGAAACATGTTGCCATAAATAAAATTGCTGTGGAAGTGTACGAAACGGTCTTTATTTCATTGAAAAATATTCCGTTTATCAGGATACAATCATATTCGCAATAAACCGCGATGTCTCCGGGCTGATGTTCCGAATCTCGGGGAAGAATTTCACTTTTCTGCTTCCGAATGGTAATATCTGCCCATAGGAGATGCTGAAGATCGGAATGCGTGCGATTTCAATCGGAGCGAATCGGAAGAGTTTGGGTTACTTCTCGGCTGAAGCCTACGAGTGGTAGGAGTTTGGGAAGGAATAGAATGGGATGGGGATGTGCAAAATTAAAACGAGGGAGGTTGACGATGTAAAGAGCCTCCCGGAGAGTCCGAAAGGGGGGATGAGGCGGTCGCAAATGGCTTGTGCAGCAAAGAGTGCGCCCGCACTTGGGCGATAACAGATTTAGAAAGGCGAGCGAACGGTGGACGCTTTTTCCGCCCAAAGCGATTAGCAAAAAATACGGGGGGAAAAGCGATGGAAGTTTTTCGCGTTTTTTTATCTTCAACCGACCGATTTCGATTAGGCTCGAAACTGAAACCAACAAGTGGGCGTCCGACGATCTGTTCGCTCCTTTATTGGCGAGCGCACTTGTATCTTTGCGCTCGGCTGATAATTAGACGGCTTAAATTGAAGCAACGAATGATTGAAATGTTTGATAATACCGGAGTGGAATGCTTTCTAAGAATGGGATGTAGAGACATGCGTTTAAACGTGGGAAGAAGAGTGGTGGATTCTAAGCGGTCATTGATTAAACGTGAGGAATTGTCGGTAGAGGCAGGAATGGCTGTGTATAGAAGTGTTCCTCCTTCGACCCTGTGGCGAATGTTGGGTGTATCGAGAGAAGCATGCAAGTTATTGAGAAACGGACTTGAGAAAATGTCAGGCACGACAGAGACCAACTTGCTGTCGGTTACTCTAAACATATCTATCTATCATTCCAGAGCATTCAGGCATGCCGGGAGACTTTGTGGGTCAGGACGTGTGTGTGTGGTTCGTCAGATGTGCGGTGTAGTCCAAAGTTCTGGTAAGATAACGTAAAGGTTGGAGTAGAAGGCAACTTTCTAAACTTCATGCGTCAAATATTTAGTTTTTTTATATCTGCCGTAAAAACTACGATTAAGTATAACATTAGAATTCGGGAAAAGCTCCTGGTAGCCATTGTTTTCGAGCAAACTAACCGTTGAAGAATTCCAACCAGCAGGGGTTGGGGTTCTCAGTAGTCGCGCTTTGCAAGTGTTGTAATACGTATTTCGCCAACTATCTTGCCATCTTCGGGAGAGAAGAATGACTGACTATTAGGAGCTCACAATAACACAAATTGATTATATTTGTACTATTCCACAGCGGTTTTAATGTAGCACGACCGGGTTTCGACGTATTCACGTCATCATCAGGTGGCTCAGAAACTAAAACTAAAACAGTAGCCTAAATAGCCATAGAAGAATGACGAGGGGGGGGGTTGTAAAATGAGGAAGACCGCAAGGATGTAGGGTAGGGCAAGGGACCGGAGGTCCGAATGGGCGAAGGAGTCATTTGAGAGGTGGAGGCGGGGGTAAGGAAGGGAATAAGCATGTNGTAAATAAACCTTCCTGGAAGAAAATCCTCATTTCCACAAAATTTGATGAAATGATTTACGGGAAATATGTGAGAATATAAATATACGTATAAAAAGGAAATATATACACATTTAGATGGAATTTAACTGCCGTGATTTCATGCATTTTATGCTCGATACACATGTATAGTGTCGAAGATTTTGGGCCTCAGTGAAATACTTAAATTCTTTTTCTGATAATGTCCGCGTTCACTGTATCCCTTGCGATCTGCTCGGTATAAAACCATAGAAAACACTATTCTCTCCTTGTTAGCGGGCAAAGCAAGGTTTCGCTTTTGCCCAGGCGGACCGGAAACGAATACTGAGTGGATACATTTTCTACAAAATGTATCTGAGAAAATTTTAGCTATTGTCCCAAAAATTGGTAGCTTATACAAGGTCAATATGAAAAAAAAGAAAAATATTAAAGACTGTTTAACGCGAAATAGCAACAGAAAATGTATCTTCAGTTTGTCTCTTATCATAGACGTAAAATGGTTTCTTACCGAAGAAAGATTTCTGTTTTTAAACGATTTATGCATTTAACAAGCTTAATTTATACCCGAATCTTTTATTTGACCCCACTATAAATTTTTTGGTTCTTCTACCATATGATGAATGGAATATTTTTATTGGTTTTTTGGTACAGGATAGAGAAAAATATCCTTCTTTTACTTTTCAGTTTCGTTCATAGCTGTGATAATATGAAAGCTACTGAGGTATGAGTGATGCTGAATAATGATATTATTAAGGTCATTCCGTTTTGTATTCTGCGAAATGTGTTACTTGAAGAGTCATTTTGCTTCACTTCTGTGAACTTGTTCCGCTTATAGCATTCTGTCCCATTGAGTCAAGCTACCTCACTCCTCATTTTGTCTATTCGCCTCAGCACCCTCTCCAAGTGACATGCACGATATTTCCGTTAAGAATAAAGTAATCATCAGGAAATGTTTAATAAGGTAGGATACATATGCTTATAATACGGGAAAAACAAAACACCAAAAAGGTGACTAAAATGGCCCGACCAAAAAGTCAAGCAGATGTCAATCTCTCAGGTGAGTTCATGATTCTTTTAAAGTTAGAATTCCATATTTTTAATTGGAGGGGATGAGATTCAAATCAGCCTTCTGGCTGAACACTGTACATACCAATAAGGGATTTACCCTAATCTGTCACCTCCTCATCTATAAATAAGCGGCAAGTATTGAGAACCCAAATGGCATTAACGACATTATACCCCGATATTCTAAGGATTCTGTTAGGTTTTTCAAGCCAACAAGTATATTTTCTCGCCATACTAACAAAGAAAAACATACTCCAGCTTTACTATACTCTAATTCAACGATTAAAAAAATCAAATGAGTTAGAGGAGAAATATTGGTAAAGAAATGCAGTTCACTCTTTTTTTATGTTCAGCAATACACGATGTATGCGAGCACTTGTATGTATGCGAGCACACGTTCTCGTAGACTATTGTGTAAAATTATAACCTATCCTCTACAAAACATGTCTGATAAAATAAATAGTTCTCTCGTACATATTCATTTCGATAATTATGAGTTACGTTTTGCCAATTAGTTGACGTCCAATCATAACCTCATCATCATCATCAATTCAACAACTTTTCCTTTCGAAAATGTGCGTGGCAAAGTAACAAATTCGAGAAGCGTGCGATATTTCTCTCATTTCCTCGAAACCTTGAAATTGTGTGCAACTTCTTCGCTCTATATTTCAAATATTTCATTGGATTAAGTTTTATCAAAACTAAAAGTAATAATTACTTATGCAGTTTAGATAAAAAATCAAAAGGTTGACTAATTTGGTGCGACCATAAAGTCAACCAGCATGTTAATCTCACAGGTGAGTTTATGATGCTTTTAAAGTTATAATTCCACGTTCTTAATTAGTCTCTTTTTGTCCCGTATTACAAGCATATGTATCCTACCTTATTAAAAAATTCCTGATGAATACTTTATTCTTTAAGAAAGTATTGTGCATGTCATTGTGGGTGTGTATATCTTCCCTAACTTCTTCATAATCAACAGATTTAATGCAGAGATTTCCGAACGTGAGCTCGGGCAAGTCGTTCCGGGTTTAAGAGATCAAAGAAATTTCTCATGCGGCTTAAACTCCTGAGGGAATTTGGAGCAGCAGTAATACCAAAAGAAGCTAAAATGGCACGTTAATCAGCCATAAATTTTCTTTATAATGTTTTCTTTTTATGCAGAATAGGTATGCAAGCAACAAGATTTTTCATACTCTTTGGGAAGAAAAAATTTTTTCTATCACGAATTTCATCCTCTAATTAGATATCACCATGCTTCCTTAAACTCTGCAGCAAACATCAAATCTTTGAAATATTTAGAGAGATATTTTTAATGGGATATACTAGAGATGTCGCCAGATGACCAGGTGGCAACATTAAAGCATACGTGATATAATTTCAGTGGATAGATAAAAATCAAAAATGTATTTAGTGGTTTTGTAAAAATGAATTAAGCTGAGTTACGGATATGTATGTACAATTACGTCATTAATAAAAACAAAATTAAGCTGTTTAATATCACTATAAGTTGAAACCTTGCACATACGTTCACGATGTGATTAAGGCTAAGCGATTTCCCACAATCTTAGGGACAAAGGAAACTTCTGTATGTAAAGAAGCTGATAAATTTGCCTAAATTCAGCGTGTATAAAGATGAAGCAAAGACTATGGACGCATATTCATACAGTGGTGAATTCTAATCTATCCACATTGAAACTTTTACTCATCATTTCAACTTATGAATATTAGGTCAACTGCATATTGTGAATCAAAGGCTAAAAAAGACACTCATCTAGTTTGTAATAATTTATTTCTTCTGAAATAAAACTCGAAGAGTTGGTGATTTATTAATGATAAATCTCTAGGGCATTACATAAACGTATGTATTATGCATTCGTTTATTATAAACACCACTACCAAAAACATCAATGCAAATATAGTCATTAATTACATTACTATTATTACATACAATATTACCAATCATACTTAAATCTTCATCATCGCCTCAACTTATACAGCGTTTCAATCTTTCACATAAATGCAAATTTTTTCAGGATTAATGGGGAGCTACCAAAGGATTTGTACATCTAAAGGGACTTTACTCCACCACTCAAACCACTGCTACTTGTCCACACCTACTTGATTTTTTCCACTTTTCATTAAAACCCGTCCTACTTTATATAATTTAGGTATGGCTGCTCTAACCCATACTGTATTGTTGACTCATAAATGAAGGAATCACCGCTAATACTTTAAAGAATATAGGTAACCATTCCAAATATGTCTAAGTGTTAAAATATATATTGAAGTAACTTTGAAAGTATATTTCCTCTGCATTTACTTTAATTGTATACTCCTTCTACCCGTTTTCATTTGAATATTACCAAAAATTAAACCTTAATTAAAATTTTTATTCGATTTCCTAAAGTTCGCAATCTCCTTGTTTCCACGTGCCTTCATCGTAAAGATAGCTTAATTCTTACCGTTATGAAATAGAGAGCCATATTTCTGGAAATATCATTATAGATGATTATTTTGGGATGGAGTTTGTGAAAGAAACAGTGACTGAAACGGAATAAATTGCCATTTAGGGACGATAAAGCGAGTTTTGTTGAGGATTTGACGTGCAAATAAAGCCTCCTTAACGAATTTGCTTTTCTTCCGTTCGGCAGTAAAACGCTGCCTTGGTAGAGAGCCTCCTAATAATCGTGCAATATTATTTCAACTTGCGTCACATGTGAAATTTGAGTTACTTCCGAAATTAGTGTTTTTCCAAATTGCAGTTGGGCAACGTAAGGTTTGCGCACCCCAAACATCATTTCGGATGTGCAAACGTTACGATACCACACATAGAGGATTATTTCTCGTTCTTGATTTGCCTCGTGTAAAGAAATAATTAACGGAAAGGCTGTTTGGATCCGCCGCAATGATAGGTTGACTCAAAGGTTTCGTAATTGATGAATTTGAAACTTGAAATAAAAACCCTTAGGTTCAATTACCCATGAGTAGAAGGAAAAAGAAGTTATTGTTCTACTTCAGACACACCATTAACGGCTTTTGTGGGGGCTTACATATATAAGGAAAGTTTGTCAACTATGGATATAGCAAACCCTCTCAGACGGTTTGCACTTACAACAACGGTTACCAAATACCTGTTATTGTAAAGGGAATTTTTTATTTCAAAGCGCTATCATTTCAAATTGGGCATATTTTCAGTATTATCTTCCGCTTTATTGGAAATGATTTTTAGATTTTAATTAAGGGTTCTCAAGTACGAAAGGGCTCTCTTTTGATCCAACAGTTGGCTATGATTGGAGTAATACATAACGCTAAATAATAGACCATCTCACATAACTTTAACAATACAGAATAGACGTAAATCATAACCCCATATATTACTTAGCAATGATGAGAATGATTAACGATTTTGGTAATATAACTGTTTCCTAAGAATCCAATTGTCTACTATCATTTCACGAGTTCCAACTCTAGTTCACCATTCTTCGATAAGTATTTCCATTTGTTAGCATGTTTCCAGAAAATCTACCATACAATACAGCCAAGATTTACCTATGGGGGGATTTAGAGTCATTAAGTAAACACTGCGTTGCCTAGTGTCCAGGTGCAGGAATACTTTCGCCCATAATCTAATAAAATAGAAACTGTTTTATTTTAACGTGTATACCCTGCGAATCTCCAGCGATGTTTGTATGGCTTGATTGCGAGAGGCCATCCTCTCGCATACTTTTGTTTATTTTTGGCTCTATTCTCATGGAGGGTTTGAACCCCCAAATCTAACCCTTTGGCTACGCCTCTGGTACCATCATTTTGTCTTAATCCAGTATTTTTCATTAAAAGTGAAAAGTGTTATTACTCAAAATTCAAGATTTACTATGTACTTATATGAAATTTTCCTCGGTTACACTTATTTCTTCCGTTGGGCAAATGTTTGGAATTGGAGAGAGAAAAGGCTTCCGCACGAGGACAAAGAGCCTCTTTTCGTGTCCAATTCTGAGAGAAACTTTGCCACGATTGGAGAGCAAAATCGCGAGTGGTTTTCAAACCATTGCCCGGAAACCGCACGCACCCGGGTGGCTTGGAAATTCCATAAGATTGCTTTACCGCGCGTCAAAGGAAATTAAAGACCAAAGGAAGAGAGGAGAGAACATGAAGTAGAGAGAGAACCAAGTTGGAAGGAGATAAACTGAAGTCTTCATCAAATACGAGTCCAGGAAGGACTCGGTATCCTTTGAAGGGGTCTTAAGGACCCTCTTTTTGGTTTCACTTTGAGAGAAGTGGGCGAAGGGGATGGACTCTGATCTTACAAGGATGACCACTTGGGACATGCGAATCCCTCGGCGGCCGCTGCAGCCAAGGATCGCCGTTCTGCCTTCTTAAGCGCCTTGCGGTCTCCACATTTAAGAGGTCCCTCCAGAAGAAGGAGATATATCCACGCGCTCCTTTGCTCTCCAAGAGGCGGCTGACCAAAGCCCCTTCGCTGCTCATCCAAAGTCCTCTCTCAAACCAATTCGACCCCTGCGCTGCCCTCTAATGATTTATTCACCGAGATTTGCACTGCAGCCGAGTTTTCCCAAGTCGCTCCGGAGGGCAGTCGTGGTTCCGTTCTTCCCCTAATTATTCTCACCCCTTCCTAAAGACTCCATCCTCATTCTCCATGTCTGATGTTGTAATTACGAGCCCGTTTGACCGCTTCCTCGATTACCGCTTACCGTGGAGCACACGTGCCACGGGTAATCATTCTCCTAATAACTCATTCCTACGTTGCAGAAATAGGAGTCATCGTGAAAAACAAAGGGAATAACTGCTCTCATTAAGAGGTAACGCTTCTCTGTATCTTGAAGATGTAAATTGTGTGCATGATTATTGCTGATCGGGTGCGGAAAAATCACTAGGTGATATTCTATATAAAATCTAAATTCAGATAGATAGATATAAGTAAGGTTATGCCCAATTGGACCTCTACGAAGTACGTAACTATTAAACGTACAGATATCAATCAAAAACAAAAAATGGGTAGAGTGGAAATAATCTTTGCAACTTAAATTTTTTTGACAAAGAATAAACTCACGTTGTGGGAAAACACCCATAAGGAAGGATGGTGAATAAACCCGAGAAAATATCATTAAAAGTAATTTACAATGAAAATGTTTGCACTTCAAAAGCATATAAAATTTCTTTTAAATAAAAACAAAGGAAATTTTAAAATATATGCTGAAAAAAAACATCAAAAATTACTAAACTAAATATACATCTTTAAAATTTACATAAATATCATTTCACCATTAAATTAAATTACAATAGCACTTTAAAATAAAAATAATATATCTAGATTAACTAATAAGTACAGATAATTCTAGCCAGGGCCCCTCGTTGAACAATCAATGCCATAAATGAAATCCAAGCCGGTTTCGTTTTGTTGCTCTCATTTCGACAAACATTGAAAAAGCCATGCGTAGTTTCATAAGAAAAAAATCATTGGCTGTTTTTATTCCTGTTATTATAATGCTATTTATTCCTGTAAATATATGCTATAATTTCATCAGAAAATTTATCTCCGAGTTTGGGGAATGCATTCGGCTAACTTAAAAATTTTTGTGTTGGTCAAAGTGGGAGCCATTGTTAAGGAAGGGGGATAACAGGGAATAAAGTGTATCTAAATCTGGTGATAACGTATTTTATTGAAATGTAGGTCATTTTTCGGCTCTATCATTAGCATTAAATTTCCTATTTAATCACAAGAGGGTGTTTATGCTTCGCCGAAACTAAGGTGTTAATTAATTTGCCAACAGCTACCTCGTGCGCTTCAGGCCGATCGCTCCTCAAGCATTTTGCGACCTAAAATCTACAGGTCTTGTACTTGTCGGTCNTGGTAGAATGCATTGGTTGAAGACCTTTCTCTTCAAGACCATATATATACATACATACATATATATGTATCAATCAAAATATTTGATCCATTGGAGGTTGAATACAGATTCCGATTCCAGTTGTTGCACCAGGTTATTTAACGCCCGCATTTAGTAAGTCATCCGTACGAAAAAATGTATCTAAATGAAATGAATTCACTATTATTATATGGCTGAGAACAACCTAAATGTAAGATTACTATTATTCGTAGCTAATATTATTTTGGTACTAAGCTTTACTTGAATATGGAGTTTTCCATTCATTTCTAGTGTTTTCTCTTTTTATTCGTTTGCATTTTTTATACACTTCTATACTATTAAAGGTGATTTTCTCATGTTATGAAGCTAAAAATATAACTCAGGCCTTTTAACTTAAAGTATGGTAGCTTGGGAATGTTTCAAATACATACCTTCTGGAAGGATATATATTCAAGTTCTCCATAATTAGTACGATAGTCTTCCATCATTGGGACACACAATCATTAGTAAAATTCAGTTATTGGGGTTGATTGAAAAAAATCAATTTATCGATAAATACATGTTTTCTCATGAATTTATCCATCTTTCAAAGTTAAGCTGCATGCACTTTTATTTCTTTATTCTGCACCTTAATAAGCCCTCTTGATTGCAACTGAATTAATGGAATTTTTTCAAACTATGCTCGCATTCTAATCATTACCGCATATTTCCATGTACAACAACTACCAAGTTTCTTCTTCTTCTATTAATTTATTTAAAATCCCTACAACTTTAAGGGTCGTCACCTCTTTTCAAGCTCTCTATGATGATTTTCCTTAATTCTTTTTCCATTTACCCTATATCTTTCGACGAGATTTCTGCTCGTCCTCTTGACCGTTGAGTTTTTATACACAGACAAACAGAACAGAGCACCCGACCGGCATTTAGGAGACCCGGGTTCGATTCCCGGTTCCGTCAGCCTTTTTTCAAGTCCATTCTTTCTTGGGATCTTAGAATATGAGTTTGAAAATTTGCTAACACATTACGGACGAATCAAGAAATGATTCGTTTTCTACTTATATACTAGCAATAGTAAATTGTATGAAAAAGGGACTGATCAAATACATGGTTACTATAGGAATATTAATGAATTTTTGTTGTTTATTTCGTATACTGTTCCACATTTACATGGAATATATCAATTATTTTTGCACGCAGAATATCTGAAATCTGAATTATAATGAAGCGTTCGCAAATAATACATATATTTTAATATTTTAATTTTAAATATGAAGTAAATGACTATCAAAATAAGCTATTCTCATTCATGCTAATTAATCCAATTTAATGGAGACGTGCCTTTGAACTGTACATACTATGAGGCCTTATTTCTTTTGCCGGACTTTGTAAATGCAATGAGATAGTAAATATAGTGGGATTTATGTCCATTTGGTCACTCATTCCTTTGGAGATCACCGCAATAGGGTTTACCTTACAGTAGATTTTTAATTTGATGAAAAATAAGTTACCGGTCATTAAACGATTAACTAACGGAAACATTCGTTTGCAGTTGACAAAGTATAGTTCCGAAAACTCCGTATAAATTAAATATTTACATTGTATAGCATTGTTTCCCTTACCTTAACCACCCTTACTTTTTTAAATTATCTGTCAGTAGAATAAAAAGCCAAATCGAATCGAATTCCTCATATTTATTTCTTTATTTGAATTCAGTCTGCAACTTGGCCTTCTAGCCAGGTGGCAGCGCTGGAGTGGAGCAAAACATATTAAACATAGGATTGCCTGGCATTCGCCCAAGAATGGGATGGAAAACCCTCCACAAACCTCCCGTAGGCAATACATTACACTATGCATAAGATACATACTTCACAATAAGGGATACATAATGATTATTAAGATAACACATCATAGTATGTTAAAAATAATTTTTAAAAAGTGAAAAAAAGATGATGATGTTAATAATATACAATGATAAGAGTTTTAAGTTAATAAGCATACATCGTAGAAACCATACAGTCATATATATAATATCGAGTTATATTTCAATTGTTGCTAATTCTACACACCATAACATTACATAGTATTACATTGGGACTTTGAACTAATGAAATACTAATATGTCATTTAGTTGGAATACAATCGCTTCCAATTTCCTCAGTCCTTTTCTTTCCCTTTTCCTCTAGTCCCTTTCTGTTTCTCTATTTCCTCCATTTTCTTATCCTCCCCCTCTCCCTCCTCCCTCCCCTTCCATTACCCCACTCCTCCCCTCCCCATCTCGTTTTAATTAGTTCGTCCTCCAAGTTAAGACTGTAGAGGCGGCGCCGGGTCCTTAATCCCACGGAATTACACTCCCCTCAGGGAAATGGTACCAGAGAGAGAGAGAGCGGAGGAATGAGGGAAGAAAGGAATGGGAGTGCGGCAAAGAGAGGGAGAATGTGTAGGATGAAGGGAGGGAGATAGATTAGATGACTTTATAGTACCTAATGGTGAAACAACGCTCTGTTTGGATCCACTACACCCGACCGCACAATGCCGAGGGTTAGATTTTGGGGTACAAGAGAAATAATAGAGAAATGAGCTAGAGATGGGGTTGAGGGAAGTGGAAATAGCGAAACGCGTATAGAGGATTTCATGACCCAAAAAGAAAGAATAAAACGCGATCTCCGAAATGGCGTGGGTTGTTCTTGTGTAGGTGAGGAAGAATTGCTTAGGAGTTTTCGAAGTATTTGTCGCGTAATCCGCGATGGAGACTAAGGAAACGGATTTAGTCGGTTAAGAACGAGGGAAAGTGAAAAGGAAATATTTACTGATGTTAACAGCCAATGATGAGTCGTTTCGCTTTAAGATTACATGTACCGCTGCACAGTGGTATAGCAATCGAAAAAAGTTGGCCAAAAATTCAAAAAGGGTTTTTTTTTGGAGTGAGGACTTTGAAACTTCGCACGGCTACTCATGAATAGTTGTTAAAATATTAGAGCAAATTTTTATCTAAAGCAAGGAAAATAGTAGAAATGTACAACGATAGACACTGGCTAACTTTTACCCCGGTATTCCTTGAAGCTTTCTGAGGTCAGCTCGTTGATCTCTTTGAAGAAGCATCGGAAGACAAGTTCTAAGAAAGTGTTTCCGAGACTCAATCTTGGATTGGCAGATTCGTATCTTAATAACAGCTAGTAACCCATAGTAAATAATTAACCACAGCCAGAGAACAAAAATCACCAGCCAGGTTCATACTTTAACCTGGGTGGTGTTTTTTAATCTCAATCTGCTATTTATTTTGCATATAAAGTGAATTTTTCAAGTCGTTGTTTATCATTTAGTCCTGAAAATTGTTATATTGTACATAAACCTATTTATGGATCGATATTTTCCTAAACAGCCGATTGACGATACGTCTACATATATACTACATCCTCTCTGCTAGCCGCGTTTTGGTGAGTGGCAGAGGGTGCATGAATTGTAAGTCTATTTCTCTAATCTGTTGCTATCATATACTTTCCCTCAGAAAAATTAATATTTGAATACCGGCTAGCTGGTATCTATTTCCTCAACTTTGACTGCAGTATCTGAATGGCCTATGTAACCGACTGGAGGCCTATCGTAATATCTAAACCCCCTTCTGAGACCACATCATCCCGGGATTCATTGAGCTAGTTAAAATCGAAATGTAATCTACTTCCATCTAAATATTCCCATCTTATGTCAAGGAGTATGTTTGTAACGCCTACTTAGTATTTCTTGTAAAACAGATATTTAAAAAAAATGTTCCCGTGCACACATCTCTAATAGATCTCCCGTAATCGTAACCGTCATCAAAATATATCTAACAGCCTCTACATACCTCCTAGTCTCTTCCGAAGGTAACGCTAGTCGAGAAATTATTAGCATTATTATCGAGAAACTATCAGCGGAATTACAGACATAGAAAAATGGAAAAATGAAAGAGTTAACCGTAAGGAATGTACGAATGCTGAAAATTGTGTGTGTCCATTAAGTCGTTATTTTTATATAGGAAAGGGTTGAAAAGACCCGTTAGTCGTAATTTTTGAGCAGTAAGAATAACTGCTAAATTTATTACCTGTTTGAGGGTTTTTTCTGCCTTTCCTTTCTTTCTCTGTGGGAATTCCAAGCCGGAAAATATGTTTCCCCTCATTTTGACGTACAGATTTATAGTCTTGTAGATTAATGGCATCATCATAATATGAAGGGGGTGTGTTTTGTAGAAATTAGGTGGGATTATTTGATTATATATCTGCAGTATTGGTTGTCCTTTTCAACTCGTTTGCTTTCTGAGAAAATGAAAATGTTTGTCTTAGAATAAGAATGCGCTGAGCTACGTAATCTGAACAATTGAATAACATCTAAATTCATCTGGCCCATTAAAAATAAAAACAAAGTGAAGTCTAAATGTTGCTGGATATTCCCTTTAACGTTGCAGGTACAGAAAGATTAAAATCCATAGGAATTAAATTGCAATTTCTGTCTACTCCCAAAAAATAAATCATGATTAAGTTCCACCAAGTATCGATTCATGTCTTTTATCAAATACAACTGTTTCATTGAGAAAGTGCAAATTTAAATTTTATTTTAAATACACTTAACAGAACAAAATGGAAACATGACTATTAAAAGTTTAACGTTTTTTTTTTCATAATAAATTTATGATATTTATAGTCTAAACTGGCAAACAGTTGGGAATTAAAAATTTTCTGGAAGAACCGAAAAGTTATTCGCTTATAATTCAACAATGGTTAGTCTTTATACAATGTGTAAATTAATTTTCTTACGAAAATCATACGTCCTCATAGACAGCACGGGCGGTTCCGTTAAAAATTAATTTATATTTAAAATTGATATATTCAAGCGTGATCACGTGGAACTCTACACATATCTGTGTTGAATGTTTTAAGATTAATTTATTAGCTTCATTTATATATAACATAGTTTTCAATATGCTCAAATCCAAAGCTGAGAAATCTGATTTTGAAGAATTGCCAAATTAGCTTAAATTTTCAAACAACAAGTAATTTGGAAATTAGTCATTGGAAATTTGGTGATAGCAGTTATATTTATTATTTACGTATTATTAGTTATTTGTATTCGTTTGTCTTGCTATAATTTTCAAGAAACTTTCCAAATAAGTAGTCACATTTTGTTGTTAGACACGTGTTCCCTCATACTTTTGACCTCTACGTTTACTGTTTTCGCGAGCTGTTTATTTAGTTTCGGCCAGATTTCTAAAGAATTTCGTGAAAATGCGATGAAAAATCAAAGAATAAAACATTACTCTCGACTGAGAAAATTTTACTCAAATTTAGTCTCAATTTCATTGCGATATAACATTCAAGCAGGAGGCTCTTCTACTGTTCAAAAGAGTGAAAAAAACTACGGATAACCGGAAGCGAAGTCTTAATTATTATAAAATGAGAGCTTTAGGTTCATTTCACAATTTTTCAAAAGAGATTTTTAAACGATTAAAGTCGCCTCACACTTAAGTGAACTATAAAAGTTTATTTACCCGCCGGAGAAGTCCATATGCTGCGAAAGGTTTGCGATAAAACTAGAAAAAAGGCCCATTCCGTTCATCATTTTCTTCACGCCGCAAAACAGAGCATACTTACTCCGCGGAATACGGCTTTAACTACCTTCCTCCACCCTCTCGAAAACAAAACACGTACAATAAGAACTCCCGCAACCTCTCTTGCATAGCAATCGGCCCGAGGAAACGGCAGGGGATGATTCATATATATTTGTCACAAAATAAGATTTAGCCGAAAACGTCCATTGTGTGTGGTGAGGAAGAGGGAGCGATCGAGTGAAAGGGAAGGAATATAAAGGGAGGAGGGAAGGGAAGGAAAAGGGAGGCTTTCCTACACCCCCGTCCACCGATCAATGTCAGCCCAGAATCCACAAGATGGCGTCAAGGGAGCAGTGGGGCGCGAGAAGCATTGTTAGGGAGAGATATACGTAGTATAGAGATTCAGGGGGAGGGGTACATCAGGGTGGAGAAACAACGGCAGAAGAGGAGCAGCTATCGAAACACAGGAAGAAGGAACTGAGGAGGATGGGAAATACGTCAGAAATTCGAAGAAGAAAAAGAGATGAGAACTACGGGCAGACGCACAAGTTCAGTTACACTAAAAGAGATTTTTACTTAGATTTTATACTTATTCTTGAGCTGGGATTCCCATCCAGGGTACTCGTACCCCTTACGAAAGGCTGGTCGAGGCGGTAAGGGTGAATAGTAAGTGAATCAGAATATCCTGCTATAAATGTAATCTAGAAGTAGTCTAATATTTCATGTTTACTAACATTTCTCTGCTATTACATATTGGTACTGAAAATGACATTTACTTGATGTTCCGAAGTTAAATTTAAAATGTATTCTTTAGCATGACAACTTTGAGGTACGGGATGGTTTACTTTAAAACCAAAGGGGACACGGAAACCATAGAAACTGGAAATCTCTGTAGTAGGATATAATCAGCATCCTAACCAAATGGTTTTCCAAAAAAATGTTAACGAGAATGTGTAGGTCAGAGGTAAAAAAGGTATAGTAATAACGTCTTTACTTAGGCGAAATTTAGTCTGATGAGACCACACTTACAACTAACCTGGTAAAGAAGAACATAAACAACCATGCCTTGACCATGATTCGAACCCGGGACATCGGCGTTGCTAGGCTAGCACGCTAACCATTACGACCCGAGGCCGGAGTATCAACATAACGGAGGCAAATCTACACAGAGGGATGAGTTTGTTATAGTTAAATCTCCTCTGCTAGGTAAAACATCATCTTAGGAATATTATATGATTCTTTCGACATATTCCTCACAATGGTAAAGGTTTAGCCAAATGTTTTGTTAAAATTAACCATGAATAATGAGTGCTAATATTCTATATAAAATCTTTCAGGTTACGGGTAAAACCTGCAATAGTTTAATTAACATTATGAATTGAAACAAAGTCGATAGTCGTCCAGTCAACATGAAAAACTTGGAGGCTTAAATAAAAGAACATGTAGTGTTTACGGTTCGGTGTCAGTTGGTCGAAGGACAACCCGTCGATAGACATTTCGTAGCTGAGACATTTGGTCGAAAGAAAATTCGTCGCTGAGACAACTCGTTTTCGACCAAATGTCTCAGTGACGAGTTGTCTCAGCGACGAATTGTCTTTCGACCAAATGTCTCAGCGACGAAATGTCTATCGACGGATTGTCCCATCGACCGGTTGTCCTTCGACCAACTGCCCCTGAACCAATGCTTACGGAGGCAATGAGTTAGTTGCATACAGCATGACCCTAGTCAAGTAATTAAGAGTGATCATCTATTAGGTTTATTACCTTGACTGATTTTTAAACAGAGGCCTCCTCTCTCCGTTTTGCTCCACTAAGATGCTTCAAAAACTTTTTAAATTATTAATTTTGATCATTTATACTTTATGAATAACATCAAACGACTTATGATTAAATCCTGAGCTATAGGAAATCGAAAATCTTAATTTTAATCTAAAAACAAAAATAAATTCATATAAATGCCAACATATATGAAAGAAAAGCTGATTTCGCGCTTCATTCGTCTAATATCTAATGAGCGGGTAAATAACATGGAAAAAGGAGTGGAGGAATAAGATAAACGGGAGAAGAGAAAAAAGACTGCCAACGCGTTAACAAAGGCGTAGACAACGGCAAGTTTTTTCGTTCAGTACATCAAATGTGCACAATATATATTGTCAATCTTTCTGATGAAGAACTTTCTATTCATTTATAAACATAGAACTACACCATCTTTATTATTTCCATTCAATAATTGGAAATATTTCTAACTTTTAGAGAAGAAAACTGTAAAACAGAAACTTTCGTTAACGTTTTATAATGAAAAATGTAGACAAAAGGATTTGTAATGGTATGAGTGAATCGGTTATGCTATGTAATATCGGTTATGTCCACAATATTGTGGAGCCCCCCTGATGATGGAGGCATTGTCTCTAAAATGTACATTGGGTCTTCCCAGAAATCTGTAATCCGGAGCTTCCCGTTTGTCTCTTAGCGCGAGTTCCTCCTGCCGAAATACGGCTTAGGGAGCGTTTTTAAACCTCTAACGTAAATTCATACTTTCACATCTCAATTTTGAACTAGGGGAGAAGAGAATTAGGGATTGCATTTCCAGAGAATAAAATTCCATTCTCTTCACTTATACACAAGAAAACCAACTTTCCCTGCATAGCATCACCATCATAATATTTATGTTTTCGAACCCATTGGAAATTTATAAGTGCATTTTTAAGTTATTTTCTGATCATGCGCAACATTCATGGCGCGATTATTCGGGTTTGATCGATTCTGTATGGTCGACAAACATTCATGTTCCTACAGAACTCTATCTGATCATAAAACATAGTTATTTAATTATTTAAAGATAGTAAATAGACAAAAGGCTAGGTGATAGTCATTATCGAGGGGGTAAATGAAAAATAAGACTCACCTGATATTCACTCTTCTCGGGAGAGAAATCCCTCTTAAACTTCCGAAGGCAGCTAGTCCGACTGTTTCGATTAAAAAATTTACAATTTTGAATTGAAATTTCAAACATTTGACAGAAAAAGACAATGTGGAAATAAATTTGTCTACAATAATTAAAATACTTAATCAAATTATTGTCAGTTGACAAATTTGTTTTAATTGTATACCTAATAACATTGCAGAAAGGGGGTAAAGGTTCGAAAACTTTACCTACGTAAATTGTTCCATTCCGTCATCCTCCCGTTCATAAATAAGAAATATATAGCTAAACGAATAAAGGGTGAGACATCAAGGCGAATGGTTCAGCGAAAAGATGGAGAGCAATGAACGCAGTTGTGTGCTAGGAAGGGAAGAGATTGGAGATTTTCTCATTTGGCATATCTCGTGCGCTTGTCTTGCGTAGGGTACTGAAGGGAAGCAAAAAACACTGTGAATAAGAAGAGACTGCATGTATATGTAGAGTGAAAAGAAAATGCTGGAAGGGGATGTATGAGGAGTGGAGAGAGGATGAAAAAGAAGGGGAATTTTCGGAGGAAATCAGCCAAGATGTGGGTTTGATAGCGAAGGCCTGGGGAGACGTGGACGAGGCAGACAGTTGACGTGAGGCAATAAATGAAAGACGTCAATCGCAGACGAATGAAGGGCGGGAAAAAGGGAATGGACGGAAGGGAAGTTCACTCTGAGCGATTTCCCCCCAAGATACGGATTATGAAAAATACAGATTATTGATCTTTTATGAATCGTATGAAAGCTATTACTACTTGATGTAGCCGAGATAAATACTAATACACTCCATATCAGGCCGAGACATGATAAAACTCTCCTTTCACACATTAATATTTCCCGTTTCTACTTTAGCGTGTAAGAAATATTTGTGTATCAACATCTACACAGTTACAATAACCGTAAAAATTGTGAGCAGTCGATCCGTTGTGAAGCTGTGCTGCCCAAACATTATGCAGTAACGAACATATGAATTTCATTCTCAATTAGCTGTAGCGGGGATGAAATTTTTCGCGTACCGGCAACAGAATAAGAACAACAGTTAGAGTTGCTCAGTTGTGAAGCTTCGAAATGGAATAAATTGATTTTTCCTCCCTAGATAGTTCATATTGGAATTTCTCTTCTTTTGAAGTAAATTTGCGCTCATCCGCTGTTTATATTACTCACCATTAGGTTTTAAACAAGATAATACCCTGGATGAAGATATTAAAAGAGACTGCCGCAGCCGGGAATCGAACCCGGGTCTCCCTCTTTCCGGGAGGGTGCTCTGTCCTCTAATCTATCACGACAGAAGATCCCTCCTTAAATTTCTTGGGCTATGATGGGACTCTGTGTACTACAGAGGATCCACCAAATATGGCATCGAACTCCTGCGCACACGTGGGACATCGAAGATGCCACCTTACCATCACAGCTGACTTCCTTAAGGCCAGGAACGGCGAAGTAGGAAAGCGATGAGAAACGCATGGTCCACATGCTTTAATTTAGATGAAAGAAATTGAAAGAGATATAGTCTGCCGCAGCCGGGAATCGAAGACCGGGTCTCCAACTTTCCGAGCGGGTACTCTGTCTTCTAAGCTACCATGACAGAAGATAATACACAACTCGATGAGAAGAAACACAAGAAGTGTCCTGGCAAAAAACTTTGGAGATGCCGGGGATCGAACCCGGGACCTTTCACATGCAAAGCGAACGCTCTACCACTGAGCTACATCCCCGATGTATGTAAAGGAAAAAACCAGGTTAGATGAAATTATGCCAACGTTTCGACGGTTAACTCTGGCATCGTTCTCAGGGCGCTGGGTGACTCAGGACCTGACCTGGTGGAGATCCCGTGAAGAATTCGTACACATCATACGCCAGGAAAACCTCAAATCTTTCAAAGAGGAAAAATATTTACTCACATCGCAATTTTCATTAAGTAACCTGCTCCAGTCCGGAAATTATACCTACAGAGAACAGGTACCCAATGCAGATGGAATGCCCAGATTAAATGCGACAAAGTGTATTATCAGCGGACCGTTTGCATACCTATAAATCGATAGTTTGTACATACGTATAGGAGCCAGCAGACTTTTCAATGGAGAAGATACTTCGTGCAGCCAAGCAGGATGCTAACCTACGTTTCGGATCTGTCCAAGTTTCTGATGGCCATCATTTATAGCGCATTTTGTCGCGAGACGGATGCTGCGTCCAAAAATCATATTTGCTGTAGCTATGATTTAAAATGTGCGCATTACCCTCCTTGTTCGTTAGATCAATAGTTTTCCGCATGGAGTCACTAAAGAATGAAATGCATTGCCATAATTTTACAATATATTAAATCATCGTCTTTATTTTTAGTTTCTGCGTCAGAAAAAAAGACTTAGATTTGATGTAGGTAAAAAATATTGCAATAACTTATGATACTAATATGGGGATCCTAGATATGTTTTGCACCCGGGCCTGCATTTTCTCAACGCCCATCTTAAAGTGCTATCCAACGGCGAGACGACGGAATTTACAGTCATCTCATTAATGTCACTCGTTTTCAAATAAATCTGATTATATTTTTTTGGTATTTTCATACACAAAACTTGGTTTCTTTTGCGTTTCTATATCTCTTTTTGTTCATCGTCAGTTTTGAAAGCAAATAATAAAAGCCTGGATATAAGGATACAGGTCATGAAAATCCGTTTAAAGACGGTCATTTTGCATGGCATGGGCTACAAAACCAATATAGAAGAGAAGATTACAATTATTGGAGACAAGGAGCCACAGAAGGAAAACAAAAAAATAGAAACATTGGGTAACTTATGATAAGTCATAGAAATCCGTAAACATAACTTTACTTCACCACTGAATAAGACAATGACGACTTGGGTTTCGCAGCAATGCTACATCATATGATAGCCTTCACTATCACAAAGTTAAGCCTGAACTTATGGGTTGAAGAATTCCTACGTATTATAAAGAGGGAATGGTAGAGAACTTTCGCAAAAAAAGGCAAATAAAGAAGGTTCTCTTTGGGATACTGGCCCTGCATTGAGCGAGTCACTGGCACAGTGGTCGGTTTTGGAAAGGGTTGCGGAAGTAAAATTCCTTTAGGAAGACTTAAGTTGAGCTGTTATTAGCTATTATCGGCAGGTAAATCTTCAAATTAGAAATCGTGAGATAATTAGCGATTACTAGGGAACGAAATAGATTGAAGGACTACAGCGAAACCAACATCGGACAGTTGACCCATTAAAATTTTTAATTGACATCAAATATTTTCCTGAGCTAATCTCGGGTTGAGGATATAATTTTTTATATTAAATCCTTAGAGAAAGAAGTACATTGGTAGATGGGTGACATCCATATATATTGTGAAATATTCGCGTCACCCCTCTTACTCTCACACATTCTTTGGTACGGTGCTCCCCCTCGCCGACCGGTCGTGCAGAATGGAGTGGGGACTCTGCTCTGCCCTTCAGCCCTCTTGCGGGCGCAAATGGTACTGTTCCCAACCCCTCTGTCCCCCATCAGTATCCTCGACCGCTTTCTGGGGTAAATTTGGCATGACGCGGGGACATATGATGAACATATAAATATCGCATCAGGGAGGATTTGGAAAGTGCCCCAAGAGAAAACGATGAAGGGTTGGACGCGATGCAAAAAGGAATGGGGGAAATATTCTTCACTCTCCCCCTACATCAATCACTCTCCCTTTTTTCGTCCTTCCGTCTTATTTTTTCGTTTCCTCTTCCACCGTCTATCCTAGGGTCGTCGGACCTTTTAAGAGGCAGGATAAAATTCCATCGACCACGCAGGACAACGGAAGCAACTAAATTAGATGACCCCTATATGATATCAATCAATTCATATCCATTTATATGCATATTGCTTAATACAAAAAGACCATACACGTAAACAAATATCTAGTTTTGCCATTATGAATACGCTTATATCCAGATCAACTTGCTATTTGGGGGATGAGAGTGTTTAACATTGCACGTGCAGGCGTGCGCCTTAAAACCCAATGGTAAACAGAAGTGAAAAATAGCGACATATCTGGGACTCGAACCCAAGCCTCCCACTTGCCGTCCAAGTGGAGTGAGTGCCTTAAGCATAAAGCGTCTTCAACAACCTGAGATAACCAAAGGAATATCTTGAAATAACAGCATAAAACTTCGCCGATTAAATTGAAAAAGTTCTCTTCCATACACCTATTTTACAATATGAGATCGTTCCTGTCATAGCAAATATTAGAAAATTGAGATATCACAAAGATCTGGGCAAAAGATTCAAGATAAGATATAACATACCTAGCTGCTTTGATGGGAGACAAATAATGGACCATTGGCACAATTTCTGTAATATTTAATAAGTAACCACTCCATTTTCATTTCATGGAAATATAGTTACGGTTCAATGAAAATAAAAAAGTAGTTATACATCATAAAAGCCACACGAATCACTTAATGCTGAATAACGGAGGATTTCATGTATCAATTAATTCTCCTAAAAATTCTGTAAATTCAAGTAAACTAAAATGATTCCACACTCTTTAAGGAGTAACTATACCACCCACTATAGTGCCATTTCCACTAAAATATGGCATTAGCTATCCGATTTATGATGACATAAGGGTTTTAATTGGGTCTTTGATGTTCTTCTTAATTTAACATTCCACTTCAAAATAATTACATTTTCATTGTTAAAACTCATCATCCGACGTACGCATTTTGAAAAATTATTACCTTCTTGATGGCTGACATCGAAAGGGAAAATTCCTTTTGTCTCTCTATAAAAAGTTGCTTGCGGAAAACGATAGGGATCTTAAGATTATTACCATTTCAAAATAACTACATTCTTATCGTTAAAAATTACTAGTCGACGTACGGATATTGAAAAATTATTTCATTCTCAATTGCTAGAATTTTAAGGGAAAGTTTCTTTTGATTCTCTATAACAAGGAGCGTGAGGAAAGCAATGGGGATTCCGAGAGTAATTATTCATCAAGACATTTTCCAAAACCTTTCACTCTGTTTGAATCGACCAGAGGAGCGAGAATACGTTCGAAAAGCGCATTTCGCGGAAAACATTGATTACTGTACCCCTTATATAATCTCATTTGTGACCTTTGCCGCCCCAAATCTCCATTCTCCCTTTCCCACGTTCCTTTTAAACTCCACGCACATTCGCTTCGACTGCATTGGACCCGTCTCTCGTCCGCATAATGAGCGAAAGGGATCAAATAAACGAAGAAATGGAAATAAATACATATGTTCAAATATATGGGCGAAGAATATATAAATAAGTGTGGGAAATAAACAATAGCATTAAAGAAGTAGGAAACGAAAGACGATAAATATTGAATAAATATGAACTAAAAATGACGAATGTGGCTCTTAAGGCAAGCAGAAACAATACATCAAAAGGTACAAATTAAAAATTTTTCTTGTAAATTAACAACATTGAATATCGACATATAACATCGACCTTAATTAAAGCAATCAAAAAGGAATCTTAGAAAAATATTATCAAGCCTTAATGCTGCAGGTTAAGCGAAAGAGCAGCACAAGACAGGTTGACCTCTGAGAAGGCTGTGAGATTTATTAGTTGAGCACATAACAACTAACAGATAACACCCCTTATGTAAATCCTAACGAATACTAAGAAGAGATTTCACTCGGAAATTGTTTTCCAAGTAATGTTTGTAACAAAATTAAGGTCTTGTCTGAATAAAAGGCCTTTAGATACTAAAATTAATATTATCTATTCATTTCCGAATGCCCACAAGAAAACATTCAGTTTCAGGATACAAGAAATTTGTAGAAATAAAGGTGAGGCCCGCACTGAACCCGGAAGGGACAAACTTGATTATTTGCGCATTTATTTTGTATAAAAGTTGGCAATAATAATGTATTTATTGGAGGAAAATTTGTACGAAACAAATAACCCCTTTAACACCAACAAACAACGATACCTTAAACACTATTCGAACCTATGAGCAGAGAGGATACAGGCTACCTTAGCACCCATACACCACCGCGGTCAGCAAAAGAAAGCACTGTTTGTATGAACATTATTGCAAAAATTTTGGAGATGCCGGGGATCGAACCCGGGACCTTTCACATGCAAAGCGAACGCTCTACCACTGAGCTACATCCCCTACATGTTTTAAACAATTTTTGTGTGCTATTTTTCAATAAAGGTGTAATTTTAATCAAAATTTTCGACAAAATAAAAATAAGGAGTTGGACAATACGTGGTCCTTGGAACACCGTAGTCACATGTACAGAAATATGAAGACAGTACAGGAAAAGGATAGAGAAATGATGTTCGAGAATGGGAAAAAATGGTCTGGGGGACATAAAAGCTAGGAATGAAGGAGAGAAGAGGGAAAGCGGTGAAAGATGGATAGAGATGTCGCGAGAGGGGAATACGAGAAATGTAGAGGGAGTGGTGCAAACAAAACAGGCATTCTGGGGCGAAACTGTGGCCGCACAAAGGGAATAAAAGAGACGCCGCTTCGATGGGATGAAAATTTGATGGCCTCTCTCCGCTTTATTCTCTCTCGGCGTTTGCCCGCGTTTTTCTACACTTTTCCTCTTCATCGTTTCCCTCTTATTCGAATACGATGCCAAACTGCATTTCTAATTTCACTCTCGATTCGAGTGAGACTTGAGAATAGCTCGGGACTGAAAGGCCATGAAATGATTATAAATTAGTGCGAATGCTTACATCCATGTGATTGCTTTGCTGGCCATTCTAGTCCAATATCAGCAGTGGGTGAATACACCCCTATTATGGATCGTTACTGTATATATAGAGTTAAGTAATTCGGTTGCCCTAGGATCAACTTTTCGATTTCATGCGGGAAAGTAACCGCTTGTAAAAGTAAGTGCTTGATCAAATTCCTCTCTTACAAATATCCCCCAAATAATTCACGGGACTCATAGCTTCCTCATAATACTATGAGGCATAGGCAAAGGGGGGTGGGGTTGGTGGTTCAACCCCCCACCTTGAGAAAAGAGCCAACAATAAACGAAAACGTGCGAGAGGATGGCCTCTTGATATGCCATACGCTGGAGATTCGCTGGGTACACATTAAAAAAAACCAGTTTCTATTGTATTTAGATTTTGGGCGAAATTATTCCTGGCCCTGGATTATAGAGAATGCAGTGTTTACTTCATGGCTCTAATCCCCCCATGGACAAATTCCGGCTACACCTCTGGAGAAAATACTCAAATACACCATATTTTTATGGTAGTGCTTTAATAGCTGTTGATTGAAATTTAGAACATTTTTCCTTTATCTCGCCGTCAGAGTTGAATCTTCATGTTTAAATTGCATATTAGAAAATTCTCCAATATTTGCTTAATATACTTCAAAGATCTTCAATGAAGCGTATATTAATTCATATGTTCAGGAAAATTCAGTGTTGCAACACTTGCTTTAGGATATGTAGAATAATATTTTACTCACTGATTTTAATAAGATAAAGTGTTATGCTGCATTAACGAAGCTGATAGTAAATGATATATAAAAAAGCTCCCAAGGCTTTAGCTGTTGATACAAGATAGCTCCGTAAAGTATGATTTTTTAGCCAGTCATATATTTACCTAAATCTGAATGAGATTTGAGAGTATTTGCGGGCCCCGATGGGCCAATTAATAACTGCGAGCTATCAAAACTGCTTTTGTGATAAAATTTGAGCCTCTCGATATTCTTCCGTGAAGCCATGTGTTACTGAATCACTGAAAAATTTAGACTCGCTGACAAATGGTGAGATGAGTTTAAAAAATATGGATCTCCTTGACGGTGGGTTGATCACCAAAATCATCACATAAAGATCAGAACAAAAATATAACGGATTCGAAATAGTGGATTTTTATACCAAAATATTTTAATGCTATCAAANTTCCTGGCCCTGGATTATAGAGAATGCAGTGTTTACTTCATGGCTCTAATCCCCCCATGGACAAATTCCGGCTACACCTCTGGAGAAAATACTCAAATACACCATATTTTTATGGTAGTGCTTTAATAGCTGTTGATTGAAATTTAGAACATTTTTCCTTTATCTCGCCGTCAGAGTTGAATCTTCATGTTTAAATTGCATATTAGAAAATTCTCCAATATTTGCTTGATATACTTCAAAGCTCTTCAATGAAGCGTACATTAATTCATACGTTCAGGAAAATTCAGTGTTGCAACACTTCCTTCAGGATATGTAGAGTAATATTTTACTCACTGATTTTAATAAGATAAAGTGTTATGCTACAGTAACGAAGCTGATAGTAAATGATATATAAAAAAAGCTCCCAACGCTTTAGCTGTTGATACCCTTTTTTCGTCCTTCCGTCTTATTTTTTCGTTTCCTCTTCCACCGTCTATCCTAGGGTCGTCGGACCTTTTAAGAGGCAGGATAAAACTCCATCGACCACGCAGGACAACGGAAGTAACTAAATTAGATGACCCCTATATGATATCAATCAATTNTGCGTTGGTCAGGCCTCACCTGGAATAGTCATAATGGAAAGTCAGTGAGTGTTACGCAAATGCTTCAGGACGCGGGATGGGAATCTTTAGAAGGTCAAACAAGGAAAAGGGTTAGATGTCATCTAACCCTTTTCCTTGTTTGTTATCCTTAAGGGGGGGTTCTCCTAACACCACTTTGTATGGTCGGTGCCTCGGAGAGGCCATGGCTGTGAACGATGCCGCTTAGTTGGACGAACTCACGCGCCCAATACCTACATAGTCTCCCAAACGGCATGGAGAAATGTTCTGGCGGGATAGCTCAATGGATAGAGCAACCGACCGCAATTGGGAGACCCGGGTTCGAGTCCCGGTTCCGACAGACTTTTTTCATGTCCGTTTCTCCCTAGGAATTTTCCGAGATGCACGACTTATCGTGCCAAGTACCCTTTTCCTTGTAAGTTCCTCTCTTAAACCCATCGTACGGATACAAAAGATTCAATACGTCGGCCTTGATCTATCCTCTAATCAATTACTGTGCCATGTGACACAGAAAGACACAAACCTACAAATAGTGCAAAGGGGAGCTTTATTCCCAAATGTTGTGATCCTCGGTAAGTTATGGCAAATAAGAAGAACCCCAAACGTTCAGACGAAAACATATCGAACGATGTAATTTTGGGCCTTCCGTCCGATTCCACATTTTTAATCTCCCGTCTCGCCATCAAAACCTTTCCTAATTACCTTCCGTTTCCATGCGAGCGGTGCAGCGACTTCGATGACTCGTCATATCAGAGACAACGCCGTGGCGCGCGCTCCCTCCTTCTACCTTTCCCTCCTTCCCAGCATCCCTTCCTCCTCCCACGCCACGCAAAGAGACCGCACTCCCCCATCCTCCCAACTCCATCTCCATTGCTTTTCTTTCCTTCTTTACGACCTTTTTTAGGTGCGCGCCGACCTTTTCCCGACGTCTGCAACAATCGCACTTAAGCACTCGTCCTTCCAAGAAGACGTCGACTCTCCAAACATCGTAATTCAGAGTCGCAAACTTTCCTCTTTCCCAAAAAACACCCGCTTCTTTCCTCCCTTCCTGCTCCCTCTCCTATGCCCCAACCCCGCGCCATTGATAAGGACTCCTGGAGCTAAGCAGAGGCACTACCATTTCGTGGTCTGTTGTTCTCCCATCTGATTGCCTCTCGGGTTGAATTATTGTTGGCCTTCTGCGTCCATCCCGCCCTTCAAAGGCTGCTTTGGTGTTGTTTTAACCGGCGATTTAATTTACGAGAGCGCCACCCCTGACTCCTTTATTGTGGGAAGAGTTAAAGCTCTTCTAACGCGTTTCTCGGAATCCCGGAGCGATTCGCACCAAATTATGATCGAACTGACGAAAATTGGAGAGTTAGGGCGTGTATAAACAAACCATATCGATGAAATTACCATCTGCCTTTATTGACTTCTATTCAGATTCACAGAATATATAGATATGTGCTTTCGGTCGTATTTTTCCATATATAACACGAACTCGGTGTATTCAGCGCACTTCCTCCTTTTCAGAGCGAGTGAAAATGTGACGATAGAAAATACAATGCGTGCTGTTAATTTTAAGGACCAAATGAATCCAAGGAAACTAAGCTGTCTTCAATACTTTGCCTATGAAAATTTGCCAATGAAAAGGCTCGCAAATGTATTATTTTCTTTTCTTAGGGTGTAAAGGAAAGAAAGTTGCAATCCCTTGAAAATCTTGCTCTCGATCCTAATGTATGTTTCCCATATAGGAGGTTTGAGTGCAGTCATAACTATTTCAGCAGTCACCAAAACATTTTTCAGTTTCTTTGAATGAATTAATTATTTGATCAAAATTAACAATATTGGTAACAAACACACCTTTCAATTATAAAAATAGTATAAAAATAAAGCTGGAAGATATATATCTTCTAAATATCAAGAAATAAGATTATGAAATAAACTTGAGTCCCAACAACGAGAATTTTCATCACCGGAACGAAAACACCGCTGTATTTTCAATTTTGGCCTCTTTTCTTTGTAGAACCTGTAGCATAATTCTTTCCAAAGTTTATACTTACGTAGAAATATTATTTTCCACAATGCGTCGTTTATAGCTTACGAAAGTAGATGTGGCATACATTTTCATTTTAAGCTAAAGAGGTTCGTGACTTACATAAATCAAACATACATCAACAAAATTCAACATCTGAGTCATCATTTTTCTTCTTCAAGTTTACGAAAAATTTTCTACTTCCTGTATTATGTATCTAAGGAAATAATTATTTATTACCCCATTTAGGATATCAATGATTTAATTTAACTTACTGTGAACTTCTTTCTCAACTGTCAAAAACAATAAGCAGTTGCTTTGAGTAACAAAAAGTCTGTAGTTGAGGTAGCACTTTGTCTGATCTTTCAGCAATTTTTCTGTAGAGAAACTTCCTAAGAGATTATTTATCTGCTAACCAAACGACGTTCTTTCTTGAATCCTTTTATTTCCTTCAAATGAAAACGCGTGCAAATATCAATGTGTTTCGACAATTCCGAGAAATTTCAATACATCTGAAAATTTTCACGGATGTAGAGGATATCTATGAAAAATCCACAGAAAATTTTTAACTTTTGGATAAACATCCTTTACTGTTGTTTAGGTGCTGAAAAACAATATTTGGTAAAATCAATTCAGCTAATTTGACTGTGGAAGGAAAGTTTCGAAAGTTCAAACAGAATTGAATGTCACAAATTGTTCAACTCAGACTTCCATCGACTATGATCTTAAATGTGAATTCTTTAACACCGCGATCAACTCCTCTAATTTACATGGAAAAAGTTTTATATTCCTAATAATTCATTTAGTTTTTATTATTCCAGTTCAGGTATAGGAAAATCTTTTCAAGTACTTTGCTATTATTTTTATCTTTGGGGAAGGAGATGGTGATACATGTTATTACATCTTCTCTCGAAATGAGCAATTGTAGAGGTACTCATCCGTAACGTTGAATTTCATGACCCTTTATTAGAATATAGAGAAAATTTTTATTTCACTCCCTTTTATCTCATTTTTTTCAAATCTGAGATGATATGAAAGCTACTCAGTTGGACCTACTCTTTGGTAAATAATATGAGAAGTGTTATCCGTGTGGTCATTTTCCCGCATTTACGTAGGTGCTTTACACTCACATTCTGGGTCAGAGATGAAAGCAAGAGAAACTACGCCAATTTTCATCCTGCATACTATACCTCATTCCCTCTCTAGAGATTCTTGTAGCAGATAGTGTAAGGTTTGAGGTTATGACCGGCCCAAGGTTTAAATACTTTGCAGAACCTTGAAGTTGTATTGCTCTTCTTTTATGTTGGTACGAGTCTACTTGTTGAATCTTACTAATTTATGCTGCAGTAGTTGTATGTAACACTTCAAAACAAAATATTAATAAATTGTCAAATTGTACAATAATTGTGTAAGACTTGCTACCATGACCAACAGTTAGATTTTTTTAACCCAGATTATTTACAATTCAATCATGATGTCTTATCAATTTTTTATTTTATCAAATAATCAGTGAAGAAACTTCATACTAAACTCAAAAGGTTTGTTATTCCTCTTCTTAAAGGCATTTGGGGATACCCAGTCCTTAGCAAAATCAGGAAGCCTAATAAAATTCTATACTTTTAATGTGTACATAGCCAGGATGTTTCCAATGCATTTAATTTTTCAGCAAAAAACTGAAATTTCACTTCCTTTTATTATCTTCGTTGTAAATTTAGGAACCATATTAGACCAATGTTTTACTGCAAATCCTTTAATTGTGAGCTATAGTTTTAGCCAGAATTAATGCTATTGGTGCAACCTATACCAGAGGGCCAGTAACATCTAATGATTAGCTAAATCTACACTTTCAAGATCATCGTCATCTATCTGATCACAAATCATCCCATTCCCAAAAGTCCCAAAGGACTTATCTCAAAATACGAAACTAAAATAACACTTCAAAACGCATAAACTGCCTTAGAAAGGCAATGTGGACTCTAAGGAAATCAGACCCGGTCCATTCGCGAAAGCTGAATCTGATTTATATTATTTCTTTGATTTTTTTCTCCATTTCCTACTGTTATTTATAAGTTATATCAGCTTGAATTTTAAAGAGATATAGAGTTCCTTAATAATTCCCAAATCTATTAATGCCAATTCTAGTTTACCGGTAAGTGTTTCTTATTTCCGATCACTCGTAACTTCCCAATATTTATTTATTAAAATTTGCATTGCAATTTGGCCATTTGGCCAGGTGGCACCGTAATAATAACTTATGTAACAGTTTTCTTGGAATGACTTTTGCTTGGACTCTCTCTATTCAATTGACGTACACTATCAAAGTATTTCGATATAAAGAATAATTACGTTTTTATATGGAAGAATATTTCGTTGCTTCGTAGCCGAAATTTGTTTTCATTTATTAGGAAAAGTTACACCATTTTTTCTGGCGCAGACCGTTATAAAATCAACACAATTAAGATGCGCTTAATTAGAAAGCGTTGGCCGTTACAGTGAAATTCAAATTACAGTCTTCAACTACGCACAATAATAATTTCAATATCGATTTACCCTTACAAAAATTTAAATCGACCATCGAAGGCAGATCTTGGTGAGATTACATGGGCAAAGATTTTGAAAAATAAAGCTTTTTCCATTGAACTTAAATATCTTCTATTGATTAAAGACATACGCTGAAATAAAGATTTCACTTTGATATACTGAGCCGCACGGAGTAATTACAGTTACGTTATAATTCATAGTGTATTTAAATATTTTGTATACAGGATTAAAACGTCCCAATATGTATCGTGCAGTAGGTGATGTTGGAAAATTGCTACAAAGCAACAGAAATTTGTAAAATGTAAAATATGCTGTTGAATATCAATCCACAGTGCCCTCAAAACGGTAGTTGATTATTATCCGAACATGTAAATGCAAAATTTAAATACTTATTCTTTACGAAAGCACGAACTGAAAGTCCGGTATTACAATATATAGTTAGCATGGAGTTTAACTAATCTTCTCATTTGGTCCCAGTATCATAGTGGTTTTTAAGTGTTAAAGTAATGATTATAGCAAATCTACAATGTATGTGATGGGTGAGAATGGAGATTAAATATAATCTTCACTTTAACAAACCATTATAATACATGGACCTAAAGTGAATATTAATTAAACCCCATTCTAATGATGTATTACGATACTAAGTAAGACTATTCATAAATTTGAGTAGTTGTCATATTGATGCAAATCTAGTGCGATCGCTAGATTATACTTCCATTGCTTAAACGAACAAGTAATGTTCTTGTGTTGTATCTATGAGCTGTACAGCGTTTTGTAAAAGATGGTATGGTATAAACAAATTAATACCATTCTGTGAATATTTCTGATGTCATCAAAGTTCTTCTCTTCTGTTTTGGAGTATATTTTCGATGAAATTATGCTCTGCAGGATATTTTTGATAATATTTTACACGTTTGGTGAAGTTGAAATTTTAACGTTGGTATTGGCAAAAATACGTTATCACGTAGTAGTAGTATTATTAAAGTGCTTCCACTGAGTAGGTCTTTTCGCACGTAGGCCCCCACCGGGAATCGAAGTCAGGCTCGCTTTCAACGAAGTCGAACGTGTTGCCCACTTGGCTATCGGTTGCCTCCCTCCGATTTCCCTTGTAAAACATAAATCCGGCATATTTGAATTAACATTTATTTGCAGATACGGCATTAGACTAACAATGGAATAAATTGGACAGGACGTTGAATGCGAAGGAACACAAAATAACGAGCTTTCATAAAGTGTATGAAAATTCTTTCTGCAGTTTTCGAAGCGACATTGTACGATAAAATAGGTTCACATTACGTATGGATTTGTTACGAAACTTTTTGCTAATTGTGTGCATCAAGTCACTCTAAGTAGTTGCGAATGCTAAATGACTCAAATGCTGTGAGATCCGCTCATCAAAATCAAGATTGAAATAATTACATTTTGCTTTACTTCACTGTCGAGAGTAATTACCTAAACCTGTTTTCGGAATCGTTCCTTCAACAGTATTCTCCTCTCAGGAAAATAATCTAAGAACTTTGGAAGAAGAATTACGCTATTAGACATTTATTTGTTCGAACTGTACCAAATATCGAGAAATTACTGAGTTTTTACTTTCCAATATTGCTCCGAAAACCAAAATAGCATCATGGAAAGTAAATACTTTTTAGATTTAAATATTTCTAAGTGGCAAATGATTTAGGTGATTCTTCAACTGATACAAAGCCACTCTTTTATTTCTATTCATTTGTAAAAAGCCATCCAGTTGGATCTCTTCGGCATTATTCCTGCTATGCCTACAATAAGAAGCAACCTGAAACATTCAAACTGTATTTCCTACGTTTTCTTCATTCTGAAACATTTGACTTTTCGAGGAAATTTTCCTTATAATTATATTTATTGATGTCTAGATAATTTTCGTGGAAAAAGAAATCATCCTTGAGGTTTTATAATGGAATTTTATAACGTAATATATGCGTTATGTAAAGGTCTTTTGTAATTTGCCTGGATCCGTATTTCTAGTGCCATTAAGTTATTCAATGCTCATTGTGAGTTCGATTCCCATAAGCTCATTAGACTCAGTATCATAGAAATAGCAAAAATGTGTTAAGATAATCGACCAACTGTACTTGTTTTTTCCTCGAGTTTCATCGTCCTAGCTCCTTACCTTTCTTCCAATCTTTACTGGAAATTTATTTCAATCTTAACCGTATCATTTTATAAAGGCATTGGATTAATACAGAAAATAAAGATTCGAGTAATCAAAATATGAATGCCTTAAATTTTCATCGGTTAGACTGAATTTTAGCATTCTTTTTGGATCTTTTCAGACCCCGGTGAATAGCGACAGGTTCAGAATTACCATTGTCAGTAATTCAGCTGCTTGCAGTCGGATTCCCGTTAGTAGTTCTATGTAATGATCACTTCCTTGAGAAATGTTCACTACTAGTAGTAGTAGTAGTAGTCAACTGTCTGATCTTTAAGAGAGATGGGATTCCTTGGCCTGCTCAAATCTTAGATTAGGGAGATTAGTTTTGATGTAACCGGTGAACGCAATAAATGCTACCCGCCGTCGATCCTTGTGTTGCCGCTTTTATTCTAATTCGTTCACTGTCTCGTAGATTTGGGATATTTGAATTATACTCTACGAATTTAATGCCTCTTATCCTTCTCCACAATGTCGGGTAAAATCTTGGGTGAAATGAGTTGACTGATGCTTTCTTAGATCTGATCCGCCGAAGGCTTTCCAGTGACCCAGGTGTGTATCCAAAAGAGCTAGGGATCCCGCGCTAAGCACAATTTGAATTCGGCCGCTAGATTGGTGGACTTTGTTAACTCGCGTGAATTGACTATTATTACTAATAAAATGCTTGTAAACCACCACTCCACCTAAAGACTCGTGTTTTTGACGCTGTAAACCTAATATGTCTGAAATCATTCGTTTTTTTTTTTCTTTTAAATTTGCTGACGAGGAGTCAACGTCTTTGACGGCTGCTTTGAAGTAGAAACTCGTAAATAGCCTTTTATGGGCTACGCCATTTATTTGCATTGCGTTATTGTCAAACATTGCCAATGGCTGTGAAGGTACTATAAAACTAAGTAGTCCATTAGCTTTTTATTGCTGCAGTATTGTGAACTGTTGATCGAGTTGGTCGCACAGCGCTGTAGTTTGAGATCACAGGTCGTCTGCACAATCGAAATTAGCGAATCGGATGAGGTAAAGGGTCCCGTGACTATCACCAGACTAGAAGCAAACAACTAACCGCATGGAGAATCAAATTGAGCGGCGTCGTGGGAGTGCGACACCTTCAACAGGCGAAATAATAATGAATTTTGGTGGGAGAAATTCACAAAAATCCCGGAATGTGAGTCGTAGAAATTTTACGAAAAGATACTCGAAAACTGTACACTTCAAAAAAATATTCAAAGTGAATTTCAATACCTCAACAAACCATCTAACCGGAATCCAATGTCGCGTTTTCCTTTTTTCTCTTAATATTTAGAAGATTCGGAAAAATGTCATGCAAAAGTTTATTGTGGTTTTTCATTTTACAGCGTAGCTCCGTTTTTTGTAAACTGCATCTACTATGTATACCCAAATGGAAGCATTAACAAGTTCTGACAATTCATCACAAGCGAAAGTGAAGTAGTTGATGCAGTTGTCAAATATAATTTTTACGATTGTATTCATTGTTTATTATTGTGATTGAGTAAATCGAATATATTTTGGTCAAGAAGATCGTCAATTCATACCAGCTGGTAGCTGGTCAGTCTCTGATGTCCAAGAATTTAACTAAAAAGCCTTCAATTTCTAACATAAGGATTATGTCGAAACAAACACGAAAAAAGAGATATTTCAATTAATCATTTCGGACATATCTAAAATCGACTTAATTTTCATGCCTAAAAATAAGAGTAATCAGTAGATGTAACAAGTAATGGTGTCAATGATTAGGAATTAAGGCTATTTCAATTTATATGATACTATTACTTACTTGCTCATTCAGTAATGATTATTTCTGGGCCTTAAAGGTTGAGGATCAATCGTATGTTCAATGGGACAGTATGAACCAATGAAAAAACGTTTTAAAAAAGAAATGGCGGTATATGCTCCACTGGTTATTATCGTTATAACTTTTTTTTAAGTTTCTTGAATATGAAATTCCTTCAAGGTCCACCCTGAAACAATCAAGAACCTACTAGTTTAATTGGGATGTCTTAGTAAAATTATTGGCATTTTTGCCATTTTGTTACATCGAAATTTCAATGTATCGACTTCGATTGGATTGAACTTCATTAAGTCGAGAATGTCGATCCATCGATAACTTACGCATGTCATTATATACTGATTTTTTAACGAACTGAGTGGCAGACTTCATTATAGGAGATGAATGGGAATGAAATCGATTTCGATTTGATGGATACATATTTAATCGAAAATTTCGATTTATCGATAACTTACGCATGATATTATGCAGTGATTTATTTTTAGGAACTCAGAGGAAGAACTCGGTTGGTTCCACCAGCAAGAAGTGAAGGAAAGTGAGTAAGGATTGAGGTGGTAGGGGGGATGAGGGAAGGTGTAGGGATGGCTAGAAGGAGGTTGGAGAGAGTGTAAGCTGCCGCAGGTGCGGCTGGAGTCTCCAGTCTTCCCCTCCTACGACTCCAGGAGCTCCATCCGCCGGGAAATCCATCCTTAATCCTCACCGGCAATTTGGTCCACCCCTTGAACCGAATATCCCACACACGCAACCGCCCTACGGCTCGCACTCACACTGACACAACTTTTGCTCGCTCACTCCCTCTCTTATTTTCTCCCTTTTTCGATCCGTTTCGCTCTCCTTTCCTCCCTTCCTCCTTTTCCCATTCTTTTTCTGTACTCCCTTGCACGTTTCTCCATTCCTTCGTAATGATTCTCCCCTGTAACCGAGCAGAGAGAACGTGTGATTCTTATTATTAGTAGCCTGGGCGAAAGGTTACGCAGAAATACTAACGGCTCTATGTCGGGAGGACTTGAGATCAAAGATTCCCAACTTACGTTAAACCCATTTCTAACTATACGTAAGGAAAATGGTGCCTACAACAACAAAAGTTACGGAGAAAAATAGATTAAAATTTGAGAAAATATCGAAGTGAAACAAGAAGGATAAGGTTTTTTACCCATCTTAAAAAAATAACATTTCTAATCTTCTTATAATACATAACGCCATTGTTTTTGCGCTGCGCAGTTTTTATTCTCGCATTAATTTACAATTCATTAGTATTGTAATAGAATGGCTTCATATCTCACTTACTTATATGTAATGGCTTCATATCTCACTTACTATATCACTTACTCAGCATGTATTACATTCCTAATCACAAAGTTACCCTTTTGGAAGAAATTTTAACAAAGAAGTTATCCCCTGCAAAAAATAGACATTAGCTATCGTGGATTCAGTTTGATGGATAAAATCGCAACTTTTTAGAAGAAAGCAAGATTAGCAAAAATGTATTATCTTCGAAAAAACTTTTGTGAGTAGAAGGGGGATAAACTGCAGAAATATACTAAACTATACTTAAGTAACGATTGTGAAACGCGTGTTGATGCAACAGAACATTCAAATAATAAGTCGCAAATCATAGGGATGCTTTCACCGCATCGTCTCTAATTCATTTTCGTTGTTGAATAACTGACTACCTCCCAAATTGCAATCAAATGACCGAGACAGTACATGAAATTTTGTCCCCATTTCCATGAACCCTTCCAGAGTTAAGGAAGTATTGTGGCAACAGATTTTATGCAAGTCCGTGTCTTACTTCATCTTCTTTACTATACTATTTGCTCTCTGAAGTATAATACTACACCATTTTCGCAGTAACGTGAATGCGACGCTCACAGACTGGGCAAAAACGAGAGTGTTTCCTTTTTCATTCATCACTTTTCTGTCATTCGATTGGATCGTGATTCATTCGGAGCTCTTTAAAATTATTTCAAACCCCTTTATGCTTTTTTGGGAATTCAGATAACTTCATTTTACCTTAAATAATTCACTGAGTAAAATCTTTCTTGATCGTTGATATTTTGTTTTTTTCAATGTCCTGACCGTTATCTATACCAAATGGAATGTTTTGCTAACTTTGAAGGCATTTAATCACCCAAAAGAGTTAAAGGGATGATAATTTTGGGATAATGAGACAATGACTTTGGATTATTCCCTCTCATATTCTGCCATGTTTATCTATGAGACTAGGAAGAACTCTAAGCACAAGGGATACCAAAATGGGGATTTTATCGGACTCCTCTCGATTAAGTGATGTTTCATTGAAACATGACCAGCTGAGAGAATCGTTAAGTTATGAGCACTTGCGCTATCTAAAGAATAGGTGAATTTCCAATTCATATTTTCTCTCTCGCATTTGGAGAGATTTAACAGGTCGAAACCCCTAAAGTGTCATATTCCGCCACTTATCTCTCCAATTTATTCAACGTAAATTCTTTCCTCTTCATTGCAGAGTTATCCATTCTCTTACAAGCCCCTCCCATTCACGCGGGAGATTTTAACTCCCGCAAACCTTTCCTTATACACCACTTCCCTTTGTTCTTCCCTCATTCCTCCTCTCCCCTAAGAAAGGACGTTATGGATAGAGCCCCCTCTAACAGATTCCCTTTTCAATTCCTGGGTGTAATTATTCCGACCCTCATTATTCTAAAGGGAAAAGGCGAAGTTCAAAATTTGTGGAGACGAGTCGTTCCTCGTAAGTGGAATCCGAATTCGGCCATGCTCGCTAACTGTATGAGCAGTCGGAGTGTGGAAAAGAGGCGGAAGGATTTCGGGGGATGACCGCCACTACCCGAGTCCCTTTCTGGAGAGAAGGGAATGGGGAAGTAGGGAATTTAATTTGACCCGTTAAATATCTTTCTTCGGTGTGATCTTTCTTACTGGAGAGCGGTAGAGTGTGCTTCTAACCCAAAATTGCTATCTTTGAAAGGGCCATATGGAATGGTGGTCTTAGGTTTCGATGTGGGATTGCTTAATATTACTAGCGAATAGGCTATTATTTGTAATATTCCAAAATGGGAACTTCGTTTAATCTAGGGGAAAAACATAGGGAGAATTACATGTGAATCTTCACTATCTAATAGTTTTTAAATTTGTATATTAAGGAGTCCCTACAATTTGAAATTTCGGATTCCCTTTTTTCCTTTCATCTCAATTCATGCTTCGGATTACAAAGTTTATTCTGTAAAATATTGTAGTTAAAGCAAATTGCAAAGTATCGGCACTTTGATAAATTACTTTTAAGTTTAATTGTTTTGTCAGCAGATGGAGATGAACGTAATTCATACCTGACCGAGTGCCTCACAAGAACGGACCGTACTATTTTTTTCGATCAGTTTAAGACAAACAGCCCTTATTTACATATAATAATGTATTTGCTTTATAACTTTTCATTTCATATAAAAAAGTGAAATGGTTAGGGATTCGTAGAAAATCTCNCTTGTCTATCCTCTTGTCTATCCTCTTGTCTATCCTCTTGTCTATCCTCTTGTCTATCCTCTTGTCTATCCTCTTGTCTATCCTCTTGTCTATCCTCTTGTCTATCCTCTTGTCTATCCTCTTGTCTATCCTCTTGTCTATCCTCTTGTCTATCCTCTTGTCTATCCTCTTGTCTATCCTCTTGTCTATCCTCTTGTCTATCCTCTTGTCTATCCTCTTGTCTATCCTCTTGTCTATCCTCTTGTCTATCCTCTTGTCTATCCTCTTGTCTATCCTCTTGTCTATCCTCTTGTCTATCCTCTTGTCTATCCTCTTGTCTATCCTCTTGTCTATCCTCTTGTCTATCCTCTTGTCTATCCTCTTGTCTATCCTCTTGTCTATCCTCTTGTCTATCCTCTTGTCTATCCTCTTGTCTATCCTCTTGTCTATCCTCTTGTCTATCCTCTTGTCTATCCTCTTGTCTATCCTCTTGTCTATCCTCTTGTCTATCCTCTTGTCTATCCTCTTGTCTATCCTCTTGTCTATCCTCTTGTCTATCCTCTTGTCTATCCTCTTGTCTATCCTCTTGTCTATCCTCTTGTCTATCCTCTTGTCTATCCTCTTGTCTATCCTCTTGTCTATCCTCTTGTCTATCCTCTTGTCTATCCTCTTGTCTATCCTCTTGTCTATCCTCTTGTCTATCCTCTTGTCTATCCTCTTGTCTATCCTCTTGTCTATCCTCTTGTCTATCCTCTTGTCTATCCTCTTGTCTATCCTCTTGTCTATCCTCTTGTCTATCCTCTTGTCTATCCTCTTGTCTATCCTCTTGTCTATCCTCTTGTCTATCCTCTTGTCTATCCTCTTGTCTATCCTCTTGTCTATCCTCTTGTCTATCCTCTTGTCTATCCTCTTGTCTATCCTCTTGTCTATCCTCTTGTCTATCCTCTTGTCTATCCTCTTGTCTATCCTCTTGTCTATCCTCTTGTCTATCCTCTTGTCTATCCTCTTGTCTATCCTCTTGTCTATCCTCTTGTCTATCCTCTTGTCTATCCTCTTGTCTATCCTCTTGTCTATCCTCTTGTCTATCCTCTTGTCTATCCTCTTGTCTATCCTCTTGTCTATCCTCTTGTCTATCCTCTTGTCTATCCTCTTGTCTATCCTCTTGTCTATCCTCTTGTCTATCCTCTTGTCTATCCTCTTGTCTATCCTCTTGTCTATCCTCTTGTCTATCCTCTTGTCTATCCTCTTGTCTATCCTCTTGTCTATCCTCTTGTCTATCCTCTTGTCTATCCTCTTGTCTATCCTCTTGTCTATCCTCTTGTCTATCCTCTAGACTATTCTGCAATCTATTCTCTAGTCCAATGATGGGCAAACTATGGCCCTCGATCCTCATGCTACAAGGATGATAGGCCACAAGGCACAATCTCCCACAATCATTTATATTTCATGGTGCTATCATCCGGCCCGCAAGGATGATAGCACCATAAAATGTAAATGATTTTTAAATGATTTGGAGTTTTATAAATTCCATTATACTTTCATATCCTTCTCTTAATTCGAACCGAAATAACAATTCATAGATGTGTTAAGCACAATGAATTGGAGAAATGCAAGAACTTCCGAAACAATATTATTTTCTTAAAATGCACACACGCAAATGTGGTCCACCGACCTTAAATATTGTGCTATTCGGCCTGCCAAATAAAACGTTTGCGCACCACTGCTCTAATCTATTCTCTGGTCTATTCTCTAGACCTGTGACGCAGGTGAAAGCATTTACATAGAAAATCAAAAGATACGAGCCCTTTGTATTGCGGGTAATAAATGTTCCATAAGGTATTAATGACTTATGAGGCTGCATGACTTCTTAAAGATAAAAATATGTTTAATGCTACATAACTATTTTGTATTGATTTGTGAAACAATTTATATTTACAAGATGTTCGTGGCAGCAATAGCAACAATTTTAATTCTATTTTCGAGATTTTTCCTCGAAGAGGTTTTCATTTGAACAGATTAGTAAGGTTGACAGGAAAATCTTAGTTTATGCATGCTTGGGATTGTCACTTTCCCGAATTGAACCAAAGTCTCCAGTTTTAAGGAAGTTCCTCCGGGTGAGGGAACAATCTCTTCGGGTAAACATTGTTGTATATATTTTATTTGAATATAAAAATTTCATAGCAAGGATCTAAAATAAGGTTAGATTTACAAGAATATTAGTATTATTGTTAAAAGTGCCTCGACAGCTGAGGTCATTTTGCACATGTAGGCTCCCACCTGGAATCGAACCCCAGACCGCTTTCATTAAAAGCGATTAGCCGGGAGTCCTTCACAGGTATGCAATAAAAATATTAAAAACTTATATTCGATATGGAAAGGCAATGAAACCTGTCTTAAAAAGTCTTGAAACCTACGGGTTGATGAGATTTTGCGGTGGTAATCCCGTGCATACTACGACTTGAAGCAATGAGGAATTCAATGTTTCAACAGCCTTACAGGCATCTATAAAAATATATTGACAGTTTCTTGATCTCATAGTTCATTGAACAAATACAGGCTTTGCAGAAGTTAATAAATAAACAGATATAATTAAATGACGTGTCAATGCGGGCGAAATTCATACTAAGAATTAATTTTTACATTCGACCCCTACCCCTTAGGCTTGAGTATCGAGTATCAATTTTATATTATATCGAGTATCAATTTTATAATTTTTCCTCTACCACTATTACCTAAAGGTTGATCATCAGCGTCGGTAATCCTTCTTCCCGATAGTTTGATGATGCATATGTTACCGAGTTCTCTATTTAAACGTAAATATCGTCGAAATCGCTGTTTCGATAATAATTATTGCATTAACAGTGTATTGACTAAGGGTAAGTTTAGCCTAAGGGTATTTTTCTACCGCAATCATAGCCGATTATCAATTTACCCATCTGTCTGTGTATTCCCACACCGAAGCAGCCCCTCACGTTTTGGTGCGGGGAAATTATCCTTGTGGGGAAGGAAGGCCCCCGTGGGAATTCGCGCTCAGAGCAGATGAGGTCCTCCGCCGAGACGGAGATGCGACGGATAGAAGCGAAGGATACGAGAAGGAACATAAAAAGAGAACGGGATAAAAATTAATATAGGAGGCTCCCTCCGACCCGTGAAATACACAGAGGAAAGGAAATTCTTGGTTATGGGAAGATAGGAAACTGATATTAGCCAAGAGATGAAACTCCAAGAGAGAAATGGACGATGAGGGACTCAATTAGGAGCCATATTTAGATGTAAAGTTTCATTTATGTTTATTTATCTCCGAGAATCAATTACCAGAGCTCGATTGAAATTGAATAAATATACGAAGACTGACCCCTGATGATAAAATCGTATTAGATGTTTACAATTATGATCAGTTAGCATCGAAAGAATTAATATTAGAAACAACATGTTTCTAGCTGTAGTGAAACTTAGAAAAAAAATGTAGAAAACTTGCACTACACGTGTTTACTCCTTCACATGTCCAAATATACCTATTCTTCAAATGTGATAAAGCATATGAAGCGTTTAATCTAACTTCTATGTGGACCCTTTTCCGCAAAACCAATTACACAGTTCAACGATCCTCAAGTTGTTTATTTTCCGTTGTGTAAATAAATGTAAATCATTAAATTACTCCTGCCACTCTCGTTGAAATTGGGTTTGGACTTGAATTCCACTTCGGTCGCATGCGCTTGTTTTTTTGTTTGATTAAATTCTGTAGACCGGAAGAAAGCTTGAGATTAATATTGCTTCTATATTCTCTGTCAGAAAATTAGATGAGTGTGCCTTCTCTCATTATGATAATCTACCCTTTCCGTCCTCCAGTTTTGAATTTCGATTATCTGTCGGGGAGTGTCTTATCACGAAAAAACATAGATGCGTCCTTCGACTGATTTGAAATGTGAAAAAAAGGCGGTAGTAAACCACTGAAGCACATTTTAAGAGTTACATATGATGATTTCCAAGCATTCCCCTGTTTCTAAGAAGTATCCTCGTAACGCCAACCAATTAATCGAAGAAATTATTAATGGAACGTGAGGTACTAGGATCGAACTTTTCCCATTCAAGATACGACGCTTGGCAGTGGACAATTTGCCGCTTCGCTGCGATGTAAAAGGTACACCACCGTTTGGACGCCTTCGTTTTGCCGCGCGTATTGTATGCTACCATTTTATCGACGAATGAATGAAAATATTCTTCCAACGAAACCCACCCACCATAACTTAACTAAAGAATAGGCCCGTTATGAAAAAAACGCCTCATTCAAGACAACATCACGAATTAATCTCTCCTCGATTATCTTTATATAATGTCATCAAAACCATATTTGTAACTGAAAGAAAAACACTAATATTAAATAAGAGGTGTAATTTTAATTGCTAAAAATATAAGGCGGCGAAACGACGACACGGAAAGTGGCGGCGGCAAAACGCCCCATTCCACATTGGGCAGGATCTCGTGAACTCCACGATGGTCTTCAAGACTAAGGTATGGTAGACTGGCGGCTTACTAGGCAAATTCTTACGGCATAGTTCATTCCAGAACTTTTGATACTATTTTCTATGCTAACTCGGAGCTCCCGGATAACCATGTGAGTAAAGCGTTTGACTTTGATGAAAACTGTCCCGGGTTCGAATCTCGGTGGTAGCCCATATGTACAAAGTGATCTCAGCTGTCGAAACACTTTTAACAATACTACTCTATAGTAAGGTGGGATAACATAGACTGGAATTGTCCCCACAAAATTGAAAACCACTATGCCCGCTTAACACATGGTAATAGAAGGATAAAATTAACAATTTTCGACGAATGATTACTATTTTATAACTACCTTAAGAAACCTGAATATAGTCCGCGTAGTTTTTATAGAATCTAACGCTGCCCATTGGGGTTAATATATTTGATGTCCAATGTCTAAATACTTCCGATTAACTGAAAATAATGCTAAATGGATTCATTTTCGATCCCTTTCATAACTCTTACCGACGATACAGACTTATTATGGAGCCGAGTTATTTAGGGGCCCGTTTACATAAACATATTTTGGATTTGAGTATCCAATAAAATTCTTTCAGAGGTTCACTCCAAGATATTACTATGTTTCAGTAAAAAGAGCCTCATTCGGTAAGATTCTTCGTCGAAGGCTATAAGAATACCCATATACCAGAGAGGTAATTTCGAAAAGTTTTACAACAAGATGTTCTCAATCATCCTTTTTATGACGAATTTGCCATCAAAGAAGTCGTTTTCGTAAACTTTGTCTGCACGGGAGTCGTGTTGTGACGGCTATAGAAAGGTGAAAAGGGAAAGGAGACCATGAGAAATCGGTTAGAAGAGGGAGATGGGGACTGTTATTGGGGAGACGAAGGTCGGCTTATGCCCTCCGGCAATCCGATCAGCACTTCGCTGCGGAAGCACCAATCACCTGTTGACGAGAACATCAGCACTGTGACCGATGTAGCGATAATGCTGTTTGCAAAGGCCTCTGGGAGAAGGGAGGCCTCGACGTTGAGTGGGAGGGGATGCCTTGTTGGAGGTGAAGGTGTTCCGCAAAACGTAAGTGAAAAAGGAAAGATACGCCATGACATTTCGGTTCCACCCGTGATCATCTCCTTCTTTCAATCTATCTTCACCACGGTCCTTCCCTACGCGTTCTATTTCCTAAATACGAAGACTTTTTTCAAACCAATTATTACGACGAGCAGTACATTTTAGATAATTCCATAAGAACGAATACTCGTATTCAAGATGGACAACTTTTTACTGGTTTATTGGTTATATTATTCGACAAATGTTGGAGTCTTTTCATTATTTATCCTACCTTGGTGGCGGAATGGTAACATATGCTTGCCTACCAACAGGTTCGACTGCCGTTATTGGGGTAATTCCTGTATAGGATATGGTTGTGTGTTTGTCCATTGTATCCTTGCCGTACCTCCTGTAATTGTCCAATGAATAAATGTTTACGAGGACCCCAGGAAAATAATTATTTGAGAATTACAATTTCTGAATCCCAATGATATTTTCAAGGAAAGAAATGTCGATGATTTTATTTATTGCCTCACTCGAAGGGATATCGTTATTAATATTGTTGGTCGATTAATCCTTGGTCATAAAGGAAAATGATTTTACGAATTATTGAGTTTAATACAAAAGTTTACGTAACATAGATTGCATAAGCATACCAAATGCTATCCTCACAATTAAATTTGATGGAATTGTCAGAACTAAATGGTATCTCTGGGAACCATGGGGAAATTTCTAAATCATCCATATTTGACACAACTGGAAAAATATTTCCTTGGATATATGTGCATATGGAAGGTTAAAGACTTGAACTAATTGGCAATATTCATTAAATAAAGGTTATTAATCGACTTTATAATCAAGAAATAGGTCAAGAGATTAGTGATACTCGTTAAAAATACTAAAGAATTGGACATCTTTAATACAATTCTTGAAGACAATTCGAGCAGAAAACGATTCTAAGATATGTCATCCGTACATTCCTTGAAATGCTTGCAAAGTTGTTTGGACTCTAATTCTCATTCACTCACCAAAATTAAGATTGATATACGCCCGAAATTCTCTTTAATTAAGGAGAATGCGTAGTAACTATAAGATTTATAATCGTGTACGGTTCCAGGACTGTCAAATAATACATATACACCCAAATTCTCGAACGATTGGTCCAAGTAGAAGCACAACCCCAAAATCTGAGCCGAATACGAAACAAATCTCACGGTAATCTCGGAGAATTCGTTTTGCTACTCTCTGTCAGCTTTACCACCCTCGAGCCATAAGATACAATTCTGCATTCATGAAGAGTGCAATGACGCTATTGGTTTAATTCAAAAGTTACAGCCGAGTCGTGGCTTCCGAAAGTTGCTCATCAAATGGAATATCGCTCGCAACCCGCTTCCGCCGCTCATTTTCCGGCCCTTGCCTCCGCCCGAATCCACCCCTCTGCAGTCTCAGTAGCATTCAAATGGTAATTTGGCAAGGGGAGCCGCTCATCCGATCGGCTGCAGAGAGGCCCAAAGCACGCGACCGGACGGTTGCCCCCACCTTGTTTGTACAACGCCATCGGCCTCCTTTGTGCCCTCAGCCACCGCGCCCAGGAAATGCGCAACCCACGCTGCGAATTAAGGGTGGAATGGGGAATAAAGGGCCTGGGTGTTGAGGTGGAAAGGGCAGAGAGGAAGACGTGGGATTCAGGGGTTAAGGGGCATTAGGCACGTGACAGTGAAGGGAATAGAAATGAAACGCTCGTCCGTAAGATTCGGGAAATCGCCACTTAAAAAGTTTTGGAAGCGCTAGAATAAACACGGAATACTTGAAGTCGAAAAACGTGCTGAGTTAACCGAGAGTGAGGCTCGATTTAGAACGATTGATTCAGTAATCCGGATTAGGGATCAGATCCTCTTAGCGGCGATGCGGTGTCTAATATCGTTGGAAGGTAATCCGAAATAAATTGTTTCAATGATAAAGCAGTGAGCTCGGAATTATTTCCTCGCCTGGTTAAGCAGAGATATGAACTGTTCATTTACAAGCTTCGGTCGTAATGCTAGGTTAGAACCACTTCATGGAGATCTAAAAATAAAAAATAGCTTACGTAATATTTTTGTTAGAGATTCAAATTAAATAAATTTCGAGGATAAGAGCCATTAAATATTTTATAGGTACGAAACAATACAATTTTTCTCTATCAATTTCTAACGGTCGAGTCAAACTCGACCGTTTCCTTCCATTCCTCTATGAGAAATATGTATTTCTCCTTCATGCTCCTAGCAGAGGAGCATAAAATTCTACCATTCATCGTGTGACTATTTAATGTCTAATTTGTAACGTTAAGCCTCTTAAAAATTATGAGCTACGACGTAAATTGAACTGTATCTGTACTGATTTTAGTAACTGAGGATTGGATGCAACTGAAATTTTACAAGGAAGTCACAAATAGAAGCTGTTAGATGATAAGGATAGGATAAGTTATCAAGAGGTAAGAGATAGGGAAGATATGGGAAACTTGAAGTTAAATAAACTTACCATAATATAGAAAAGTCATGAGTGTACTTTTTCCGCTCCGATCCGCGTTATTGTTCCTCCTATACCGGTTAGGTTTCACGGAGCCGTGTCCGCTAGACTTTGGTTTTTTCTAATTTGGATTTATATACTCTGGTATATTAGAACAAGAATAGCAACCCACGACGCATCCGCCAAAATTGGCAAATTATGTAATTGTAACTGGGGCATTTGGTCCAGAGAAATGCATTGAATAATTTTTTTATATTATTAATCTTTGAAAGCATAAATTAAAATGTAATTACCTAATTAAACACGTAACAGAATTATAGAGAGCATCATTGCAGATTATTATGATGGGTTATTATTATGATTTTAATTATAATAATAATCTGCAATGATGCTCTAAAAATATTTTATGTCAAATTAACCCCACACTCATAATTGCTTTTCTGCAAATAAGGTTTGCAAATGTCTAAATATGTATAATAGCTACCAGAAAGGAGAAAGCCCAGTAACAAGAAAAACAACATCGCAGTGTAGTTAAAACGGGATCTAAGGCAATGCCAATAATATATGAAATACTACTCTCTTTCGTGAAAAATGACTCGTCAGCATTATGAACTTGCTTGAGTCATTTATGGCGCATTACTGAAGTTGTTACGGAATATCTCAAATAAAAATGAAATTTTTGACGCATGAATTATGAAAGTTTGGCCAGCCATACATTAGAAAATGCATACCTTGGTCTATTCAAGGCTACTTTTGTACCTATTTAAAATTGCTATGTCTCTAACTATAATTCTGTACGTTCTATCTTTTATTGTTCTTAATTTTTTTCTCTGTACGGAAATATAAGTTAACTGTATTCCTGAAAGTTAACATTATTAATTCAAAAAAGTTTACATGATTAGAGAAGCCTTTGTAAGGCTGTCTTCAAGCAGCAATTCATCTCACAGAGACGGTATGTGCTAGGAATACGATTACCGATTTTATCCATAATCTGATGGGTAATTTACACATAATTGACGTAATCCCTTAATCTTGTAAATATCCTTCCCCTCTCGCCTTACGTCNCTATCCTCTTGTCTATCCTCTTGTCTATCCTCTTGTCTATCCTCTAGACTATTCTGCAATCTATTCTCTAGTCCAATGATGGGCAAACTATGGCCCTCGATCCTCATGCTACAAGGATGATAGGCCACAAGGCACAATCTCCCACAATCATTTATATTTCATGGTGCTATCATCCGGCCAGCAAGGATGATAGCACCATAAAATGTAAATGATTTTTAAATGATTTGGAGTTTTATAAATTCCATTATACTTTCATATCCTTCTCTTAATTCGAACCGAAATAACAATTCATAGATGTGTTAAGCACAATGAATTGGAGAAATGCAAGAACTTCCGAAACAATATTATTTTCTTAAAATGCACACACGCAAATGTGGTCCACCGACCTTAAATATTGTGCTATTCGGCCTGCCAAATAAAACGTTTGCGCACCACTGCTCTAATCTATTCTCTGGTCTATTCTCTAGACCTGTGACGCAGGTGAAAGCATTTACATAGAAAATCAAAAGATACGAGCCCTTTGTATTGCGGGTAATAAATGTTCCATAAGGTATTAATGACTTATGAGGCTGCATGACTTCTTAAAGATAAAAATATGTTTAATGCTACATAACTATTTTGTATTGATTTGTGAAACAATTTATATTTACAAGATGTTCGTGGCAGCAATCGCAACAATTTTAATTCTATTTTCGAGATTTTTCCTCGAAGAGGTTTTCATTTGAACAGATTAGTAAGGTTGACAGGAAAATCTTAGTTTATGCATGCTTGGGATTGTCACTTTCCCGAATTGAACCAAAGTCTCCAGGTTTAAGGAAGTTCCTCCGGGTGAGGGAACAATCTCTTCGGGTAAACATTGTTGTATATATTTTATTTGAATATAAAAATTTCATAGCAAGGATCTAAAATAAGGTTAGATTTACAAGAATATTAGTATTATTGTTAAAAGTGCCTCGACAGCTGAGGTCATTTTGCACATGTAGGCTCCCACCTGGAATCGAACCCCTTGACCGCTTTCATTAAAAGCGATTAGCCGGGAGTCCTTCACAGGTATGCAATAAAAATATTAAAAACTTATATTCGATATGGAAAGGCAATGAAACCTGTCTTAAAAAGTCTTGAAACCTACGGGTTGATGAGATTTTGCGGTGGTAATCCCGTGCATACTACGACTTGAAGCAATGAGGAATTCAATGTTTCAACAGCCTTACAGGCATCTATAAAAATATATTGACAGTTTCTTGATCTCATAGTTCATTGAACAAATACAGGCTTTGCAGAAGTTAATAAATAAACAGATATAATTAAATGACGTGTCAATGCGGGCGAAATTCATACTAAGAATTAATTTTTACATTCGACCCCTACCCCTTAGGCTTGAGTATCGAGTATCAATTTTATATTATATCGAGTATCAATTTTATAATTTTTCCTCTACCACTATTACCTAAAGGTTGATCATCAGCGTCGGTAATCCTTCTTCCCGATAGTTTGATGATGCATATGTTACCGAGTTCTCTATTTAAACGTAAATATCGTCGAAATCGCTGTTTCGATAATAATTATTGCATTAACAGTGTATTGACTAAGGGTAAGTTTAGCCTAAGGGTATTTTTCTACCGCAATCATAGCCGATTATCAATTTACCCATCTGTCTGTGTATTCCCACACCGAAGCAGCCCCTCACGTTTTGGTGCGGGGAAATTATCCTTGTGGGGAAGGAAGGCCCCCGTGGGAATTCGCGCTCAGAGCAGATGAGGTCCTCCGCCGAGACGGAGATGCGACGGATAGAAGCGAAGGATACGAGAAGGAACATAAAAAGAGAACGGGATAAAAATTAATATAGGAGGTTCCCTCCGACCCGTGAAATACACAGAGGAAAGGAAATTCTTGGTTATGGGAAGATAGGAAACTGATATTAGCCAAGAGATGAAACTCCAAGAGAGAAATGGACGATGAGGGACTCAATTAGGAGCCATATTTAGATGTAAAGTTTCATTTATGTTTATTTATCTCCGAGAATCAATTACCGGAGCTCGATTGAAATTGAATAAATATACGAAGACTGACTGTAGTAAAACTTAGAAAAACAATGTAGAAAACTTGCACTACACGTGTTTACTCCTTCACATGTCCAAATATACCTATTCTTCAAATGTGATAAAGCATATGAAGCGTTTAATCTAACTTCTATGTGGACCCTTTTCCGCAAAACCAATTACACAGTTCAACGATCCTCAAGTTGTTTATTTTCCGTTGTGTAAATAAATGTAAATCATTAAATTACTCCTGCCACTCTCGTTGAAATTGGGTTTGGACTTGAATTCCACTTCGGTCGCATGCGCTTGTTTTTTTGTTTGATTAAATTCTGTAGACCGGAAGAAAGCTTGAGATTAATATTGCTTCTATATTCTCTGTCAGAAAATTAGATGAGTGTGCCTTCTCTCATTATGATAATCTACCCTTTCCGTCCTCCAGTTTTGAATTTCGATTATCTGTCGGGGAGTGTCTTATCACGAAAAAACATAGATGCGTCCTTCGACTGATTTGAAATGTGAAAAAAAGGCGGTAGTAAACCACTGAAGCACATTTTAAGAGTTACATATGATGATTTCCAAGCATTCCCCTGTTTCTAAGAAGTATCCTCGTAACGCCAACCAATTAATCGAAGAAATTATTAATGGAACGTGAGGTACTAGGATCGAACTTTTCCCATTCAAGATACGACGCTTGGCAGTGGACAATTTGCCGCTTCGCTGCGATGTAAAAGGTACACCACCGTTTGGACGCCTTCGTTTTGCCGCGCGTATTGTATGCTACCATTTTATCGACGAATGAATGAAAATATTCTTCCAACGAAACCCACCCACCATAACTTAACTAAAGAATAGGCCCGTTATGAAAAAAACGCCTCATTCAAGACAACATCACGAATTAATCTCTCCTCGATTATCTTTATATAATGTCATCAAAACCATATTTGTAACTGAAAGAAAAACACTAATATTAAATAAGAGGTGTAATTTTAATTGCTAAAAATATAAGGCGGCGAAACGACGACACGGAAAGTGGCGGCGGCAAAACGCCCCATTCCACATTGGGCAGGATCTCGTGAACTCCACGATGGTCTTCAAGACTAAGGTATGGTAGACTGGCGGCTTACTAGGCAAATTCTTACGGCATAGTTCATTCCAGAACTTTTGATACTATTTTCTATGCTAACTCGGAGCTCCCGGATAACCATGTGAGTAAAGCGTTTGACTTTGATGAAAACTGTCCCGGGTTCGAATCTCGGTGGTAGCCCATATGTACAAAGTGATCTCAGCTGTCGAAACACTTTTAACAATACTACTCTATAGTAAGGTGGGATAACATAGACTGGAATTGTCCCCACAAAATTGAAAACCACTATGCCCGCTTAACACATGGTAATAGAAGGATAAAATTAACAATTTTCGACGAATGATTACTATTTTATAACTACCTTAAGAAACCTGAATATAGTCCGCGTAGTTTTTATAGAATCTAACGCTGCCCATTGGGGTTAATATATTTGATGTCCAATGTCTAAATACTTCCGATTAACTGAAAATAATGCTAAATGGATTCATTTTCGATCCCTTTCATAACTCTTACCGACGATACAGACTTATTATGGAGCCGAGTTATTTAGGGGCCCGTTTACATAAACATATTTTGGATTTGAGTATCCAATAAAATTCTTTCAGAGGTTCACTCCAAGATGTTACTATGTTTCAGTAAAAAGAGCCTCATTCGGTAAGATTCTTCGTCGAAGGCTATAAGAATACCCATATACCAGAGAGGTAATTTCGAAAAGTTTTACAACAAGATGTTCTCAATCATCCTTTTTATGACGAATTTGCCATCAAAGAAGTCGTTTTCGTAAACTTTGTCTGCACGGGAGTCGTGTTGTGACGGCTATAGAAAGGTGAAAAGGGAAAGGAGACCATGAGAAATCGGTTAGAAGAGGGAGATGGGGACTGTTATTGGGGAGACGAAGGTCGGCTTATGCCCTCCGGCAATCCGATCAGCACTTCGCTGCGGAAGCACCAATCACCTGTTGACGAGAACATCAGCACTGTGACCGATGTAGCGATAATGCTGTTTGCAAAGGCCTCTGGGAGAAGGGAGGCCTCGACGTTGAGTGGGAGGGGATGCCTTGTTGGAGGTGAAGGTGTTCCGCAAAACGTAAGTGAAAAAGGAAAGATACGCCATGACATTTCGGTTCCACCCGTGATCATCTCCTTCTTTCAATCTATCTTCACCACGGTCCTTCCCTACGCGTTCTATTTCCTAAATACGAAGACTTTTTTCAAACCAATTATTACGACGAGCAGTACATTTTAGATAATTCCATAAGAACGAATACTCGTATTCAAGATGGACAACTTTTTACTGGTTTATTGGTTATATTATTCGACAAATGTTGGAGTCTTTTCATTATTTATCCTACCTTGGTGGCGGAATGGTAACATATGCTTGCCTACCAACAGGTTCGACTGCCGTTATTGGGGTAATTCCTGTATAGGATATGGTTGTGTGTTTGTCCATTGTATCCTTGCCGTACCTCCTGTAATTGTCCAATGAATAAATGTTTACGAGGACCCCAGGAAAATAATTATTTGAGAATTACAATTTCTGAATCCCAATGATATTTTCAAGGAAAGAAATGTCGATGATTTTATTTATTGCCTCACTCGAAGGGATATCGTTATTAATATTGTTGGTCGATTAATCCTTGGTCATAAAGGAAAATGATTTTACGAATTATTGAGTTTAATACAAAAGTTTACGTAACATAGATTGCATAAGCATACCAAATGCTATCCTCACAATTAAATTTGATGGAATTGTCAGAACTAAATGGTATCTCTGGGAACCATGGGGAAATTTCTAAATCATCCATATTTGACACAACTGGAAAAATATTTCCTTGGATATATGTGCATATGGAAGGTTAAAGACTTGAACTAATTGGCAATATTCATTAAATAAAGGTTATTAATCGACTTTATAATCAAGAAATAGGTCAAGAGATTAGTGATACTCGTTAAAAATACTAAAGAATTGGACATCTTTAATACAATTCTTGAAGACAATTCGAGCAGAAAACGATTCTAAGATATGTCATCCGTACATTCCTTGAAATGCTTGCAAAGTTGTTTGGACTCTAATTCTCATTCACTCACCAAAATTAAGATTGATATACGCCCGAAATTCTCTTTAATTAAGGAGAATGCGTAGTAACTATAAGATTTATAATCGTGTACGGTTCCAGGACTGTCAAATAATACATATACACCCAAATTCTCGAACGATTGGTCCAAGTAGAAGCACAACCCCAAAATCTGAGCCGAATACGAAACAAATCTCACGGTAATCTCGGAGAATTCGTTTTGCTACTCTCTGTCAGCTTTACCACCCTCGAGCCATAAGATACAATTCTGCATTCATGAAGAGTGCAATGACGCTATTGGTTTAATTCAAAAGTTACAGCCGAGTCGTGGCTTCCGAAAGTTGCTCATCAAATGGAATATCGCTCGCAACCCGCTTCCGCCGCTCATTTTCCGGCCCTTGCCTCCGCCCGAATCCACCCCTCTGCAGTCTCAGTAGCATTCAAATGGTAATTTGGCAAGGGGAGCCGCTCATCCGATCGGCTGCAGAGAGGCCCAAAGCACGCGACCGGACGGTTGCCCCCACCTTGTTTGTACAACGCCATCGGCCTCCTTTGTGCCCTCAGCCACCGCGCCCAGGAAATGCGCAACCCACGCTGCGAATTAAGGGTGGAATGGGGAATAAAGGGCCTGGGTGTTGAGGTGGAAAGGGCAGAGAGGAAGACGTGGGATTCAGGGGTTAAGGGGCATTAGGCACGTGACAGTGAAGGGAATAGAAATGAAACGCTCGTCCGTAAGATTCGGGAAATCGCCACTTAAAAAGTTTTGGAAGCGCTAGAATAAACACGGAATACTTGAAGTCGAAAAACGTGCTGAGTTAACCGAGAGTGAGGCTCGATTTAGAACGATTGATTCAGTAATCCGGATTAGGGATCAGATCCTCTTAGCGGCGATGCGGTGTCTAATATCGTTGGAAGGTAATCCGAAATAAATTGTTTCAATGATAAAGCAGTGAGCTCGGAATTATTTCCTCGCCTGGTTAAGCAGAGATATGAACTGTTCATTTACAAGCTTCGGTCGTAATGCTAGGTTAGAACCACTTCATGGAGATCTAAAAATAAAAAATAGCTTACGTAATATTTTTGTTAGAGATTCAAATTAAATAAATTTCGAGGATAAGAGCCATTAAATATTTTATAGGTACGAAACAATACAATTTTTCTCTATCAATTTCTAACGGTCGAGTCAAACTCGACCGTTTCCTTCCATTCCTCTATGAGAAATATGTATTTCTCCTTCATGCTCCTAGCAGAGGAGCATAAAATTCTACCATTCATCGTGTGACTATTTAATGTCTAATTTGTAACGTTAAGCCTCTTAAAAATTATGAGCTACGACGTAAATTGAACTGTATCTGTACTGATTTTAGTAACTGAGGATTGGATGCAACTGAAATTTTACAAGGAAGTCACAAATAGAAGCTGTTAGATGATAAGGATAGGATAAGTTATCAAGAGGTAAGAGATAGGGAAGATATGGGAAACTTGAAGTTAAATAAACTTACCATAATATAGAAAAGTCATGAGTGTACTTTTTCCGCTCCGATCCGCGTTATTGTTCCTCCTATACCGGTTAGGTTTCACGGAGCCGTGTCCGCTAGACTTTGGTTTTTTCTAATTTGGATTTATATACTCTGGTATATTAGAACAAGAATAGCAACCCACGACGCATCCGCCAAAATTGGCAAATTATGTAATTGTAACTGGGGCATTTGGTCCAGAGAAATGCATTGAATAATTTTTTTATATTATTAATCTTTGAAAGCATAAATTAAAATGTAATTACCTAATTAAACACGTAACAGAATTATAGAGAGCATCATTGCAGATTATTATGATGGGTTATTATTATGATTTTAATTATAATAATAATCTGCAATGATGCTCTAAAAATATTTTATGTCAAATTAACCCCACACTCATAATTGCTTTTCTGCAAATAAGGTTTGCAAATGTCTAAATATGTATAATAGCTACCAGAAAGGAGAAAGCCCAGTAACAAGAAAAACAACATCGCAGTGTAGTTAAAACGGGATCTAAGGCAATGCCAATAATATATGAAATACTACTCTCTTTCGTGAAAAATGACTCGTCAGCATTATGAACTTGCTTGAGTCATTTATGGCGCATTACTGAAGTTGTTACGGAATATCTCAAATAAAAATGAAATTTTTGACGCATGAATTATGAAAGTTTGGCCAGCCATACATTAGAAAATGCATACCTTGGTCTATTCAAGGCTACTTTTGTACCTATTTAAAATTGCTATGTCTCTAACTATAATTCTGTACCTTCTATCTTTTATTGTTCTTAATTTTTTTCTCTGTACGGAAATATAAGTTAACTGTATTCCTGAAAGTTAACATTATTAATTCAAAAAAGTTTACATGATTAGAGAAGCCTTTGTAAGGCTGTCTTCAAGCAGCAATTCATCTCACAGAGACGGTATGTGCTAGGAATACGATTACCGATTTTATCCATAATCTGATGGGTAATTTACACATAATTGACGTAATCCCTTAATCTTGTAAATATCCTTCCCCTCTCGCCTTACGTCTCAGATATTGAATACATATCCGTAAATGTCCGTCCCAACTTCTGATTACATCCGATCAATCTTATCACGGGATCAATCGATGCGTTCTACCCTAACATACGATACGCGTGCGATCCTGAGAGCGGTTTGTTCTTCCGGACATACAAAAGATCCGGATGCCCTTTTTACCACCGCCCTTATTGCAGAACTAGGGACTCGTCCACCTCCCCATTCATTCTATTTTTCTTGCCCCTGTAACTCTGGTCCCCTCTCTTGTGCACCCGGTAACCATCCCTTATCACGCCCATTCTTTTTGGCGACCCGTCCGCAGGACACGCGACCCAAGGAAACAGTGACGCCTCCTAGGTTGTAGACGACACGCGGCCATGACACGTGATGCGCCATGGGCGTGATTAGTTCCGTCTATCGCCACTCCTGCAGCGCCCGGTCCCATTCGGAGCGAAGCGAATCCTCTGATAGGATCCTCGCTAATTTCCCACAAGATTGGTATCTTTGAAGCCTGTTCGGATGGAAATTAGTTACGACGACGCATATCGGGTTTCTCCTAGCAAAATATTTGGGAGAATCAGGGAAATTCTCTTATTATTGAGTTCTGAGGTGATGCGTAGCACTTGACACTGGCCATACAGAAAGGTCAGTCTCCGAGGAGTAAATAAACAAATGTACAGTATTTCCATCGAAGTCGTCTTAACTTAATTATTTTGCTAACTTTCTAGCAAATAGGTACTCTACCAAATATTTTTGGAAAGGTCTCACAATCAGAACCATTACGTTATTTTAAAGTGTGAAATACCGTCATTATGATCATTGTCTTCTCTTGTATTATTTTCAAATAAATTGCAATTTGTGTCCTATTACTAGCTTCAGCGGTAGAGGGGTAAGCACCCTAGGTCAGTAACACTGTGGGTTCGAATCCTGGTAAGGGTTTGAATCCTGAGCCCTGTGTGTGTGAAAAAGGTAAATAATCTTCCTAAACTAAAATTCGCCCAATAAATTCGTGATTATTATTATTTGAAGTACGAGGAGGATGATATGAAGATCATACCTTGGAGGAAGAGAATAATCGCAAACACGATTATATAGAATCAGTTGGGTGCATGCAATAGTTGAACCTCGATGTAGTATTATGAGTCATAGTATGAAAAACGGATATTTTCACGTGGGATTTTCGCCTCATTTTAATCGCATCCAAATATTTAATATAGACATTTACATACGCGCATTTATTCCAATTAATCTTCAGCAATCCGCGAGACGGATTTATGATTCCGTCTCTTGAGCTCTCGTAAAAGTGTGTTTATATATTCACCCTTTTCCCTCACTGAGCTTTACGACGCAGGCAGCTCTGCCCTAGTGCGTGTCTCGTAAAGGAAGGCGATGCGGCTGAAACCTTTCGCGGAGGGAGTGGAGTGAGTAGAGCTCGGATAGGAGAAGAGAGAGCGAAGTTTTAGGGGTAAATGAACCAAAGCGAAATGAGGGATAAAGCTTGTTCAAGAGGCCTTGAAATAGTTGCCATAAATCATGACATTTTTACCTCCTCGGCACAACACCGCAAAATTTGCGTCGGTTTAAGCTCCCTTCTTGCATGCGGAACTCAATTACCGGAGGAGGACATTTTTAAGGTGTTTTCTCCCATCTTCGCCGAGGGTCTTACACCGCCCTCCCCGACTCCAACCCTTTCTTCCGCTCACCCTACTGCCATTCCAAGACTGCCTTTCAAACACCAGCGGGTGCTTTTCGGAATCTGGAAAGTAGAGGAACCCTGAGCTTTTTGATCTCGTGTTCCCGTGCCTACGCTCGTTTCGAGCGTGTTTCTGGATTTTCCCGAAAACATCTCCAAGGAGAATGGCGCTCCCGTCAAATGCACCAGCGAGAAATTTTTCGGTAAGTGAATGTCCTCAAAGTTTCCATTATGGCTGGTCGGATTTTTGAGAAGATACTCTCGTCTCTTTGCTCCTTATAAAATAAGTTGATACCTAACATTTTTAGTATCTCTTTACGCGTCTATAAGGAACGCCAAAAACAAAATGATATGTTGACTGGAAATTTTTTTCTCAGGGAAAAGATTCAGTAAAGAAATTTTTCTCGAAAAAAAGTGTAGAGCCTTGAAAGAAAGATCTGGATTGATAGAGCTAAAAATCTTGACGGCTTGGCAAATAGGGCGAAGGAAAAATTAGGTTTCGAATCGTAGCATAGAACAGAACATATCAGAATATCGGACTATAGTTATTACGCCAAAGTTATTAATAATCATTATTTTATGGAGAAACAAAGACATGGTTATGGTAGAAATACAACCAAATTATATCAATTAACTAAGTTATAATAATGGATATAATACTTTCGATAGGTATATAGATTGAAGTGCACGATAAAAATTATATCGAAATCATGGAAAGGATATTAAAAAGTTGAGACCTTGGGATTCTGGTGTAACGTAAAATGGAAGAAGTTAGGTCAATAGAAATTAAGCGAAGAAGTGCTGGAAGTGGTTGGTAAAAAAAGGTTCTGTTTGCGAGATAGAAAGAAGGCAGAGGAAATTTGGTGGGTCAAATATGGGGAGAGAAAAGTCGTTGAGGTAAATAATTGAAAATTTGATGCAATGGAAACCACAGAGAGTTAGACAAGGACAAGCGCTTTTGGATTGTATAAAGAGTGCCGTTGCTATCAAGAGCCAAAGGGAAAGATTGAGAATTTTGAGTACATTAATCATTCCAAAGGAAGAAGATTCACCTTATTTTCGAAATTAAGTTAAAAGATCGCCACAATCTCTCTTTGATATGAATGTATACAGAAATTTACACGTTATCGGTTCAAAGATGAATGAATTAAGAAATTATTGTAAACATAGTATCGTATTGTAAGAAACTCTGAGACTTTAATAAAAGCTCTTAAACACACTTGAAGGATGACAACATGATACATGTCTGAGTTGGCGAATAAATTTCAGCAGGAAAACTGTAGCAGCGAAAAAACACAGTCATTACATTTATGGATCAAAAAATATTATTTAAGCATGTTACAGTTATAAAATGTAACTTTATCTGTGACTTTTTCGAATATTTTATGATGCAGAATTCCTTCGGTTGGTTAATATTTTTTAATAAATGTTATACTGTTATTCATGATATTTTCAAGTTACGGTCAACATCTTCTCGAAGATTATCCATGTTTTTCCTCATATTATATTATCAAGTCAACAAATGACATGATCTGCAATATATTCTACAAATTGACTTTAAAATATGTTTGCATGTCATCAAATACAACGTCAATGAAAGTCATTTTCCAGTAGAATTACAAAATTTGCATTCCGATAAAGAAGCCCATCATTGAATAAAAATCCATCAGAAATTATACGTAGTAGGAACCACAAGGAGAACAAGATGAGAAAATTGCGTGTACATAAAGTACCGTCGCCAGAGAGGGGAATAGGAATTTAAGAGATTTGGTGAGTCGTAAAGGGAGGATGGAAAGACACGCGGTACATTAATCGGGAGAGCAGAAGCTCATTACTTCATCTGACACGAGGATGAAATGAAAGGAATTGGGAGCGAGATGGAACTTGCTTCCGAGTCCATATTCTTTCTTTCCTTTCTTTTTCCTCTCCCCCTCTCCTCAAGTTTAATTCGGCTTCTCATCACCTTCAAGAAAACACTATTATCCCATTAGCATTCTTGCAATCTACTGCAGTTTGAGTATCCCCACCCTTAAATTCTTAAAGTTGAATATTTCAAAATCCGTGATGTTGTTTGAAATAAAGTTTCGAAATTAACCTTTGTTATGATTTCGTAGAAATAATAGATAATTACTGATGATAATCATTTAAGAATTTTTGAAAGAAAGGTAATTATAAGAATAACGACGATTCTTGGAAAACGGTGAACGGAGAGTTTGACACAATGAAGAATTGATTTAATTAATAAACAACCAGGATATAGAACGGTTTGTAAAAGCACATAAGGGATCAGCTGGTTATGGCACGTTGATCGAGTTAATGATGGCGAAATAGTAAAACAGGCCTTGAAAAATAACATGGCAAAATTTAAAGAAGAGGTTGAAAGAAAAGATGGAAGAACGAAGTCATGGAAGACCCACAAACAATGGGCGTACAAGGCTGGCAGCAAAAACGAGAAACAGAAAATCCTGGAGAGTTATTGTAGAGAAAGCCAAGGCCAGTGCTGGGCTGTAGTGCATAAGGAAGAAGTAGAATAATAAATTATCACACGCATGGTATATAAAATGAAAGAAAGGCTCACAAAAAACCTAAAGAAGCAAAATACAAAAGTGGAAATTCCCATACGCTACCTATTCTTCATCCTCAGAGAATTCTTCAGCCAACAATCACATCTATTGTTCCTCCTCAATATAATAAATGAATATACATAAATGCATTCTTTTCGTTCCGTATTTTTAATTCATAAGTTATATGTCAAGTAAAAAGAGATACTTCTGGGTAATATTTATTCAGTAATTAAAAAGAATATTATCTTGGCCGATTGATGTACTCCAAAATCCGAAAAAATACCTCCGAAACAACCTTAGTCCCAATTATTTCAGATTTAGGATACTCAGCCTGTTTTTCGCTCTCTATATTTCCCGGTCCAAAAATGTAGATTCCTTCCCATTTAATTTCAAACGATATAAGCCAAAAAAACACGAATAATCTTATTGCATTTCATACTAGCATTTCATTCATTTCTGTATCGCAGTCTTGCTAGTTAACAGCATGTTTGTTAGGTGTTACTAATTCCGGAATAGTTATGGATCTCACCAACTAAAAACCCTTCGTTTCGATCTTGCAGTACTGATTGGCAAAACAGGCTCTTTACGTTTTTCATTTTACTGGAAGTTGCGTGGAAATTAATTGCAGAAATATCGCTCTTTTCCTTCCTCCGGAGGCGTAAAGCAAGGAAAGTTCTATGTTGCCGATGCAATAAGTACTGAGCCCTTTTTGGAAAATACGAGGTTCCCTCTTTTTTCGAATATATCTCAGTAAGTGACTGATTTCTTTGTCATATTTAAATCGGTGAGAAATAGGCGCTTGTTCTTCTCGTAGCTGCATATACTATTAGGCCGCCCCCTCTAGCGTGTGCCCTAAGGCGAATGCCTCACTTGCTAATATCCTAAATCCGACCCGAATTCTTTGATGATACTTACGGACTTATGACACGTTAAAAAGTAAAAGCATATTTTTTTCCTGACGACGAAAACATAAATAAAACGTGAGTTGATCTGAAGTAGCCTGTTGGTATTATGGCGATGATTTTATTTTCCTTAGCCCACATTATCTCTGGTCTAGCAGTGATGGGTTATTCCCACGAAAATTTAAATAAATGAAGTACAATAAACAAAGTTCCCAATGTCTTACCAATTTCAATTAATCTTTGCTTTGATTGTCTTGCCCTGCTCAGACCAAAGCTACCTCACTCGACCATTCAGACATTTCCCTCGGACGACTTTACGTGTAGTCGACTTTCTCCCAAAAGTGAAAGGAGGTTTTTGTTTGCAGGATTATTGGAAACGAGCCTTTCTGTTGAAAATAATAGTGCCCAAGAAGTTTCCTGAAATTTGATTCTTGGTTTCTCATTTCCTCTTTCGTGAACATACAATTTTCACAACATACTCGTACTAACGTACCTCAGAGAACAATTACCAACAATTGTCCAAATTTTTGCTGCAAACAGCATCTCCTTGCCCACTGTTCTATATCCCGTCCATTCCGTTTCCTATTCGAAGTGTTACTGTACATGTATTACTTTTTCTTGTAGTATTCAGCACAAGGAGGGCACTCAAGTCGAAACTAACGTATGTAACGAACGGTACGGAAAAAGAAACCGTTTTTTTATATTTTTCTTGTGTTCTTTTTGCAATAAAGGTATTTTATCTCTCTAAAATGCGAGGGCATTTTGGGAACAACTGTGCTAACGTTTACTACTACAGAAGTTTTTCGTTATAGTTTTGTCAAGAATCCTTATGGAAAGGGCTTTTGGAAAGTCCCGTAGCAATTTTTTGCTCGTCGATTTCTAAGAAAAGAGCTTAATTTAGAAGAACAAATACAAATTTTCTCTCAATCGTCTCAATTTGAAAGAATTTGCTTCGGAAAACTTTGAATAAATGGAAATGGAACCGTAATGTGTACGTTGATATACAATTTATGTTATTCTTAAATAATCAGCGTAAGAAATTTGTATTTCAAAGTATTTAGACACCAAAATCATATCCACGTCTTCGTGAGTAGTGATTCACCCTATGCGCTGTTTTGGAGGGCATGTACAATCATGATCTGTCGTTTTATTGTCGCTGCTGCGATTCTTATTCGGAGGGAGGAATTTCGTAAAACACCCTCTCCAAATACATTTCAGGTTGACCTGTGCACTAAAGTAGAGGTTGTAACTTTTCCACATTTTCAAGTAGTCTTTCGAAATAGCATGAAATATCCTGGATCTATTCATCTATTCACTTCAATAGTCAGTTTTACTGTTCACAGGTCTGTCTACTTTCCTTTTTCTAATTTGAAATATTTGTTACCCCTTTCACACACCGGAAGGCAACTAGTAAAATATTTTATGAATAATTTTAGCTTTTCGCTATGTAAGTATCTCTTAGCGAATGTTACTTCCAAATGAGGCTTAAATCACCGCTAAATCTACATTTATATTCTGGAAGCAGCACGTGGCACGGGTGTGGCACTACGTATTAGCTGCGTATTCCGTCAGCCTATAAAAGTATATATAATAGAACTCTGTGAATGGTGAGAGATTATGGCTTATTGATCAGGGTGTGTTCGTCATGAATCAAAGAAGAATGTTATAATTGTAACATCTCTTTCTTCATTCTATATTCTTGTTTAAACAACAAGATACGCACATAAGCGGTATTGGTAAGAATTAATAAAAAACAAATACTATCCCTATTTCAAATAGGGAATCTTACGACAGTCTCTCGAGTAATCGGTCAAAATGTGTAGGATAATAGGCCAAATGATGATCATAAATGTTCTTAGAAGTTATAGTTGGCTAAAAATATATTTATTTATTTTATAAAACCATAAACTGTTACTAAACTTTTCTTATCAGCATTATTCTTACATTTTTACTCACCGAAAACATAAGCACAGCTGTACCTCGGCTTACGGACTGCTCTACGTACGATCTTTTTCCTTACTCTATTTTGACCTCTAGATATGAACTTAATAACGAAATACAAACCGAAAAGTATCAGAAAATATTATGGAAAAATAGGTTACGAGACGCGAATTTTCAGAGTTGCGAGCTTCAAAATAGAGCGAATTAATTTCTACTACTATAGTATACCGTTGAATAAAAATCCATCAGAAATTATACGTAATAGGAACCACAAGGAGAACAAGATGAGAGAAGTGCGTGTTGCGTGGTACTACTATAGTTCAATCTGTCGCTATAAAGATGATCTTGGTGTCTGATGAAGATCTTAAAATCATTTTACTTTAATCATAAATCTATTGTTACCTTCTCTTGGTTTTTCTTTACTTTTTTCACTCGAAAAGGAACAGAAACGAATATACGGACGAGCAATTGAGAAGAAGCTGGTAATGAGATGAGGATGGGTATAAGAGAATCAGATTAAACTGCGTAGATCATGAAAGAGATCACTATTAGAGCTTAAAGCTATTCCGCGCAAAAGTAAACTTTTCCAAATCTTCCTCTCTGTTCGGTATCCCTTTCAGATTGCCGTTTGAAATTTAGAATAAAGGCATCTTTCCCGAGCATCGCGACATATACTTGACTCAGGGCTCAATTTATTCCGCGCCTGCGATGTAAACCCTGCCACTTCCATTTCCATCTCTTCTTTCCTTCCATTCTCCTCTCTCTCTCTCTCTCTACGCATCCCTCCTCCTTCCACTGCGAAGTCTCTCTCTGGCGAGAGGCAAAGAACAAATCACCATAAAAGGAGTCTGCGGGGGATTAGGATTGGAGACCCTGGTTTCCATGGAGACCTGAAGAAAATGGAGTGTAGGGAACGAGTTGCTCTCTCCGTTTCTCCGAAGGCGTGGAGGGTGGGAGATTGGGGTGCGAAAGGGGAAGAATCGAACTTATGGGGCCTTTGCCAGAGAGGAACGCAACTACGCTTGCTTTTGTTCGCATGCAGGCGTAGTTGCGGAGGATGAGAAACGTGCGGAGACGCCGTCTACGATTTTCCGCTTTCATGAGACTCATTTGTCTTTTTCGCAGTTTGAGCATCTTTTCCGTAGTTGCCGCGGCTGCGGTATCGAGACTTTTTAGTGTATTTATCTCTCCGGTTAAAGAAGATTTTAAGTGTTTAGGAAATTCAAACAAGCTGCTCGATTTAACAGATTTTCGAATGCCATAATGCAAAATGTTCATCCCAAATGCTTGCATCTATAATTGATTGCGGTTCTGACATCATCTAGCATATTGTATCACCTATTTAAGGTATATCAAAAATATACTTTATCGCAAATATGGTATTTGATGTAAGCATAAAATAGATTCACCATCATACAAGACGTATCACCATGTCTCGTATTTCTATTTTCCGCACGAACACATCTGTCTGAGCAAAAACCATGATAAAAAGATGCAAAAATGTACGTAAAGCTTTTATATGAGTCAGAAATCTACTGTACGAATTTCATTTATCCGATAATAAGCCTACTTACTATAATAAATGTTGCAATGTTTTCTGATTAAATTCGGATTAAATCAAGGGTTTCCAAACAGTAGGCATGTCCCCTTAGAGGGGCTTTCAAACGGATCGAGACACGCAGATGGTTAGTTGTTTCAGCGTCGTCATGAGTTTGATTGCAGGACCTCGCTGAACGTATGTTCCGCATCATTCTTGAAAGATGAAAATAACTATGAGGTTAGATAATGAGTAACATTCATTAAACATTTGTTTCCAATTTTTTTAGGCTAAGGAAGTTGTAGATAGTTCATACTTGGGCGGGATAAAGAGAGCTTTAAGCAGTACGGTGGCGCTTCTTTACGAGCTTAATTCGTTACTAGCCGCGATTCGTATCTCAGAATGCAAGTATCGAGAGAGGAGAATGGAATATATATCTATATTTAATATCGAGTAAGAAAAAAGACGTAAAAGTTACTGACATTTTCATTTTTCCAAGAAGAATTCAAATAAGCACCGCATTCATAGCATTTCTCATGAATTGCACAAATTTCATAACAACGTCTGAGGACATGTTGATTTGAGTGGCTCAGAACACCTCTATCGTGTGTTCCTGTGCAGTATTGGTTGGAAGCAACGGGAAAGTCGTGACAGCTGAAGATAAAAGAAGAAAATGAGAGAAAGCCCTTTCAATCAACTCAGTACTATCAAGTCTGCCTTCTCAGCTCTTCCTCGGATGAGGGAAACAGCTCTCGTCTTGGCGTCTCCCATTCTGAGGAGAATAGATTCGCTGCGGTGTTTATTCTTACGCAGTATTGCGGAAGTTTGATGCATGGATCGTTATTCTGCGGATAACTTAATCTCTTCCTTGTGTTCTTTGTTTTGGTTTCCCTGGTGTCAAGCACCTTCATTTGTAAATGAATGTATGTTTATTCAACGGTTGCGCGGGCAAGTGTTGAGAGGTATTTCTGCGTGAGCTCTAATTATTCCTTTTCATGGGCCTTAGGCTTTTGAAGGAAAATACTGATTTTGGCATTACCTTTGGACCTGCATGAACGGCACGAACCTTTTGTCGGAAGAGTATAATTATTGACTAAATAAAAACCTCGACGGAAATGTTTTGACGTTTGTAAATAATTGTTACGACAAATCAGTGAGTGTAAGCTATCGTTAATTGACGGAATTCCCCATTATTTACATCGATATTTAATTCTTAAAGTGAAAATACATAACAATATCAGAGGTCTCTATGTAAAAAAATTCTTCTTAGTGAAACAAAATGTCTTTTATTTCTTTTTTATCACGCATATCCTCGGTCTTTCGCCGGCCTATTGCATATTTTCATACTCAAGAGCTGACACGCAATTAATTTTATTTTGAATGAAGTTAAATAGTAAGTGACAGTTCGTCGATTTTCGTTTAATCAAAAACCTACGTCTATGATGTAACAAAATCCGTTTAAAATCGGTCAATGCATTTTCTGTAGTCCTAAAATCGTAACCTGTAAAAAAAAACAATTGACTTATCTATATGCTCGTAAATATAGTCGTTAATATTTTCTCGTTAATCAAAACGGCAAGATGTAAAGTAGATGGAGAAATTTTTACCATGCAGAATGAGCGCCGCAAATGACTTCAGGAAAAGGAAAGGTTTAGTCTGATTTTAGACATTCTGCAATATAAGGTTTTCTGCAATGCATCTTTAATCTCTCTCCCTCAAACTTAATTTTGAAAAATACCATAATTACAAATTATATCACACTATTATACCCATTTCTCAACTAACCTAATCCTACCAAAATTATGTTCTTCTTTTCTGATTTTATCTCATTGAAGGATTTTTGTGGGTAGCTTGATCGAGTACGTGATCTCATTTTGTTTTACTGCTTTCGTTTTGAAAGTGCCTGTACATTGTTCGACACCTTGTTTTCCTTTTAGAAGAATTCTAATGGTTGTTTAGGCAGTGACGAATGAGAAAGAACTGGACTGAATTAGAAAGGAGAGCTCCATTTGACAAAATTCTGCTTAAGGAGGATATAAGCTAATAAAGCGTACCTTAAAACATGAACGATTGATATTTATGGGTATAGTTCAATATTGCTTGAAATGAGTAATAACAATAATCTCCCTTTTAGCAACGCCTTGGGAGTTAGCAGGTTAAGACTCCTAATACATGAGCCTAACGGTAGGAAATTAAGGTAGTGTGTCCGGTTCTACGGCTCTCTAAGAATAAAGACAAATATGGTAAGGGAGGTCCATATATCTCACAAAATATTTTTATTCTATAGAGAACCCAATGGTTCGGAGTTGAACAGGGTAGCAAAGCATAGAGTAACTTGCAGTGCTGAACCGGCCTCTCAACTGATGAAATTAACAACTAGAATTGGACGTATACTAAATGCCGTGAGACTTAATTCGCTATTTTCACGCAACCTTCAGATCAATTCACATTATCCTTAGGTCAATAAATTAACACCGAAAATACTGTTAAATAATAGTTTCTGGATTACTGTTAAATAATATACTAGGCTTCCTTTTGGTTTTGATAATTCTCAACAGGTCTTCACCCGTCTCATGGATTGGGTATTGGGAGACCTGTAGTATAATTGTGTATATCCTTAAATTGATGAACTCTGTATTTATTCCAAGAACTTGGACTCGCATGTTCTTCATCTGAATGCTGTCTTAACTAAACTTCGAGAGGCTGGTTGATGAAATTCTACCGAAAATAAAGGCTTTCATCGCTATAATAGCATTTAAAATACATATAGTAAACAACTTCAGTCTTCTCTTTGTGGACCTTACCAATGCTTTTCATTAAATAAAATGTGGAGAGTGTGTTTTCTATAAATTAATTTAACCGAAGATAGCCTTTTTACGTTGGAGCATACCATCAGGCTAGTATATCTTGATGAATATACATTATGTTACCTTGATTTGGCGCGCACAAATTAGGACGGCCTAAATTTTAAAACCAAGTCAATTAGCCTAATTCAAAAAATCCATTACAGCTTGATTTCATCAACCGCTTTCGTATCAGTAATCGCGCCATGAACTCAGAAGTTAGTGCGCGTAACTAGTGCAATGCGTCTTTACCAAGTGAAGAGAAACGGAGGGTAGAAAGTAATAGCGAAAGGTTCGGAAAGGCCCTTTTAGGAGAGAAGGGATGGGAAGGTGGGAAAGGGGAGGAGAAGGCCAAAGGGAAGAGAGGCCGAGATGAATTACTCCGAAATTGCCGCGGACGTCACAATATTGGTTTCATCCCAATTCCATCCGGTTAGCGTAATGCGAGGGAGGGGAGATAGTGCTGCTCTGACGGGAGGCTGAGATGAGAGGGGGCGATTGTCCGGTCGGTTGAAGTGTAATCCTGCGAGGTGAGTGAGGGGAGGGACAGGTGAAGAGGGAGGCGAGGAATAAAGGGAATTGGGAGAAGATAGTGTTATTCAACTTCTTTGACGTATCTCCTCCCGATTCTTTGAGTGTATCTCGAAGCCTAGCTTACAGTTATATTCGAGAACGGTTTACAATAAGTGTAGCTTATTAAAAATACATCTATGCAAATTCTTATTTTTAGTACAGATTCAAAACATTTTATCTCCCTAATTTATCTCTTAGACAGTGATATGTACAGTCGCTAAACACGGGTACTTATCGTACAGCCCTCGTAGTTATTCGTAGAGTGAAAAAGATAAAAATAGTAACGATAAAACAAAAAATATACGAAGTATTTTAAAAAAATTGTTGAGGAGAATAAGATGTAGATTATGTGGAGCCTTCCACACTAATTACTTGCTCAAAAGATTTTTAACATTTATACATATTTCCTTCATGAATCATACTTTTATCGATTCGACATATTTTACATAAATTAAAATTAACAAAGCCACAAACAAAATTCCTAAACGAAAGCGACAAATATATGTAAATTCATTCATGATATGTTCTTTCATTTTTACTTTCACATTTGAAATGCTTTGTAGGATATGTAGGTTTTCTGGCAAGATATTAAAAATTGTAGATACAATATCGTTATATTTGTTTTTACCATGAGGATCGTAAAAATGGGGCACTACGCTGCTATATTTTCGACGCCTATGCATAAGATGAGACTCCGATCTCTTATATTCATTACTGAAGTATTTATCCATGATCATGATATGAGACCAAATTTAAACAGAAAAGCCAAAGTTTTTTAGCTCTCCTGTACTTCCAGGGTTTTGTTCTTATTCTTTTTTAAATTCTAAAGTGCACTATTTAAGCGTAAAATGTATGATCTGACCCTTTACTGGCTGGTTGGTCCAGTGGGCTAAATGGGTGCCCGATAGGGTATTTAAAAGTGTTTAATCAGCATAGCTGAAGGAGGACCACTCGATAATGAATGAAACATTCAATTCATAACAAAGAAATCGCGACAATAAATATTCAGACAACATACACAAACTATAGCTGATGCAAGAAAGATGTATAAATATTGCAAAAATGAATGTATAATTAAGAATTCTGCAATCGTATACAGACTACGATCGATATATCACTACAAATCTGTACCAATTAAGTGCATTTTCTGTACTGATCAAAGTTAATTTATAGATAAATTAAGAAAGTAGTTATAATACTATCAATTTACCCTTCTCTATAAAACTATAGAATACAAAATGATTCGAAATTTCATAATGAATTTAAATAACGCCCACATAAAACAAGATTTTTCCGTGCCATTTGTAACGGCTACCGGTAAGTAACCACTATTTTCAAACGCCTGTAAACCGGAAGATTCAAAAGAATCAGACATTATAAACTATTAGTGCTAAATTTACTTGAATAGTGTAATCTATTAAGAATTTTGACGTCAAGATTGACGATAGAATGGAAATAGGCCCATTTCAGCAATGCTCTCACTCTAGTTAAAAAAAAGAACAGAAATATCAAAACTGATATTTCTGTTCCTCGAGATAAGGCGAAAATATCACTTTTGATGGACTGTTATTTCAGATAGTTCTGATGATGAATAATGAACTCTGTAAGATCGAAGGATAGTTGGAATCAGTTCAAATATCATTCAGTAGGTTATTCAAATTTCCTCATAAAAAGCCACTACAATTAGACAGCGTAATTCTGATCCTTCACACATAAGTAGCTTCCTACAAAGTAAATCAATAATATCTGCAAAATTACGCAAGATCTCTGTGAATCTAAAATTGAAAGATCTTCTCGTTTAAATCCAAAATGACTGCAAGAATTCACTACCACATCAGCTGTATATGTGCACCAAAAGATGCAGTAATGTGAAAATGTCATATTGATTCATGATTAGGTACGTAGTATTGGATTTTTTTCCAAGAATGGTTTGTTCCTACCATGAGTAAGCTTTTCCGACATCCAAAACTGAGGAAATATGGCTGAAAGCCATACTCTTACTCATTGTATTAAAGCTTACTCATTGTTTCTATCTAATATTTGATAGATATGAATTAATGTTGCAGTGTTATGTGACTGAAAGAAATCGCATATACTTGGATCTATCTCTAGAAAGAAGCTGCTAGTGCCATACCATCCCTGAACAAACTTTGCCAATAAGTCAATATATTTCAGTGTTTGTATCATTTTTGTGTTAAAATTTTCAATTTTGACTAACAATAAAAGATTATTTCTTGTCTCAACTAAAAATAGACTTGTAGAACCTATTTAATTTCCTGTCAGACATAAGACCAGGAGATTAAACCGTAGTATTCTCTACTCAGTTATTTATTATGATTTCCTAAAAGAACAAACTTCGATTGTACGATTTATTTAGCTCCATCAGAAAAAAATATCCATCTTTTCATAATTTTGGATTATCTTTTCTGTGCTTCGCTAAATTCGAGCCGAGAATAGCTCAGCTCACTTTGGTTTATTGCCGGTTCAATTTTCTTGCAAAGGAATGAACATCAAAATATTTTTCCGCATAACTAACTTAAGCAGTAAATATTCCTAGGTCTTGGCTTTAAGTATTCTTAGATTATTCTCAGCATCGTTACCGAAACTCTCTGTTATTTCGGAATGTATTCCAGACGCTTTACGGGAAAAATATGCGCTCCGCAGTTCATTCCAAGCAGAAAAATAAGACGGTATTCTCCTTTTTTTCGTCAATATTCTCCGGATGCTGAAGAACATGAAATGGAAGAATTTGTCACATAGGCGCTCCAAAACTAAAATTAGCTGAGCTTTGGCTGGCAATCCGTTTGAGGGACGCATCTTGTTTAGTGAGCTTTAGCGCGCAATCCGCCGGAGATGGGACTGAGAGATCACTTTAGAAACCGTAAATGGGAAACGCCTGCTGCGGAGATCAAATATGCATTGCGCGAAATTTGTGCATTTACACGATTTAGACACCAATGTTTTCAAAACACTTCCCGGAAAACAATATCCTGTCTCCATTGCTTCCGTGAACTAATTTCACATCGCTGTTTTATCTTTGGCGCCACCACGTTCCATCGTGTTCACCAAATTTCGCCCGCAACTTGGGTTATAATATAAGAAGAGTGAGATTCTAAGAGCGTAGATACCTTCGAACAATATAATTTTAATGCAAATTATAAGAATATAATTATAATCCAAGCGAAAAGAATTCAAATCCGAAAAAGATTAAAGTCAAAATTAATACAAATCATAACATCAAAATGTACAGGAATACAATATACATTATCACTTTTTTATACTTCTTATTTTCTTCTTTAGTAATAGTTCTGTTATTATTAGAAACACAATTTACAAAAATTATAAACGAGCAAACACAGTAACCAGTTATTTTATTATATAATGAACCATCGTCAAAAAATAAATAAAAAATGAAATAGCGAGCAAGTAACAATTGTCAGTATTTCATAATGTGTGTATCTTAAAAGAACAGACATTCAGGCCCTACAAAGCTTTAGGCTATGCAATATTATTATTATTTTTATTATTATAAGTACAAATGTTACAAATGGACAACTAGTCCGGTGGAAACAATATACAAGTTAAACTACTATTTCACTTAAAATCATATAATAAA
>KZ308118.1:171454-201415 GCA_000376725.2 Ladona fulva
TACGAAAAAACCTAGACGATTAGAAGAGAAAAATGTCTCACTACATTAGAACATGAATGCGATGCGATGATATTTTTTCAGAATGCGATGTGATTTTTCACGCGTTTGGATATTCAATTTATATTTCCATTTTATTATTTTATAGACGATTTTATCCTATTAAATATTGTTATAAATAATAGATAAATTTCGACAAACAATTGTATAATTATTTGTCAGGAATTAATTTTATCTCCAGCCCTTTTTTTGTATACAGCTTAAGGTTCTTATATCCTTCCTCGAATACAACAATTAACATTGAATCAAGAAATCAGGTTATAGTAGCCATAAATTTGAAAATTTCATTTTTCGTTGTAGAAAGAAATATTGCATTAATTTGAGTTGTTCGATTCATAGAAACCCCGAATTTGAAGTTAAATAAAAAAATTTTATTCCCGACCCGACTATATTTGTTAGAAATCAGAGCAATCTTGGTATAACTAAGCATGGAAGAGTATTTACATATTATTTCCTCAATGAATGCCAGAAGAGAGTTCCTGTAGAGAACCGAATCGCCCCAATAACGTAAACCGAAATTTAGTTTGTATAATAGTCCAATATATTCACAGTGAATTATTATTTTCATAAAACTGAACTTAACTTCATGGGAGATTTTCGAAAGTTTCAAATTTGTGGGCACTCCGGCTCAGAATTAGTTATCAAAATTACACAAACATCATCGAAAGTAATGGTTAATAAAAAACCCGTTTTATTTTGTGCTATTTAATGTATTTATATGGAGTATGTGCGATTAATATTTGGATCATAATATGGAACTATACCACTAGGATATATGAAAGGTTGTGTATATGTATATTATGTATATGTTTAAGTTATACTTATGAATAACTTCATGTAGGTATACTTTTAGTATTTGTTAATTTTTTCTGGTAAATGTGCTAGATATGTAACATATAATACCCCTTTACATGTTGTTGTTTTGATTTTTGCAATCATGACTTGAATGTGCCCATTTATTCTATGTAATTATCTATACTTTTAGTATTTGTTAATTTTTTCTGGTAAATGTGCTAGATATGTAACATATAATACCCCTTTACATGTTGTTGTTTTGATTTTTGCAATCATGACTTGAATGTGCCCATTTATTCTATGTAATTATCTATTGTTTTATTGTAATTCTTGTGTAACAATGAAAAGATCTGTAACATTGAAAAGATCTGTAATGTCCACTGGAGGTTTTTGGAGGGTTTTTCCTCCGGTCTTTGGGCAAATGCTGGAAATATTACAGCAATTTTCTTTTATTCCCCTCACCGTTGCCACCTTGTATATACCAAATTGCAACGATAATGTAAATAAATAAATAAATAACCCTCCTTTTAGTCAGTAAGTTAGGGGTATGTATTCTGGCGTAATAATTTACTATCCGCGTATATTTTAGGAACAGAGAACCCTTTCACTGTCCCCGAGATATTTCATGACGCCTACATGTCAAAATCCACAGCTTTCGCAGGGATATGAGGACATTGATTTGATCCATAAAATGAACTACTTATGGTTGCATTAGACATTACGCTCGATCCGTGCGCAGCCGTCGCGTCGAAGCCATTTATAACCCCTTTGGGGAAAATTAGCTCGCGTACCATCGCAGAGGTCGCCGGTTCAAATCTCGCCACGTCAAGCCTCATCATTGCAGAATGCATCCCAATTTAAATGGATTGAGGCCGTGATTTGGGGACTGTCAAAACGAGCAAACTAACGAATTATTGTCTTTTGAGATGATGTCAAAGATTTTGCGAACGTGACATTCCTTTTCTCAAAAAATAACCGAGAGCCTTTCGAGCGGAGAGATGATCGTGAAAATAATCCCTTCCACCCTCTCTCACCCCCGCATTTTCTGTCCAAACCTTCCTCCCCCTCCGTGCCTCCCCAACGGGGCGCGCTATTTCTTTTTCCGGTACGCCAATCACTCTGAGTGCTACCTCCACCTCACCCTAACCTTCCCCCTCTCCCTCCCTCCTTACTCCTTCGCTTTGAACGCTAATCCTGTACCCGTCCCCTGCCCCATTCGACTCTCCTAATCCTACCCTTCCCTCCAAACTCCCTCCGCGCCTAAATCCTCGATGCAAATTGGAACGGCCGTCAACGTCACTTTCATATGCATTGCTTCTCATTTGGGACCGACTGCTAATGAAACAATCGCAATATTTGCGATGAAACCCCGAAAGATCATGTTAAACTGATTCGGGATAAGGGATCGATTTAGCGATTGCTATGAGAGTTTATTTTTTCGGTGACTGTAATAAATGGAAAGTACGGGTTGCCTTTTGGATTCAGATTCCTCGTGAAAGTTCGGTTCGACGTGCGCGTGGGTGAAATTGCTAAAGCGTTGTCACGTTTGCGGGAATCACGTTGCGGGCAGCCAGAAAGATTCGTTGCGTTTAATGAACGCTTGCTTCTCATTTGTTTCCGAAAAACTCAACCTCGAGCATTATTTATTTATAACTGTTTTGTGGGTACAATTTATTTCCAAGACACTAATAAATCGGAAAAGTATTACTTTTCAGACAAAAAGACTTTAAAGACATTTCTGACTGCAATTCAATTCCTCTCGTCAAAATGTTTCCTTCTTTTACAAAATATTCCGTTTACATAGGCCCAGTTCTTTTTTCTGGTATCAGGAATATCATCAAATACGAAGTTTACTACCTTCGAGGAGCTTAATTGGCAGATATGAAGCTGAAATAAATTGATGCAAAAATTCTCGCTAACTTTCTAAGAAATCATTTCGGGAAAACAACTTTTTTCGATAGTTAAGAATCTATCTACACATTACTTTGCCCTAGATTTTCAATTCCGTTCTTCTGAAGAATATTACATATTTTAAAATATAATTTAGTCCCCTTTTCTTGGCTGTTATTTGTAAAACTATATTTTAATCTATGGATACATTTCATTTATCTATCGAAAACAATGTGTGACTATTTTCACAAGCAATCCGAGAAGAAATCATTTAACAAGCAGGCTTCCTTCATATCTAGGAAATAAAACTAAATAGTGTGATTGATAGCCTTCCTTCGTATCTAGGAATTAAAACTAAATAGTGTGAATGATAGCCTTCCTTCGTATCTAGGAATTAAAACTAAATAGTGTGATTTATTTCTTCAGGTCGTATACTGAGGCACCATGGCTCTGAATTTTAATCACGGAATCTGTATTCGCAGATTAAGTATAAACTTCGAGAATGTTTCTTGCGGGTGCGGATGTATAAAGTCCCTATAAATTTACAATCTAATGATAGACCTGTTATGATCCTGAGTCAAAAACTGTTAAGCCCTTCGCATCTTACTGCAAAATCGCTCCCATGAAGGTTAACGTTTTAAGTTCTGCTCTTGGTCCAGCGAGGATTTCTCTCCACTCACTTTACCAGAGGAGGCTTATGATGCTGTCGAAATCTGTCCTTCATAAGGATAAGTAGTGTCTTCAAAAGCGTAGAGAATAAATGCCGATTGGATAACGTGGTATGCAAGCCATGTCCGGAATGGGAATGACGTGAAAACGAGAAATGCAGGCAGCGCCACCGTGTGGAGGGGTTGATCGGGGAGGGATTTCCAATGCTTTATCCCTTATTTAATGCCCCCGAGCTTTCATTCTCCCCTCTCTGTGGTGCATTTGAATTTCATACGAACCACCCGAAGTCATCATATGTGCATGTGCTAGAGGAGTACAGAAAACTCCACTTTAAAGAGATTTGATTTGTTTCGCTTACCATAGCAAAGGAGCTTACAAACGCCCCTCCATTAATCCTCGCGAGCGAAGTTTTGATTCCGTTTTCTTTTGTTTCGAACGTTTGGGGTCCTCCGAAGAATTCTCGAACGCGTCAAGGCGTGGTGGATCCATTTGCATAAGATGAATGCAAGACTTTAAATTAGCTGGTTGGCACAAGTTTATATTATAGGTTTCCACCTTTGAATTTCATTTTATTTGGATTGACACGTACAGTGGGCCATATTAGTTAATGTATTTACAATTACAAAAGTGGGTTAGCGGTGTGAGGCATAAGTACATCACATCCTTTCATCGGTCAATTTTTTTATTCATCAGAATCGCACTTTCGCACAATCGCAATAACACAGAATCGTCTACGATAAAATACATTCAATAATAAAATATATATTCAAAATACTACCCTCATTTGCTCTCATCGTCTACGACCCAAAACTATCATAAAATATTGATTATGTTGCGGCTATTTCGAACGAAATTCTCAGAAGAAATCATACAAATGAAACATGTCTGAGAGAGATTTTTTTCTTTTACATGGAAAGCAGTGTTTACCAATTCATTTCGGTGCGATTTCGTCCATAGTTGCCATGCAAAACTTCAAGATTTACCATTTGACTTTCTTTGAGAACCTTTGCGGCATCGTTGGATCTTCTGAAATTTTTACATTGTTACATTCTGAAACTTTATTTTCGGAATACTTCCTGGATATTTCAATATTTAGAGTAAGCGTACTACTGAATTGATATCTTTCTCGTTCATATTTAGGATTGTTTTCTATATGAATAGAGCACCGAACAACAACTTTCCTTGAGTAAATTCGCCACGTTTCAGGAGTGGCCAAATCTTTTTCCCCTTTATAACGGCCTTCGTATATTGTCACTCAGTAAACTTTTATGCCTTCGATCACAAGAGCTAATTTTATCTCCATAGTTTTCCGTGAATATAATTTTATTCACGAAACTTCTACTGTTAAAAAAACAAGCCAAAATGCACTCTACGTCATTGCGTGAAATTAAATCATTCCTTTTACCACTGCCATATATTACTAAAAGTCTGATGCATTTTCATTCACTATCAAACTATAGTCTCAATTTTAGTTGAAGGTTTTTTCAGAACTTGCAGTTGATTGAACAAGCCATTCATTTTACGCTCTGACGACAGATTTCCAAAGTGTGTTATTATTCAAACGACAGTTGCTTATAATGCAGGAGTTTAATTCGGGCCTCCAGGTCATTAATCAGCTGCACCCTTCCTCTATCCACGGTCACCCCGATGCGTTAAGACACGTATGCCTTTGTCATGACAACCTGTCACGCCGTTCTACTCGGATACCAAATGTCCCAATGCAGGGGTCGTCGTACTTTTTGGGACGCACTTGCAGTTAGAAATATCCCCGTGAGTCAAAGTGAAAGCACATAGGCGGGCTCACGAAAGTGTAAGTGGGTAGGTGAGTAATATGGTCGCCGCAGATAATTGACATCAAACCAAAGATATAATCAACCTTCTTATCTTTTAATATTTTTTTATAAGTGGGGCTATCTTTCTCTTTAAGCCTCGAGGAAATATGTTCTATTTTGTATGGAAAAATTTGCTATTAGTTTTCTGCAAACCAGGCAAAGATATCAACTCTGGTTGATCAGCTACCTTCATTAAGTTTCCATGTTCTCGGCAAAAACTAAATGAATTATCATGAAGGCGATGTCCATCCGCCTGTAGTAAGCCTTCCTAGTTCCGTTTGAGGATGTTTGCTGTCGACTTTTTGCTACAGAGGTTTCGCCATACTTTTGCAGAGCATTTTCATTGTAGACTTGTCTCATTCCAGAACATATTCGCTAAATGCTATATGTGTATGATTTATTTTTCTGTAAAATAATATAATTTGTTGTAGTAACTTTTACTACAGAGACATTCTTGATTATAAGTATTTATTACTGCTTTCTTTGGATAGCCTGTTTTCTTAATGCTATATTTTTTACAAATACATTGAATGATTGCATTATTCGCAACGACATTCTTATTACAACATTAATTCATCATTGTATAGTTAAAATATTATGATTATACGTATGGCATAAACTAAATCTGAATTTAACATAATAAACATAAGCTTTAGTAATATCAGAATAAGGATAGTTATAACAACCAGTTTACGGTACCCGCAACACTAACGTACGAGCTCGAATCCGTTTATTCTGAAGTTAGGAGGAAGAAAAGTTCCGGAGGGTTGGCAGCTATAACCCCAGCAGTGCTCGCGATCGGACTCGAAGCCGAAGCTGTAGCTGTTGTTGTGGTTGTAGCAGTAGCTATAACTGAAGCTGTAGCTGTAGCGTCATATCTAGGCGCCTCGACCCACTACAGCAGCCACTCTCACTAAACGAAAAACTTTTTCCAAGACTATATGGTGAAATTTTATATTTATTTATAAAGAATCTATAGTGAACTCCTCCGTCAAGACTGACGGAACTTAAATTATTCAAGATGTATGTCTGCTGTTTAGGAATTAAAACTAAATAGTGTGATTGATAGCCTTCCTTCGTGTCTAGGAATTAAAACTAAATAGTGTGATTTATTTCTTCAGGTCGTATACTGAGGCACCATGGCTCTGAATTTTAATCACGGAATCTGTATTCGCAGATTAAGTATAAACTTCGAGAATGTTTCTTGCGGGTGCGGATGTATAAAGTCCCTATAAATTTACAANGTCCGTAAAAATTCATTCGTTCCAGATATAATAATAATTATAATAAAATGACTCTGTTAAGGCGAGATTGAGACTAACAAGTATCTTCTTACATCTAACCCTTCGTCATATGAGACAAGAAAAGAGAGAGATAGCTTGCAAAAGTACAAAGAAGAAAACTACTTTGTGGATTAAAAAACCTAAGCTAAGAGCTCAGGGAAAAATCTCCACAGCAGGAAACCCCCTCAAGAAGGGCGGTGTGAAAAACCTGCGAAACCTACGGATAGAAAACTAAATTTGATGATGAAAGTAGATCAATAGAGTTATAAAAGACACGAAGACATACCAATAGAATTAAACAAAAAAGAACGATTAACAACACATTAACATAAAAAACTGTATCTTACAAAAAATAACCAAATTTGGAAGCAAAAATATAATTTCGCTTAGTAAAAAGCACGTAAAATATTCAGTACGAAACTAACGTTAATGCGTGAATTGTAAGTGGAAAACACCGATTAATCCACATATAATCGTATTTGCCCCCTTTATCGATTAAGCGGTACCTTACTCGATGTTTTGGTACTCTTCCAATATGCGATCCACTGCCATGATTTCATTTTCTTCTACCCGACAGTATCATCATCATCATTAAGATTGGGGTTTGATTGTCTAGCTCAATAAAGAAGTTTGCAAATTATCTATTTTCGAATTTAAGGAAAGATGGTAGTTATTAAAAGAATATTTAACGATTTTAAAGTTATTACATCATCCATTTAGAATTAAGATAATCTAGCGAAAAGTTAACTATTACCTAAATATTTTTATGATAAATTTCGTGGAAGGATACGTAACTAATCATCAATGATAATGAAAGTATATAATTAGAGGATAGCTTCAATATGAATTTAGATACTCTTAAGTCGAAGGGGACTGTCCGATACCTCACTCGGAAACCAAACGAAAGAAACTGTCGCTATGGAGAAACCACGGTTCTGAGGAGAACACCCTATATGTATTTTAACAGCTAACTGTTTTTAAGTTTTAAGCTAAGTTTTTCTCAGAACAGTGGTTTTTTCCCGATGGGTGTCGATATGTCCGAAATGTCATCAGTTATGGAAGCAATATTTTTAATACTGCTATAATCTATTGGTATTTCCAGATTAGACTAGTTGAACAAAATCTTAGCAAAGCTTTTGTATTGAAGGTGATAATTTTTCATAGTAGTAGTAGTGTCTCTTGAAACTGCTACCACGTAATACAATGCTAAAAGAAATAATAGGAAAACTAGCGAGTAGATTGATGAATTTAAGAGCTTTGGCAGAATTCTCCTTGGAAATGGGAACAGGAGAATTTACATATGGAAAAAACAAAGTAAAAGCAATTTAACAGAAACGTTCCTTCTAGTAAAACTAGATGGAAATGGAAGAAGCTAATAGTAGTTCTATTGCTATAAGGGCTTCGACAACACGTAGGCCCCAACCGCAAATCGAACGCGGAACCATTTTCATCGAAGTCAAACGCGTTGTCCACTTAGCCATTTGGACAATAGCCCCATACAAGAAGCTGGCATGTAATAAGTACATGAATACTCGTACAGCTGAAAAAATCAACTTCCCATGAGATTCTCTAGACCTCATTGGAGAATGCGGAAGATTGCGGACGTTCAAGATAAGAAATGATTTAGTGGTATGAGGAATTAGAAAGCGAGGAAAACTTAAAGAAATGATACGAAAGGGAGAAAGAAACTAATTAGGACAGCATCTATGAATTGAGTTCATTATTCAGAGATGTTATGGAAGGAAATAACAAGAGCAATGGGTACAGAATAGAGTAATCGATTATTTCAGATTGAATTCAGTTAATAGGTCCTAAAAGGAGTTGCAGAAAGTAGGAAATGAGAAATATCAATAAAAGTTCCTCCAATTAATGCTTAAGAGATACAGTAGGTTTACGTAAAATCCTGATAATCTGTGATACTTTTTTAATACAATTTGATAGATTATTCAGATTTTTAGATGATTTTGACGTATTGATTACAGTATAAATGAAATCATTTCTTATACTTTTTGGCAAATAGGTATTTATTTTTATATTTATTCTCGTTATTTAAAATGAATTTAAGGCTCATATTTTCTAGAAGGGTTCATTATAAATGCTTGATTACCGCTTTTCTAGTAGTCATCTGATACATACAACGCAGTTTTATTGTCCGTAAAAATTCATTCGTTCCAGATATAATAATTATAATAAAATGACTCTGTTAAGGCGAGATTGAGACTACTAACACCCAACCATTAAGTTACAAGATTAGGAAATTAAGGGAGACAATCTTGCTGAGGTTCAAATTGGCCGTGGTATCTCTCCGCAAACTTAAAAGGCCCGTGTGCATGATAGAAAAACGGAGTTTCATAGACCTTGCACAAGGTAATGAATTCCGCTTAGCGGAGTATACTCCAGTCTCTACCAAAAACTCTTTCGAAGCTCGCTGAATCACGGACTGAAAGACTAGAGATTAATCTAGAGATTATCTTTATCAAGAGATTAGGACCTCACTAAAACGCTCACTCAATGCTATGGTAAAGCAAACCAAATTGGAAATTGATCCAACCTTTTAAACTCCCTTTATCGACTTAAACTGATAAAAAAAAATAATGTGAAATTTCTTCTGATTAAGAGAGTAAAATCTACTTTCTTTCGCGCATATTTTTTAAAGTGAGCTTAATCTAAAATTTATGTGCATTTGTTTTCACTTTCGATGGTTATTATTAAGTGGCATGAAAGCGGTCCGTGTCCGATTCCCGCTGGGACCTCACGTACGAGATGACCTTAGCTGTCGAAGCATTTTAAAAATTACGAATCAAAATTGGTCTTTGAACCACTTTTAATCCTTCCAAATTGTTTGCTCCTATTTGCATTTTAGTCTAATCTAGTGGAGTCAAGAATAGGTAAACAACTACTGTTTTCACAAGCATAAAGAATGAGTGCTTTGAAGCATCATCGAACAATCTCGAGCTATCGCAACTTGGAAATATTGTTCAAGATTTTTATACTTGGGCGATTGGCTTTAAAATGTAGTTCATACTACCGCATCTGGATATTGTAGGGACATCAGTTACTGTCAAAATAACATGCTTGACTGAGAAAATATTTTCCTTTGAACTTTAGAAATAAATAAGATTATGCTCAAAAATACGGCAATAATGTAGGAAATTGAGAAGTGAATATTAACCTGAAATGATAGAATTTGTCAAGGATGAATGAAATTTAGACATCATTTTTAGACTAGGATAGCATTAGTCGCTATGAAATTCACAATATAGGATTCAGATAATATTTACAAATGTAACGTATAATATAATCCATCGCTTTATCTTCACTTTGTGGGACCTACAAATATTGTTAATTTTGGAAAATTCGTCTTTCGATATCCTCAAAGCTCCATGTTTCAAATGGTTAATTTAAGCGAGGAATCATCTTTTGACTCGGACTTTTTTATTCTCCAAGAAGGACTGAGATCACTTGTCAAATATCACTGTTCAGCGGAGAATTAGACGACAAAGAAATAGCGAGGGCACTCAAAATTTCAAATTGGGTCTCAGGCGGCTTAAAAAATTTCATCGAATCCTTGGAAAACTTGCGAAGGAATTCTCACCCAGGAAAAGGTGAAGAGATACAAATGGAGAGAGAGGCAGGAAGGAAAGATTAAAAAGGAGGAAGACGGACGGAGAACAAAAGCCGAGTTTAAGCGGAAAAGAGGAGAGGGATAGAGAAGTTGAGCTGCAGAGGGGAGAGAGAAAGAGAGCTCGCTCGGATCGCTATGATTAATTAGATTTTAATGAATATTTATGAGCGGGCAACAATGCCTGGGACTCTGAAAGGAGCCGAGAAGGTTGCTGGGGGAGGGAAAAGGGAGAAGGGGTAAGAAAGAGGAAAGGGCGTAAGGGCACGTTGGGGCAGGAAGGGTCGATATTGGGATAGGTGGCTCAAGTCAGAGGACGAGTGCTGGACGGAAGATAGCTGCAGTGGTGGTGCACCGTAAAGCATATGGCGTGTTTCATCGCCATTTGCAGAAGGAAAATGCCCATACCTGTTGTAGATATTCTTACCCCAAATAAAACGAATAAATATCATTCCTGTACTCACAATTCAGTGTGAAATACTGAGGTTAGTCGCAGGTGAAAGAACAGGCCCAGGCTGGTCAGCTGATAAAGAATCTCTTATATCAATATACTGATATTTCAGCTCCTAATAATTTTCTTTGAGTAACAAATTTCGCTCTCAGATACAGGTTGCCAGTCCATGAGAAATATCTCTTTCGTCTTATACAGACTCGTTATAGAATAAATTGTTTCCTTAAAGCTACCTATAATCGAACTAGAATCCCAGTTACGATGTTTAATTCAATGAATATCACAATACGCAAGGTTCTAGCCAAATTTTCCTTAATTTTCATTCCCCTCCTTGAAAGTAAAGCGTAGTATCCGTTCTCCCTCACAAAACTTGAAATTATTTGGATTTAAAGATACATGACGAACAAAGAAGATTCCAAGCCTCTATATCATCTTATAAATGTGGTAATCTATATCACAATTATGATATCATTAAAAGTATGTAGGAAATTTTGTCTTATTCGCAAAACCTATATGTATCGTTTCATTTACATTACGATATAAGGCAGAAAAAGATCGAAGAAAAACTCTTTAAAATCGATCAAATGCAAATCAATGAAGCAATAGCAATAGGGAACGGCCTGAATAATATTTGCCAAATACAGATAATAATACATGCGATGCATTGAACTGAACACTAGTGAAGATTCGCTTATGTAAGCAAAAAAGATTCGCAGAGGCTTTCAAGGGATGCTATAAAACGGTGGCACATGGGATCAAGATAACTACACATACTCATATAATTAATAACACATATTAATATAACTCTCTCAGGTTGTCAGCCATTAATTTATTCGAATACTCCTTTTTCTAACATCGTAGTACAGAAAACATTTAACATCGTAACAATCATCCTTTTTTAGAAAATTCCCCAAACCAAGAAGAATAGAATTAAGTGTCGTAGAAATGTGATACAAATATATGTTTGTACCAAACAGTTTAAATTGGGTTGCTGAATAATACAGTGCCTTTGTCCCTCATTTCACTTTACTCTTCCGATGCCCCAGGAATACTCATTGGAATGAATAACAAGTGTGAAAAGTAGCGACATGACTGGGACACGAACTCAGGTCTCCCACTTTCCGGGCAGGTATTCTAACCACTGAACTACCATGCCGCGTCTCTTTCACACTGTTCGGACCTCAGTCATGTCGCTATTTTTCACACTTGTTATTCCGTGGGATCAGCCGCACGGCCTACCGTGCAATGTTAAAAACGCCTTTCCTTAACCCATTGGAATATAATATATATATTGTCATACATATATTTGTATGACATTTCTACGACACTTAATTCTATTCTTCTTAGTTTGGGGAATTTTCTAAAAAAGGATGATTGTTACGATGATATAATATGATATAACTTACTTCCCTTTTTTCGCTCAACTAAATAAATCTTAACTTAATCAGTAAATAACACTTACCAATTCAATTTTCCAATCGTTTCCCTTTTTATCTCAATTTCGTGAATATTTAGGTGCCAATGAAAATCACTGAGAGTGAACTAAATTAATTCCATCGTGAATGGGAAATATTTTTGCTTTCTTTCAGATATACCGACGAATGAAGACCCATAACGACTATTTTATTCCGTAGTTTTCCTTTTTTGTAATCTACAGTAGTAGTGTTGTTAACAGCGTTTCGACAGCTAAGATTATTTCGCACATCTGGGCTCCTACAGGGAATCGGACCCGGGACCGCTTTCACCGAATGCGTTCTCGTTCCCCACTTGTCCATCCGGTTCTCCATGTAATCTACTATTATTTTAGAGGTTTAAAAAACCCTTCGTAAGCCGTCTTTCGGCAAGCGGAGGGTTTTTTAAACCTCTAATTCATAAACTGCCATGTTCCAACCTTCTTTTTCCCTACTATTATTTTGGTGGACTTATCAATATCTTAAAGGGAGATTATAATCTTAAATGCTATTCGAGACCATTTACTTTCAATATGGAATTGTTTTATCGTATCGGGACGAAGAATTTCTCATATTACGGTTTGATCCGTATTTTATATGAGATTTCTCTTTTCTCTTGCACCTTTAAACCTTAAGAAATGTGAAATTTTCCGTCCCTACACGACAAGTAATAATGAAAACTATTTAAATTTCTATAACACAGCTTCATCTGCATCGATTAAATTGTTTGCAATTACTCATCTCACCTTTTAGCCTATACAAGATTTAACTCAAATGAATTAATCACTATTACTATAGTATCACTACTATCACTATAGCTTAAAACGGATTGAGGATTTCATTCCCTAATTTGAACGCTTGGCGTTATATTTTAATAAGACGTGTAAAATAAACAACGAAAATCTTAAATTTTCTGCCTACGCTTGAATAATTAATGATTGAAATTAATGTTACTATAATTTCTTGGCTTTTCTTAGGACTAGCTTCTAGATATCTCCTTAAAGATTCCTGAAACTCAGTGGCCAACGTAAAACTCCAGGTTTAGATATACTCCAACTAAGATCTAATGTTTACATGCTGTCAATATAAGAACTGGGGGAACCAAAAAAGCTTCCTCATTTCTTTCTTTTTCATAAACTTATCTACTAAGCATTCGTAAATTAGGCCACTTATCAGACGCGACCTGAAGGGCACGGTCAGTCTCTAAAAATAACACCTGGAGGTGAGGTTAAAAAAGATGTTATCTATTCAGTAGATGTGAAGCAAAAGGAATCCAGGCGGTATCGTGCGGAGGTGAGAGAAGAATTTTACGTCATCAGACGTGATAAAAATAACCTTTCTCCTTAATTCATGACTTCCAAAGAAGGTAACAGATGTATGCCTAAAATTCAGAGTTGAAAATTAGCTTCAACTGAAGAATCACCTCCAAAGAGCATACTTTCAGTTATAGGATTGAGGGAAATGGCTAGGGTGTATTGAAAATTGGCAACAGGAATAGCTACTTTTTATCAAGAACTTTTTTTAAAGTAATTGTGATAATTCTGTCGTAACGTTGCTAAAATCACTCATAAAGACTCATTGATACCTTTTCCGATAAGGTTAACATTATTCTATATGTAAGCCCTCAAAGAAATTGAAAATCGAATGTGTGAATATATGGCAATTCTTACTTATTAAACATGCTAGAAAAGCCCGTAGAGTCCATTCATTTACTTCGATTATGTAAAATAGGCATGTAATATTTTTTTACGCAACTTAGATTACCAAAATTTAAGAAATACAAATTAAATTCCTATTAAGCCCATTCAGTGGATAGAAAAAGTTGTGGTGTTGATAATTTATCATCTGATATTGAAGCAGAAAATATTCCAATAATCATAGAAGTTATTTAACGATGATCAGAACAAATTTTAGTAGTAATTATCTATTTAAACAAACAATTAAACAATCTACGTTCCATTGGTATCTTTATGAAAACTGCAAATTTAAAAAAATTAAAACCGTTATATTAGAAATTATATTTATTTTTTCCTTAAAGTTATTCACATTATTGCTATTGAACATTTTTCTGTATGCCAAAAATGGTGTATTGATTAGTGAATCACTAAGTAACTAGCAAATATGGTTAATTTTTAAGGACACATTTCTCAAAAGAAAGAATCTGAAAATAAATGTTACCAAAATGCTGACTATTGGAATTTTAAGAATGTTTTAATTTAGTAACTATAGGTTGTGCATACATGGGAGGGATACTTTTTAACAATGCATGAATAGATTGAGGAATGGAAAATCTTGGTAAAAAAAAGGATGTACATAGAATAGTTGTGGGTGGTATTTGGTCAGTAGTAAAACTTGAAGATTAATATAATGTAATTATTACATGATAATTATGTACTTAGCATTAAGGATAGTGTGTTTGGCTTGATGAAAGTGGCCCTGGGATCAATTCCCTTTTAACAAAAGGGGGTCAACATATAATAGCGTTCAGCTAGCCTCATGATGAATTGATTAATTATGCATGTTAGTTATCTGCAATGAGAAGTAGCAGTCTGACCCAGTAAAGCTAATGTTGCAACATGGTAGTCATGGTGTTAATCATACAATGCCCACTAAAAATGCTACCTGGCTAGGCCAAATCCCTAATGGTATGCACTACGAACTTTGCTGCAAAGAAAGCTAATTTCTGGATCGATATCTGTATCTGTAAGAATCATCAATCTTACAATAACACTATACTACAAGAAATATATTTGGTTACATTCCATGTAAAATGCATTTACATTTCCTGAACTATTAATTTCTCCATATTGTTAGCCTCTACTGTCAATTTTATCATCTAAGACGTGATCCCACCTGAAAACTTAAAACACCCAGTAGTGGGAGGTACAGACCAAGTTGGCGATTTCAGCTTCATATCATTAATGTGGTATTTAATTTATAACAGAAGGTACAGAGGTGTAATAAAGCTGTAGGTTTATTTTCCTCCATATTGTTTATTATCAGTGTTATTCTATTATCATCTATTTATTTATTTATCATGATTCCAATTACAGTAAAAATTTGCAATAACGAACTTCGAAATAACGAAATTCCCTCAATAAAGAAACAAATATTGGTCCCACTGCTTTACGTAATGTAATTTCATGGGCAATAACGAAATTTTTCAATAACGAAATGTAATTTTTATCCTTTTCGATAGAAGATACGATGTCAGATTTTCGAAATATTCTGATGTTTTGCTACATTTTGCCAGTCGCAAATGTTCATGAAAGTAACATGTGCGCTGGTAACTATGTTCTGCTAGCATCACTAGTATTAAGTAAAATGTGACGTCTTCAGGTGTTCCCGAATCCCAAAAATATGACCGTCTGAATCGTCCGAAAATATGACCGTCTGATGGGCTTACCAAAGTTACAGCAGATTTTTAAAAAATCACGAGGAGTTTATGCCTCACGGCGAATAACCTGATTACCATTTTCATCTGCGCATGTTTCATTCCTTGTGCAAATCCCAAGTACCCTTAATAGTCAGGAGGAAATTGAGATTATAATAAGTCAAATATATTCGGGAAAAAAGAACAGGAAACGTCTTTCTCTGGGAAATAAAAAATAAATTCTTGATGCTGTTGAAACAAGTGGAGAATCCAAGCTGAGTATTGCTGCAAAGTTTATCATTCCTGCTTCAACTTTAAGTAATATCATCCGTGATAGATAAAAAATATTAAATGCCCTTGCACACATGTGGATCTAAAGCAAAAAAAATTCGAAACCGCAGCAAGCAGGATTAGAAGAACAGTTATTTAATTACTTTTTGGAGTGTCGTAGGGATAATCTGCCCATCTCTGGACCTTTTTTGATAGAGAAAACGAAATATTTAGCACTTAGCTGAATATATCAGAAGACTTCAAATTCTCCAAGGGATGGTTTGATAACTTTTAAACTCGCCACAATATATTGAATTTGAGACTCTGTCGAGAAGAGGCCAAAATTAGTGAAGACGTAGTAAATGAATGGTATAATGGTTAAATGGTTAAATGATCCCATAATTTCCAGCTATCCTCCAGAGTGTTGATATAATTTAGATGAAACTGGACTCTTCTATAAGGCATTGCTAGCCTCAACTTTAGCACAAAAGGGCGAAAAATGCAATGGTGGTCAGAAAAGTAAAGAGTGCATTACAGTTGTCCTGACTTGCAATCAAAGTGGAAGCCACAAGCTCAAGCCTGANTTACACCTACTTATTTTTACCCCTACCTTTAATTCACACTGGAAGCAGCAAAACAACCTATGAACAAAGAAAACGTTAACAAAAATTTAGATTAGATTTAAATTTAAGTTTCTTTACACACATACAATCACCCTATAACCTCTTGGGGTAAGCTCAGTAGTGGACTCTTTTACACTAAAATCTTTACTATCTTCATATACCTCTCTCAAATTTATCCTTACATTCTTCTATACATTGGCATCTGTTATTTTAACTTTTTGTTTTAATTTCTTTAAGAATATTCATCTCCTTTGTTATTCTGATCCTCCAATATACTCCTGTTTTCCCTACATATCTCTGCATTCACCTCATGTAGTCCATTCTAGCTGGATTTAGTTTACTCATAAGCTTTTCTTTTTTAGAAATACTAATTTTAGTGTCATACAGTGAGATGAGTGAAAGTGCATACAGCCACTTCCACCTCAGCCACCTTAAGTTAACTAGTAGTATGGAGTATAGAAAAATTATATTCCACTATTTGCAGTTAGATTTTGATAATAAAGATTTTAAAGATAATATATTTAAAGACAAAATCTATAATGTTCTTTTTATTTTAGAGATGCACTATAGGGCATAGCACTGTATCATGGACTTTGCTACATGCTATAAGAGCTGTAGTTAGAGCATGGGATTTAGTTGGTCCCACAACAGTACAAAATTGCTGGAGATCAGCAGGATTCCTTGTTTTAAATGATAATCAAGCAGCAGTTCAGACATCCATGGTAGAACCTGAGCCCAGTTTATTGCCAGAAATTAAACTGCTACAGGCAGAAGGACTTTGTGCTATGAACATAAATGAAGAAGCTTTTGCCATCTTTGACGGAGACATAACAACTAGTAGTACTGTAGAAAACCCACAAATAGCTGGATCATCTTCACAGCATAATTATACAGAAACAACAGCATATGATAGTGATTCAGATGATGATACACAAGAAACAGTCTGACACACCAGGGCTAATGCCTTAAGACCAATTTCAGTACTGCAAAATTTGCAGTTAAAATTCACTGATCTTCCAGATGATTATGGAAAAACAATATGCAATATTTAAAGTGTAATCTTAAATTCTTTCAGTGATACACAAAGAAAAAAATAAAACAGATTCCTTCAAAATTGTTTAAAGATATGCAAATTCATGAAAACAAGCCATGAGCTTGTTCTAGTGATCTCTTTTAATAAAAAGTAGTACCAAAATAGTGTGATGAAGCCTCTGCATTTTAAGTTTAGGACAAGTATTACTTATTGAAAGGTTTTTTCCCTTTTAGTTCATGAGGAATAGCTCCCTTAACATTGTCTTGTTTTTTATAAATACACTTATTACTCTTTTTAAATTTGTATGTGTGTGATGATCCTTCTCACTGTAAATGGTTTGCTTACTTTTCTTGTTCATCCTGCTGTTTGAAACTAAAGAAGTTGAATTTCCTATCTTTTTGTGCACCAACTACTGTTTGGTGCATGTATGTAATTATTTTTCTGTGCATTAGTTATTTTGTAATTTCCCTTTTCTTGGAATTGTTACATTGGTAAGAGAAATTTTAAGTAGATGTGAAAAAAGTGCTATAATTCATAAAATACAGAACACATATAATTCCAGGAAATGATTGTAACCGAATCATAGATCATTAAAACTCGTTTTTCATATAAAAGAAAAATACCCAGCTATAACTAGCCTAAGAATTTTGAATGCTAGTATCTTACGGCATTGTGTGTTGCATACACACATGGAGTCTTGCAATAACAAAATGAGAGTTTTTCAGTCTCCGCAATGTCATTATAACAAAGGTTTACTGTATTTATGAAAAATGTTACAGGGTTATAACTAAAAGTTTGTAATTATATGAACAATATGACCAATTATGACCATTTTTTAAGCCAGTATTATGATGAAGGGTTCAGACTTTAATATCTCCTGTTTTGATCCACATTTTATGTAATTTCCTACATTAATGAATTCCAGGTTTTTCCAGTTATGCAATATAAACACATAGTAAGAAGCACATAGCTTAACAGCAATGTGCTTCTTACTTTGTGTTTTTTTCCTTCTTAATACCATATTTTCTGGTAAATAACATGCACCTACTAGATAGCACGCATTTTAAAAATCTCTTCACTGTGATAATGTAATACATGATAACACGCATTTCAAAAATTTCTTCTGTGATAAATGCATTGATAACATGCATTTCAAAATTGTTATTATGTTGACGAGAATGTTTTTTCACAACTGTAATATTTATGATAATTACTCTTGTATTTTGAATGGAATTATTTGATTACGTTAACATTTACAATATGTTGGTTGAAATAAAATTGCCCTAGTACGTGAGTATATACTCCGTGACTTCCGCGATATATGACGTGTGTTGTTTAGTCATTTGTTTCCGAGTTCAATATTCAAGATATTCAATGAAACGAGATTTTCCATTATATATCACTATTATTTTTATCATTTTTGTATATTTTTGTATAGATAAAACGTGGGTTATCTACCAGGAAATACGGTACTAAGTGGCATAAAAATATAAAATCATTCATCAAAATTTTTTTATGAAGGAAATGGGTTTTAAATCTTGAACTAGAGTAATGAAAATCCTATATTATTAAGAACCATCCCATTACTCCATAAGATATATCGTATTGTAACATAAAAGTTTTTGAGAATGATAGGAATGAAGAAAAATAAGAACAAAATCAAAATAATAACGAAATAAACATATGTAACCAGTAATAGTAAGGTTTGCAAACATTCTATTTTTGGATTATGGCAACTTACATGCCCTTCTATGCCTGCATCCAGTACATTAACACCATTTTACACCTACTTATTTTTACCCCTACCTTTAATTCACACTGGAAGCAGCAAAACAACCTATGAACAAAGAAAACGTTAACAAAAATTTAGATTAGATTTAAATTTAAGTTTCTTTACACACATACAATCACCCTATAACCTCTTGGGGTAAGCTCAGTAGTGGACTCTTTTACACTAAAATCTTTACTATCTTCATATACCTCTCTCAAATTTATCCTTACATTCTTCTATACATTGGCATCTGTTATTTTAACTTTTTGTTTTAATTTCTTTAAGAATATTCATCTCCTTTGTTATTCTGATCCTCCAATATACTCCTGTTTTCCCTACATATCTCTGCATTCACCTCATGTAGTCCATTCTAGCTGGATTTAGTTTACTCATAAGCTTTTCTTTTTTAGAAATACTAATTTTAGTGCCATACAGTGAGATGAGTGAAAGTGCATACAGCCGCTTCCACCTCAGCCACCATAAGTTAAGTTACTAACACTGCACACCAACAAATCTTCTTAATGTGTTCACATGCCTATCTCTCATTGTTTTATTCTTTAACACCTTCTACCTAAATGCTTGGATTATTCATTTCAATATTCTTGCCATTTATACTCAAGTAGAAATCATTGAATTTATTCGTTCTTCAAACCAAATACCTTTTCTTTAGGCTTCATTAACACCCATTATTCTCTCTTTTCTTAAAGTAAATCTTATTATCTAGCATAATCTGCCTTATTCTATGTTTTGTAAAAACTAAAAAACTTGCAATATACTTTTTTCTCACTTTCATATATTTGAAATTTATTTATTAAATACAACATTTTAGCAGGGTATCTTCTTCTTCCCATGAAGAAACAAAACTTTCAACACCCCACATAACCTAACTTTTGCAAGCATTCTAACTTTGCTATTTATGGAAGACTTTCTCAGGTATTCTCAATAAACCCCTGTATATGTTATTCTATAGTCTACCGTACCATTCTCTTTGCATGAAAAGACAATTATCACATTCATTTTAATCAAAAAGAAAAACTGACCTTCTTTTACCCACATTTAATGAATTGCTTATCAAACTTATATTCCAAATGCAATCAGTATTCAGTGTATTATCTGTTATTCTTTAATAAATATTTGAATTTCAATAGTCTTTATCATCACATACATCAACATCATCTTTGCTGCTCATATTCAAAACATTAAAACCACTTTTGTCATCAGATTTTTTCTTAATTGTTCCCATACTCTGAGAAACACTCCTTCAAAGATACTTTCACTTCAATCTTCACTTGATCCTGAAATACCTTTCTTTCTCACCTCAAATTCCTGAAATATCTCTGCATATACCATTAGCTTTTCATTGAAGTTATTTTTATTAATGCTAATTGTAACTGATGATTGAAGCACTTCTTAGAACTCCTGGACGTTCATCAATTACTCTACTCGGAAGGGTCCTCTGAAGAGAGACAACTTTTCAGGCCAGCAATTGGTTGCCCTAATCAATCTAAAGATATTGTCAACAGAGAATAAGAATACATTTCTATTTTTAACAAAGAAATCTTCAATGATATAAAAATTAAACCCATTAATCAATAAGTTAGTTTAGCAATTTGCCTATGACATAAGTAAAAATACTTGATTAGTATTTTACTAATTTGTGTGAAAGCCTCTCAAGCAATACATCATTGAATGATACACAAGAGAATAACAATTTATAAATATGCTGAAGAATTTCTGAATACATATTTAATACTTTCAACTAACTTTGCTCCATATGTGCTCTTAATTCAAAGATTATAGTGGGCTGGGTTACGGAAAATGAAAGAAAGCCCGCATTTAATAAAATTTAATGCTTTAATTCGACTGCTACAAAAGGACAAAGATTAACCAAACTTCAATACTCCATTGAGGCACACACTGCACACATTCCACTCTTACGAATCCCATTAGTTCACCCCTGCCACTCTCCCTCACACTAGCAGATATAAGACAATTGAAAAGAGAAAGCATGCCGTTATAAGATACATTTCATTATCTATTCTGAATTTCTCATCATACAATGAAAACTTATAACCTTTGAAAGAGTTTCTTGAAGAAGTAATCTATGAATCTTAAGAGATTTTCTCTGCATACATGACTTCACATTCAAAACAGAAAAGAAGAAACTGAAATTGCTGAGAAGATTTGATTTGTTGGGAATTGGTTGAGAAGAATGGATTTGTTAGCATTTTGAGGGGAAAGATTAAGAAGTTCTACCACAAATCTTGATATTCATTAGCATTAACTCATGATAAAAAGTAGTAGGGGGACTTATAAGTACCTGTTAATGTAGGATATATTTGAGAGAAAGCATCTAAAAAGAGATAGATTCATTCAGAAAGGATGTTTTGATTTTCAACAAATATCCTTTGGGAAAAAATTTGTACCCAGAACTTCATTCCATCCAATATTACCAAATGTATTGACATCTAATATATACATACATCTTGGTCATCATACCGTGATCACATCGCCTTTGTGTAGATATTCTGATGTAAAATCCGTATCTTCACCTATATTTGAATTTATCTTAAAAGTACATCACTTACTAGACAAGACTGGTAAAGTTATGAGTGATTTCAATAATACTTCAAAAAAATTATATCTGGTTAATCATTCAATCCTTCAAAATGACTTGAATCCATAGTTTTCTTCAGTTCTGCATTTAAAGAATAAGCTCATTCATCTTAAGCGAAACTCAAAAAATGAGGATCCCTTGTGAAATCAACTCTAAAATTACAGCATACTTCATTGTTCAAAGTTCTTCATAGTAGTATTGCACAAGGAACTGTCCTTTGCCCGCTATTATTTACATAGTAAGTAAGTGACATGTCTCAATATACTTTAATTGATCATAAAAAATTCATTGCTGATTATCATTTTCAAACTAGTCACTTCCAAAATGTTAATTTAATTTAAAGCAGAAATGATTACTGATGGAACTCTTTACTGGGCAAATGAAAACCAACTTTTTCTAATTCTATGGATAACTGCCAGTATATATTATACTACATCCATATTAGCTGCTGTTATCTCATCCAATATCTATAATAATAAGTAATAGTAACATTATGCCAACAAATAAAAAATAAAGGTTTAACTGACCTTATGCATAAGATTAGTAGGTTCACATTTCTAAGATAATAAAAAGGTACATGATATTTCTTATACAATCCATACAAAACAAAATTTCATCACAGTTTACTCCTATCTTTTCTCTAGACTAAAATATGGAATTACTTTCTTGGAAGCTTCATCACTATTGTCTCAGTAATTCAGTAAACAGAATAGTGCATTGCAAGCAATCTTTAAGCTCTTGAGGAGATCATCTTGCCAACAAATATTCTTGGAGAGAAAGATTTACAAATGAAATCATTTTTTTAATAATATCTATTCGTAAAAGAAAATATGCTTTCAGTTTTAATGAACTCTCAAATCCATCATAACAGTTTATGATACCAAAAAAATATTCATTCTATTCATCACAATATGACTCTATTCAGGCCTGGTCCTTACTACAGCTGATCAGAAATATATAATGCTCCACCAAATATTATTAAAAAGTCCTTTATAAATCTCTGCATACACTTAACCACCTTGACCCTAAATTATAGAGTTACTGTAAGGGTGGCTACTTTATACATTGATTCAGAAATATATAAATGATGGAGGCACGGTTAATATAAGGGGTTAAATAGATAACTCCTAAAGCAGTCAGTTTTGCAAGTGGTGATGGTAGAACAAAACATTTCCTTTTCCTACCTCTCCTCCAAACCTACCTATGCAAAGTCTGATTCGAAATTAAATTCAAAACAAACCCAAACACTGTCAAATGGTCTCAGATCCCCAAACGAAACATGGTTTCACTCCGATGTTTGTAAATAATAATAAACTTTCTAATTTCCTGCCTAATACTAAAGATCTTACTCAGATACTACACAGACCAGGGATCTAGAAAATTTCATGTGGAAACTGACCTTATTTACACCGGCCAAAGTAAGTGAAAGATCGAGACTAGATATAAAGAAAATTATGCACATTTAAAAAACAAAAGAATTCACACATCTGGTGTTGCTCAACACATACAACAGAATAACCACCCCATCTCTTTGAAAAATATCACATAATTGAAAACAGTGCAAAACAATTTTAAATTAGATGCAAATGAAAGCATTTTTATGCATCAGAACCGTAACAGGCATATGAACAGTGACAATGGACCTATTCTGAATTTGATTCTCTTTTCGTTTTTGTCAAAAACTACACCTTTCACTTCTCCAATGGACAGACAGAGTATCAATATGACACACACCATCTCCCAAGCTCATTCTTCACTACCTACTGTGGATGACAACTTCATTGTCAAAATACATATTTAGAAGAAATACCTACATTTGGTAAGTGGTGTGGACTCATTTTCTTGCTTTTTCATTTTGGTTCCTCTTACACTTTTTATTCCTTCTGGTTATATCAATATGTTTGTGTTTTGTTGCTACCCTAAACAAGGGTTGTTTTCTTTGATCTTGGTTTTATCTCCTTTTTAAAAAATAAAACTTTTTAATATTTTTGACATACATGCACTAAATTGATCCATTTATATCCTTCGACACACATCACTTGCTTACACATCTTTCATATTTTACTAACACATATGGTACACCTTGTAAACTTGATCTTTTAGTTTGTTTCTCACTTTTTCATTCATTTGGGTATCTGAGAACATTTGACAGTGTTTGGGTTTGTTTTCAATTTCATTGTGAAACAAACCTTGAATAGGTAGGTTTGTATGAGAGGAAGTAAAAGGAAATTTGTGAAACAAACCTTGAATAGGTAGGTTTGTATGAGAGGAAGTAAAAGGAAATATTTTGTTCTACCACCACCACTTGCAAAACTGTCTGCTTTAGGAGTTATCTCTTTCACACATTGATTCAGAAGTGTTTTATTACCATAATAATTTATATTTTATCTCATCTATCTACAGTATGATACAAAGATGTTCATTAATTTTTCCAAGAAGAATTTTAACTCTGATCATGTATACTTTCACATTTTCTTTACATTTTTGACTTTATCCATGTTACTTACATTTAACCAATGAATGGGAAAAAATATATCTTATAAATGGATAGTAATATATATTAAAACAAATTACTATCCATTGTCATTCCAGTTTGAGAAATTCCTTGAAGAATAAATACTTTTACCTTTTTTTAAGTTTGGAACTTAGCCATGATAAAATTGTTCATGAAATCTGCTTATTAAACAATGCTCATGAAATCTGCTTTTAAAACAGTTTCCTTTATGCAATTCTTCACATCTGGTAACTTATTACACCATTTCTTCTGATGAAAAATTATCTATGAAAAGATACTAGATATTTGAAACATGACAATTATCAGTAAAGCTGACTAAGGTTTGCATCCAGGGGATTTTATTATCGTACTTGAGTACCCATCTTGGAAAATATAAACATTGAAATTAATCAGAAAAAAATCACCACAAATTCAGTCTTATGATTTTTATTGTCATTTATAAGTCATAACTCCTTGTCTTATACCTTGAAATAAAAGCAATAATAGTAAAATTATGAAATGCATAAGAAAATTTCATTGTGTATCATAGAAATTCTTCTTTTGTTTCCTCATTTCAATCACAGATCATATTTATTTCATCAAAATTCTCTTCAATTACTCCAGTTTTTAGTTAAAAACACCAGTTTTGTATATAGTTTGCCAAAAATTTGCTCTTTCTTGTAAAACCGCTGTCTTCAGTTTCAGATTCGAATTTAACTCCATGTAGTAGAGCTCTTTATCTGTATGTGGTTTCCATTTAACATTTAGAAGAGAATCTTCCTCATCAGGTGTTGGATCCCTAAGTGAAAGAATAGAGGAAAAACAAATTTTAAATTTTAGCATACATCACATTCAATTTCAATACCACAAACAGTATTAGCCTAAACTGAATATGAAGGATGACTATTTATTAATTATAACACAAAAAGTGAGGAATTTATGATGAAATTAAAGAATGATAAAGAATTTTTTAATTCGTAGTAAGTGGGTTTTTGTATTTATTTTTGTTTTGAAGCTGTACATAATGCTGTCTGTGTACTTGGCCAAAACAAATTTTATTCTAAATAAAAGGATTTCATTCAAAATCTAAGGCTGATCAACTAACAAATGAAAAATATTTACATTGAGTTGTGGAACTTCAGCCATCTAAAAGGATTAAAATGTTGTAAATAACAAAAGGACTTTTCTTTCATGACATTTCAAAAATCAAGTCTTTAAACGAGAGAATAATTTTAATCTATCTTCTGCCAGAATTAAATTCACAGGCACATAGATTAAGATGATACAGTTATATTGATTGGTAGTTGAAACAGTATCTTTTAGCATTTATTTCAATTTTATATTAAAATTACAAATATAATTTTAAATTTAATGACAAGGCGGCAAAATATGATTGGAAGTATTATCTCTGATATTACTCAATAAGGCCCAGCTGAAGTATGTGAGTTCATTTCTCAGAGGGAATTTACAAGTTATTAATCGGATTTGTTACAACTACAAAATGTAAGAGGATATATCATCAACTTTAAATTATTTGGTCATCCACTGACACTAATTTTGAAAATGTTTATTTTTAATGGTGTGATGAAGAATGAAAGACAGTCATTAGCAATGTCTTTATTCAGAATAGAAAAATTTCCTTTACATTTTCATATGACAAGCAAATACGTTCAGGACTAAAATGGATGAAATTATAAATTATCTAATGCTTTCCTAGTGAATTTCTCCAATGAAGGCTTCTTGGGATACAATTATACATACTCTAACAGTACAGTTAGTCTATTATATATTTTAATCATTTGAAAAATTAAACAGAGCACTTAATTGAACTTATAATATAGTTTTGAGGGAAAATACAAGAGCAACTGAAGTCCTGAAAGATATCAGCAAAACAAATAATTGCTTATCTCCAAAATGGCTATTTATTGGAGTATGGTGGAGGACACCAAGAAATAAAAGGCTGCTTTGTAATAAAATGTTCCATAGCAAACTTGGTTTCTAACAACTTGAATTTTATAATTTACAGAAATAAGTATGTAGATGAAAAAGTTGGTTTATGAGAAGAATGGTAGCTCATTTGCTCCGAGATACCAGTTAGCACGACATTCAATTTCAGTTACTTCAAACATTCAATTTTAATAATTCCAGTTTTTATAATATTATGAATTAATTTAAAACAACTCTTTTAAAACCACAGGAGATTATAATGACAATCATACTCAGATTTGGGGATGAAGTGTCAGAAATTTGCATTTGAAGAAAGGAAAATCCTCAAATCAACTTATACATCTATGAACCATCAATGACAAAGCAAACATAGATATCTTACCCAGTCCTTGCAAAGTTAGTCCATATCTTCACAAGAAGCTTTGAAAATGGCTCTTCTGGATGATCCTTACCATAAAATGGGAACAGTCTTTGGGAATATAACAAATAACTTAAATCATTTGTGGCAACAGGTGCTGAAAATGCAAGGGTTTATGGAATAATATTAATGAATCTTTTCATTATTGAGAGACATACTATGTAAGTGCAATAATTGAGCATAATCTTCTTATTTGTTTTGTGTCTTTTTCGTCCAGAAAGAAACAACTCTGAATCAAACAGAGTATTACTTTCTATAACACTCAAAATGTTCTTAATTTAGAATACATCATAGCATCAAAAATTACTACTAAATGTATGAATGTAAAGTTGAATCATGAATTGAAAGTTTTCATTATCAAAGAGAATATTTCAATAATTTACTTAACATTCACTAGCTTTCCGTTAAAAATATGTCATTACTTATATATTCTATATTTGAGTTTCTCCTAATGAAATTCGATTTTTCTGTAAATGATAAACTATTCAGGAAATTTTTGTTTGCTAATAGTAATCTGATTGTATCAACAATCTTCCTTTATACACTTTCAAGATTACCTTTTGATTCATCTGGCTCCAGTTCAGTGGCAGTTCTATTTGTTGGTTCATACGTCATGTAGTAGAAATAAACTGGTTCCCTGCTGGTCTTAGAAATCATCTTCACTGCTTTATCAACTCCATAAAGAAACCAGGAATCAGATAACATCTGTAATATATGCAGTAATATGGTTTGTTTTCTTTCTTACTGGAATATTCTAAATAAGGCAACTTTGTGCTGCTCTCTCAGAAATGAGGTTAGTCATAACCCATTACACTATTATTCAAATGAAAGTATGGCTTCTTCTAGTATCTACATTTAAATATTATGTATTTTAATAACAGTTATGAATTTCACACATGAAAGAAATGGAATACTTAGCTATCAATAGTTTTTAGAATGATGTAATTATTTATAATTACCTCTGCAGCTGGTTGCAGTGCATCTTTGGTAATCTTTGGACTTTTAAAGTAGAAATCCTTAATGGATTCACTCATTTCTTTTGACAGCTCAGTATCCTTCTCATAGTAAAAATAAAAGGAATAAGGAGCAATATGGTCAAATTTTTCATTGTATTCCTCCAATAAAGTTTCATTGTTCAAAATTTCTGGAACAAAGATAAAAATAATTACTAGAAGTTATGTATAATTCTTCAATCGAAAGTGAAAAATTATACTTTTGTGATAATATTTTTCATCAAAAGCATACAGTTATAAAAATGCTGAATTTATTTTGCCAAATGTTTTCACATATATTATTGAAACTGAGTACTTTGAGATTTGTGAGGTGAACTTACCATCATTGAATTGGCATAATATTTCTTCTAATCATAAGTAAGACTGCTGTGAGATTCCATTTTATGGATTCTGTGATTCTATTCTATTCCATAAAATTTATTATACATATACATATGAAATGCCTTTGATAAAAATAAGGGAATAAATATATTGATTCACTGACAAGACTCATTTCTTTGCATTCATTTTAGGGTAGTGTTCGAACATTTGCAATGGCAATGAGGCATCAATTCAGAAGCAGTAGGTGAAATAAAAGAAGACAGATCAAATAAAAGAAGACAGATCAAATAAAAGAACACAATAAAATGATAAAACACAATGCATCCACCAGGTAAGACATTAAATGAGGAAAATTAATATTTTTAACTGAATTCTACTGTTAATAGTTAAACTCAAATTTCAAATACCATATGCTCTCCCAATCATTTCATCCTTGATTATACCAGTCAGGACTGGGACCTGAGTGTAGTTTCCAAGGAAAAGCAGCTTGGCAGGTTCATCTATCAAGAAGGGTTGATCAGAACTACCTTCATCCTCAATAACTGGAGCGTATATGACATATGGATCCCTATTCCATTCCTGAAAATGAGATATTTAATATTTATAATAATTAGATTAGAATTTGAATGAAAATGTTACAATTCATTTGACCCATCTTTCCTTCTGAACTCAGTTAAAATCAAATCCACTATACTCTGATACTTGATACTCTCCAAGGATTGAAACTGAATGCATAGGATGCACTGACACTGATGCACAAAGGAATATTTTTCCCTCCTTAAAATTATTTACTGTAATATAGTATAGAACACATCAATATTATGGTTATATCCTTTTTTTAGTTGAAAACTCTACATTGTGCATTGGTAATCCAAATATACATAAATTTGAAGAATTGAGTTTTCAGTTATTACTTTCATAATTAACCAATTAACAGGTTGCTCAGGGAAAATATTATTTTTGTATAAGAAACCTAACACTATGTATATAGTTTAATGTATATATTAACCCTCAGGTTACACAACCTCAAGATAGTGATTGCAATGACCATGATATCAATGGAAAAGGCAGATGATGTACAAAAAATTTACAAAACTGTAATTATTTATTAATAGCAGGAAAAAGCTAGAGTAAATTCTAATAAAGGTGAACAGAGAGGAAATGTCCTTATGATAGAATGTTCACATCAAAAACAATTTTGACCAGCATGTATAGAATGTATGACTAAGTCTCAACTTAATGAATTTCAAGTAACATCAGTGATATAAAGCTTGTAAATCATTACTATTTTAACACTTCAAAACCATTACTTTAATGTCCAGGGCAATACTTTCTTGTTGATGCTTCTAAGAAGAGTATAAAAATACAAAATTTTAGCTTTGATAAAGGATGACCAAATGCTATGTAATTATTGTATGTTTATTAGGGATAGCAGTATAAAATTACACTCTAAAAATTTCAAAGGAAGGATTTGAGTTATTGAGATTACCCAGAGGAAAAAGTTATTGGGTTTTTTTCAGCTTTTATAGCTCAACAAAATGTTTCAAAGATATTGTATTTGTATGTACTTTCATGCAATACATTTATATGAAGGAGTAAAATGAAACCAAACTGAATAACAATAGCAAATTGCACATGCTTTTACAAGCAGAAAAATCTCAGTTAACCAATTTCTGTTGTAACTGGGTTGAATGCCCTAATTGCTCAGTTACATTACATGGAATTTTTTAAGGTTATCAAGATATGTTATCGGAGTCAAATGATATGATAGACAATAATACTGAATTTGGACTAATCGAAACTACTGTTGATATTAACATATTTAGCAATCTACCATAATGGTATTGAAATATCTACTATTTTCTCTAAATATGTCAATATTAATGCTAAAATTTCATTTAAAAGCTGTAAGCTACAAGCAAAATATGAGATTCTCCACTCCAAGGATATATTGACTGAAAGAGCAACAAATCTTTCTTTAGGAAAACAACTGCAGTAACATTTATTTAACCGCGGCCCCATGCTGTGAAA
>KZ308118.1:206020-223973 GCA_000376725.2 Ladona fulva
TAAATTCAACTCCATTACTATATTACCTGATTTTTTAATGTGTCGTGTATTTATGCAGTCAGAAAAACGAAAAAATTGTGTATAATATGTGTGCATGTAAAATATCCTCTGTCTGACTGAATCAAAATATCCTACTTATTCTGCCCAATGATGAAATTAGTTTTTGGAAAATCCTTAATCTGTGTACGAGGTATGTGGGCATTGACATAACGTGCCTTTCCTTAACAACTGATAGGAGGGAGTTATTCCCATGATTTATGAACATTATAACTAATACACTGTTAGATACCATGACTTATTATGCAAGAGAGGAAATTGTGCACCCTTCACCCAGGTATTATTTTATCTTTCTTCTAAATTCACAAAAAATTCCCCAATTAACCACAAGAGTCCTTGGAAAAAATAAGCTAGTTTCAGTCGAAAGCAGATAATTCAGCATTGCCATACAATTAATATATCTCAAACTTAGGTCAATTATGAGCAAGGTTAAAGCTTTTCCAAGACAAACGCGGAAGGGGCGATCATTTTTTGCACTCAAATTCACAATGGTTAATTGGGAATATATTTTCGACCTTTGCACGAAACAGAAAGCTTCTTCGAAGCGATAGCTATTGTTACCGCTGGGAAAATTTTGATGAAACCCAAAGATTTACGTAACTTTTTACTCCCCCTCCAGGGGATTCTAGTTGTATTCTCCATTTAACTTCTGGCCAGTATGACTTTCGTCAACTTGAAAATCTTCTACATCGTTTTTCTAATCAATTTTCCTTAATAGAGATCTTAAACATCTATCCTCATCCATTTCTGTTTAATTTTTATATTTTTCTGAATGAGTGAGAAGACACAAACTTCAATAAATATCAAGGCGGATAGCTAAATGTTTTCATGCTTGTCAGTAATTTGGAAATATTCGTGCATTAAATGATCAATAAGTATGAATCTTAATTAAAGGTCGGGTTTGAAATATTGGCCGCCATTTAGGGCGAATTTCATTAGAGTAATGGTATACAAAAATTTTCCATGAATTTTTTCTTGTCTTTTCGTGAAACTTGAATACGAAGACTGAAAAAAAACAAAAAAATAAAATTGTTTATTTTTGTTAAATTTGGAAGATCTTAGATTTTGCAGTTTTCGAAACTTTGTAACTAAAGAGATGTTGATCCGAGAGATAGATGAGGTAAATTTTGGATACAAAAATTACAAACAGCTATGAAATTAAAAATCTACATTAATTTTTAGCGCATGTATGGAATTAACATAGAAAATCTCTGAAGAATTATTTTAAATATTTGTAGTACCTTTCGTAACATCACCCACGACCTTTGATTTGGAGAGAAACAATGAATGTTTTATTGAGTCTGTCAAGCTGACGAATTATTCAGAACTTTGTGTTTCTTTCATTGCGTGCCTTGAAAATAAGGAAATTCTACACGATCAAAACAATTCTAGGGGAAGCACCGCTCAGAAGATTTCCTTCTTCGATAATCCGCATTCAAGGTCGTGGTATTTCCTGCACGCAAAAAACGACTATTTCACCAGATATAGATCTAAACCTTCTTTAAGAGAACAATGGCATTTCTCAATGAATGCATCCTGACTTCGAGCATGTGCTGAAATGGCTTAGAGTACACTAACGTGATGCAGAAACAGGAATTACGAAATCTCATCATTAAAAACTTCATTAATGATTTTCAGATCACAAGCAATTTGTTTTTATCCGGAATATTGTATGAAAATTTCGGAATAACTGATGAATGTATAATATTCTGAAGAAAGCCGTTTTGCAAGTCTCTAAAGGAAATCAGCAATTTGGAAAATAATATGCGAAGTGATATCGAAACTTTTATTGGTTTAATCGAAAATTATATAATAATGAAAATTGTGACAATTTTATTTTGAAAAAATTATTTTAAAAGTGATTAATGAGTCGCATTTTTATAAAAGAATCAAGTTTTGATTGAATTGCGTTCATTTTTGTTAAAGTTAATCGATAATAATTTGTATAATCTTATAACTGTTGTTTCTTCTATCATAGAATGTCAAGCAAGGTCTATGAGTTATGACTGAAATGCAACATTGAGAACTTAAAATCAGTATCCAACTGAGAAAGTTAAAATAAGGAAACGGTGGTACACCATGAGAGCTGATCTGGGATCAAAAAGCGTGAGTGAAATTCCTTTTATTTCAAATTATCTTTCTTATATTCCCTTGAATATTATCATCAATTCTATTTGGCATGGCTTTTATGGAGTTATTTACAAATGGATAGTCTGCTTGTAATGAGGCATGCTTGTTATTGAGGCATTTCCGGAATTTCATTAAATTTTCACATCTTGAGCGGAGAGTGAAATCCGCAAATAAAGGCATTTAAACTTTGTTTGTATCTTACGGATCCCCATAAACAAATTGTTGGATGACACATACCCATGTATAAACAGCACTTTAAAAAAATACTATATTCAAATAGCAGGGTATTTCTTATAGGATGAGTACTTTTATTGCTATTTTGGTACTAACCTGTTTTGGAACTGTTATATTTGTATATCATAATGTTCTTATTTGATTTTTTATGACAATTTATTTCTAGTGGTTATGTCTTGTTATGAAATACTGTATATGTACCATTTTGTTTGCTTTTCAGATCTGATTTAACCGACCTTTTCCTTAAAACTTAGTTAACTATTAGTAGGTTTCGCAGGTTTTTCACACTTCCCTGCTTGAAGGTGTTTTCCTACTGTGGTGTATATTTTTCTAAGTTCTAAATTATGTTTTTAAACCAACAAAGTAGTTTTTGGTTGTACTTTGCACTTTTTTCGTGTTATCTATTTCAAGCTTCATATGACGAAGGGTTAGATGTAAGAAGAGACTTGATAGTCTCAATCTCGCCCTAATAATGTCTCATTATTATCATTGTCATTATTATTGTTATTATTATCTACTTTTACCCCGAATATACACCTGAATTTCCATAAGTATCAGATATAGCTTATGATGCTTTCAGCAGCAGTTACGTACGCATCAATATACATTATTTCGTTACGCATTCCCTTCCCTATATTCTTTATATCAAAGAGTTCTGTTACGTTTTTTTTCTTTCGCGGTCTTGTAAAATNTATGCAATGATTTGTAAATAAAAATAGCTGTTGAATTTTTAGAATTTAATCAAAAAATAATGCTAAATAAATTTTGTGAAAATTCATCTCAGTGCAATTGATTGTTAAATTCAACTCCATTACTATATTACCTGATTTTTTAATGTGTCGTGTATTTATGCAGTCAGAAGAACGAAAAAATTGTGTATAATATGTGTGCATGTAAAATATCCTCTGTCTGACTGAATCAAAATATCCTACTTATTCTGCCCAATGATGAAATTAGTTTTTGGAAAATCCTTAATCTGTGTACGAGGTATGTGGGCATTGACATAACGTGCCTTTCCTTAACAACTGATAGGAGGGAGTTATTCCCATGATTTATGAACATTATAACTAATACACTGTTAGATACCATGACTTATTATGCAAGAGAGGAAATTGTGCACCCTTCACCCAGGTATTATTTTATCTTTCTTCTAAATTCACAAAAAATTCCCCAATTAACCACAAGAGTCCTTGTAAAAAAGAAGCTAGTTTCAGTCGAAAGCAGATAATTCAGCATTGCCATACAATTAATATATCTCAAACTTAGGTCAATTATGAGCAAGGTTAAAGCTTTTCCAAGACAAACGCGGAAGGGGCGATCATTTTTTGCACTCAAATTCACAATGGTTAAGTGGGAATATATTTTAGACCTTTGCACGAAACAGAAAGCTTCTTCGAAGCGATAGCTATTGTTACCGCTGGGAAAATTTTGATGAAACCCAAAGATTTACGTAACTTTTTACTCCCCCTCCAGGAGATTCTAGTTGTATTCTCCATTTAACTTCTGACCAGTATGACTTTCGTCAACTTGAAAATCTTCTATATCGAATTATACTCTTTTAAATATTTTATATTCACCTTGGTGGTGTAAATGTTGAGGAACAAACAGTCTTCAGAAATTGGTCCATCAATGAAATCATTTCCTTGAGGACAGGAAGGTTTATCTTCAGTGGCATTGAATACCCCAGTCCATAGATCTGTAGATGGCACAGGAGCCTACCAAACAATATATCATTATCACTGTATTCATTCAACATAGAACTCAAACCAAAGAGATAATAATAGTGGTAATGAAATGTATTCCAGAGAAAAGAATGACTGATAATAAAATAAGAAACTGAGTAGTTATGAGGTAGCATTACTGCCAATCTCCTCTATAACCTCAACCACTAAAAATATCAATCATATCCCAGGTTAGAATTAGAAAATCTACACAAATATAGGAATATGCACAAATTTTATAAAAAAAGTCTGTTAAAAGTTTATGGATACTGTAGAGTGTTTATCATTTGCTCAAGATGAGTTTACCTTTATTTCCCTTTGTTCAATGTTTATTGACTGCATTAGAAAGAGGTTTTGGTGGCCATTGAGTCAATCAACAAATGACATAGGGCCTCACCTTTTGTTTTTCTTCTCTTACTCAAACTTTTCTTTATATTTCATACAAAAAAGGACCACAAACTTGCATCTGGATTGTACATACTTATCAGTGTAGAATAATCAATAGGTGCAAGGTGTGCAGTGAACACCCATAGGTTAGACATGTAACATGTGCTACGTTATGTTTTACAAGTTATCATTGTTTGAAAGTCTTATGATATGATGTAAACCTATAAAGTTTTCAATTAAAATTAACTAGCTGTTACATTGCTTGTTGCATAAACATCATTTTCTTAACTGCACACCCAATCAAAGTGGCAAAGTAATGCCACTAGTACATCATATTTATGTTTAACCCTTTAGCTGCGGGAAACGTACTTCTACGTTCTTCTAAGAGGACTGCGGGAAAAATGTATTTCTACGAGTTTTCAAATACTACTGGGAATAATTTTCATATTGTTCCAATTTGTACCACTTCCTTAATTTTATTTCTAAAACCTTTCAGCATGCATTTTATCCTATTAAATAGTTAAAGTTGAAGCTGTGCATTCTATTTATAATGAAAAGAATATGATTAATATCTGCTGGCACCCATTCTCTGCATGGGTTTAAATTAAATCAGATTATCATTATCTTCTGCACATCATGGGATAAAAAACAGTAAAACACTTCATGAAGTATATATTATTTGTGAAGTGATGATATTTAATTAATACTATATACAGATATGGCTTACCCTCAAACGACGGAATGACTTGGAGATTTCAGCTGTATCCTTTGTTTTGATACAATCCATTATCTCTTTAGAAGTTGTATTTTCATCATGTGGACAATCAAGAAGTGCTGCCTGTCTCTTAGCCAGAGTTAATGGATCCTTATTCAGAGCCCAGCTGCATAAGCATGATCCACTTGCAGCAATGACCCTGTGAAACAAGCCTGTAGGAAAATGCACAAAGAAGTAATATAAGTGGAGGATGGCTCATATGAAGTTGACTAATCAACAATCAGATTGAATCATTCAATGTCTGAAAAGTTATTAGAAAGAAACTCAGAGTAAACTAACCAGCTGATTGAGGTGATAGCATGTGGTATTGGGCACTAGCTCCTCCACTGGTGCTTCCAAACAAAGTAACTGAGTTTGGATCCCCACCAAAGTGTTGTGCATTATCACGCACCCATTGCAATGCCAATTGCTGGTCTTTAAGAGCATAGTTACCTGGAGACTCAGAATCTCCTGTACTCAGGAAACCTTTAAAGAAATATACAACCATAATTTCCAAAGCTCATAGGCAATTAAGGTTAACTTGAATTTTCCAGGTGTAATTGCTTACATTGCTTACATGAAAAAATAGCACATATAATTTGTGCATTATGGTCCAATAGTAGATTCAGAGATAAATGAGATACTTGTTATTGAGGGTATGATGAATAAATGGTCATGATAGAAGATCATTCTATTAAATCTATTTTTATGTAACTTTTAGAAATGTTCTCACTCACCAAATGCTCCTAAACGCTGGTTAATAGATACAAAAACAACATCCTCATCCAGCAAGTACTGAGGGCCAGCTAAGTTACTCTGACCAGATCCTGCAAACCATGCACCAGGATGGAACAACACAATCACGGGATGGAGGTCATCTTCCTTTGTTAATGGTATCTATGTTAGTAGAACAATGGAAAAAGTTACATATTACAGACAGATTTCTTTACTGCATAAAAATACAAAAATAAAATTAAGAGTTAAAAATACAAAATATGAAAAGTACTACTGCAAAAATTTTCTTTAGATATTATACTATCTATTAACACCAACATTTCTGAATTATTCTAATTTTGGATTCTAATTTTAGAAACATTTCTTCATAATGACTTTGGATAGAGCAGAATGTAATTTTAAAATCATTACTTGCTCAATTTATTTCAGATCTGTTAATGGATTTGATTCATATTACACAAAATCTATGAATTTTGAATATTACAATCTTTCTTTAAAAGATGAAATTAACCTAAATGAATTACAAGATGCTCAGCAGAAAATGCCTAATAAAGGAAGAAATTTTATGAAGAGCAGAGATACATATTTGATGCTAACCTAGAACTCCATCCTTTGATAAAATATTCAATGAAATTTAAGTTTATATGTTATTTGTACTCTTTTAAAGAATATCAAGTATAGCAGAGGAAANAGGATACATATTTTCCATGATATTTATTATAATAGATGAAGTATATAGTCCCAAAAAACTTGGTGAGCCTAATACTCGCTGATGCACGTTGAGATTATTTATATTCCCTCTTGTATACTGCATGAAAATTACCGTTATTCCTTTTTTAATAGAAGGAGAGTATTATGGGTGGACCATGAAACCGCGGAAAATAGGCGTTTTTGAGCTACAGTATGTACAACCACTTATGGTTTCAGCAAAAGAAGTAATGTTTCAGAATAAGTTTTTTTTTGTAAGACAACATTTTAAAATTCTAACAGGTATAGAAATTCCACTTCACCGTGAAAATGATTGACTTAGTTGAATACCTAAAATGTGTTTCCACGCAAAAACTTGCAAGGTCGTGATGTAAGATTTGATGGCTTTTAAAATGCACATTTTTCGGGACTCCGTAAGCCATAGTTGCCGAAGGCCCCGCTCAATCTTTAGGCGTCCCTGGAAGAGTTGCATAGATCAATATAATTTATGCTTACAAAAATTATACTAATCTATGCATAACCACAGGCCGACGGGAACCTTGAGCGCCCCCAACTTTGACGATCCGAATTTTCACTCTTGAGTTACAGACTGGTGGTTAACCCTATCATTATATACGTTTTATAATATGAAATGCCGTCAAATTCAATAACTGGACTTTATTTATATCATTTACCTCATCATATGTGGTTGGCTTAAATATTGTAACTTTTTCATCGTAAAATAGCTCGATGAGCCAGATTTTCCCAAATGTTTGAATGAGGCAAACTTCCACCATTGATTAACATAGATATCTGTAGTTCTAACTGCGAAAAGTCAGGCCAAAACTAAGTATATCCTTACTATTCCAGCGCAAATATTTCATAGGCCGCCTACGTATACGCTCTTCTTTATCATTTTTATTGAAAGCGGGAGAAGGGGTCGCTATCGAGTAGTTTTCCATCGCGCTCTTGTATTCAAAGGGGGTGATCTTGCGCGTACTGATATCGTATACGCTTCATTTGGTATTATAATTCGACGAAAGCAGTGAAACCAACACATACAAATTGAGCTCGGATGATGTCGTTAAAATCACCGATTACTGTTATTATTAGCTGATAATCTTACCTTAAATCTTCGCTCTCCTGTGGGCGGGAGAGCGTATCTTATGCCGCGAAATGAATATATGGTCCTTCCGTTCCTCGATATCAATGTGGTGCCCCGTATAGCCCCCTTTGGTGTCCGCACTAGAACATCGCCGTCGATGGCGATGGCCCCGACGGCAAGGAAAAGAACCAACGCTCCCGATAACATTTCGCGAGATGTGATGAGACGAGAGTGAACTCTCGTGGAACGCACCTCTATTTAAAGGGCCGCGGCGGAGAAGAAAACAAAAGCGAGAATGCTTGCCTCTCCGGAGTCGACAATCCGCCAAGTTCAAGGTTATACGGGGAGGGATCCAAAGTGGAAGGTGACCTAACGCACCTTTTCACATGGCAACGTTCGCTTGCCTCTGATTGGTCACTTATAGAGTTTAAGAGAGAAAGAAAAAGGTTGGAGAGAGAGAGAAGATGAGGAAGCTGTCGCAGCGGGAAAAAAGAAGAGGAAAACGGAATGAAATTCGCGAACGAATTTCGTCGAAGCGATAAGGAAGAAGCGAGAATTGCATAAGGAGAAATAAGGTCGAGAAGTGTTTGTAAATAGTGCCACGCGCAGATAAGACACGCGGAGGGGTCAGCGATGTTATTGTAAACTTCTGTCTAGCTTTTAATGAAGAGGGGGAAAATTAAAACGGTTTATGATTCTTCGTGGGATTCCCTCAATCAGAGTTAGCCATTTCGTGTTTCCAATGGCTCTTAAATATCTGTCTGGCGCTGAGAGAAAACTGTTAGTAAAAATTATATGTTAGCTTAAGAGGAGGAGGAGGCTTTAGAAAAATGAAAATAGATCGAATAATAGTAATGGCTAAATAAAGCTGCCTCCCACTAGAAGTTACTGATCAAACTAACGTTCAATTTCTTTATCTTGAACATGGCTATTGCAAGTAGTTAAATTTAGAATTTCCCTTTAATGCGACGACCTTTTATTATAACCTAAGAGATTTGAAGAAAGTGCCTATGAAAGTTCCTTTGCTTAGAAAACTAGGATTACAAAAATGTGGTTAAACGTTGCTATATTCTAGAATTCTTCTTGTTGAATAAGTTAACTAACAATATTTACTTTTTTTGTGATCGGAATTCATATACGACTATACCTTGCTGCACGAATTAATCTTTCCAAGTAGTAGTTTGTAAAGCGAAGGTTGAAAACGTCAGATATATTAAAACCTTCATCTCTTCTAAAGTTCTTTTGATGCATTTTGATACATTTATACGGACATTTCTCTTTCTTCCTACATTTTATTGTTTTAATGCACTTTCGGCAACCTTTTGCCAGTCATTCCATTAACATTTCCATCCTATTAAAAATCCAATTACTTGCCATTTAAATTAACGAATAGGATATACGACAAAAGATCTTCTAATAGTGTGAAAACAAGACCGAAGAAGCAGAAGAGGCAGTGGATGATGGAAATGCACTACGTAGAGGTCGTTGAACTCCCCGGAGGTTGCTAATGTTATGACCTGGACGGAGTTGCAGGTGATGTGATGAGGAAGGGATGATTATCTTCACCTCATTTTATCGCAAACGTAGTTTACATTATGTTGTTTATATTAAATTACGACAAAATCCGCAATAGTTTTATATAAATTGCTAGATTTATAGTCAGGGCCGGTTTAAGACAATCAGCCACTCTGACGTGGAAGGTTCCGGCCGCCCTTACCATACATCTTTCGTAATGTAAGAAAAAAGAAGGTTGGAACACGGCTGTTTATGAATTAGAGATTTAAAAAACACCCAGTAAGCCGTCGTTCGGCAAGCGGAACTCGTTCACAGACAAACGGGAAGCTCCGGATTACCGATGGGAAGGCCCAATGATCATTTTGGAGACAAAGCCTCCATCCTCGTTTGTGGAGAACCCCCGAGGATTGAGGCTTTGTCTCCGAAATGATCATTGGGCCTTCCCAGAAATCGGTAATCCGGAGCTTCCCGTTTGTCTTTGAGCGCGAGTTCCGCTTGCAGAACGACAGCTTACGGAGTGTTTTTTTAAAACTCTAAATCTTTCGTAATGGCCAGAGGCTCACTTCTTTGGACCATGAAAGTAAACTTTTTACTGACATGCTCGTCTTTGGATATGATTATGTTCTTGTTTTTCTGCTGCTATGCGTGCCTTGAGAAACATAGGAGCTTGAACTTAAAAATTTAGATTATTCAACAATAAAATCTAATGTTTAGAAATAAAGAAAAGGATTTAGCAGAGGGGGTCAATTTTCAGGTTTTGATTCACATAAAAAGCACTTGATATTGGGGTATTCAAAGAATTAAGCCTATCCCGGGATTTCCCGTGAAGAGAAACACTTTTGTCCCGGAATGTCGAGATAAGTAAAAAGCCGTGAATAAGAAGCCCTATCCAGTAGTTCTTATTTATCAGTCCCTTCAGATTAGTACATTTTGAATCATTTTAGCCTCATCATTGGGACATTGTTACATTGTATGAAGGCATTAGCGCGTTAGCGCTACCGGAACAGGGAATCTGACTCAAATGTCCATTGCTGGTTTTTCATATACCTCGTAAGTACTAAGGTACTCCAGGCATAATCGTTTCAAATTTCTATTATTTAAATGATTTTTTGACGCAAATTTTTTCTTGTTTGGTTACTGCTGATGCAGGGTTCAATTTTTGTCGTCACAATCACTGTTTCCAACAAACACACTGAAAATTGGCGCCTTATTGTATTTAGTGATTGTGTGGATTGCCGTTTGTGACTCTTGTTGCTGACAATTTTTTTACTCTTGCTGTTTCAAGTGCTGCTTTATTTGCTGGTTTCTCATTTTCCTTTGATTATACACTTCACTAATAGTGCTAAATAGTACAATAATCAACTTGTGTACAGAGATAGTGATAGCTCTTCTTTAATAGTGATTGATTTTTCCTAATTCAATCGCGTACGACGCAAACTTGGAATTAAATATTCAGGATTGTGATCTTACATTTTAGTATTGTCAGAAAATATCTGTGAATTAATTCACCTTGAGCCGCTTTCCTGAGCGATGGGATCTGGATTCATGACGAGTGTCGGGATAGTGATTTAGATTTATACCCCGCGAGCCACCAGTTGGCATGGGGTGCATTGACACCTTAGCTATTCTACCTTGTTAGCTTCTCTGATGCTATGCGGAATGAACGGCCAGAAATAACTATCTGTTTTAGTGGTTACTTCCTTTTAAAACTTAGTCGACGCCTCTCGGAGATCGCGCTCGTTTTTTTTTTTTGGAATTACAATGTCTTCTACTTCGCCTGAAAATTCTGAACCGATGAACTTTCTTCGAAAAACTTCCTTCGATAATGTGATCTTCTCACCTGGTGTGAATTCCATCCGAGTGATTTTATCATGCCCATAACGCTACTGTGGAACCTAAAAGCTCCACTGACGAAACGAGCTGCTCTACGTTGGACCAGAAATTATTGGGTGCAGGCGGTCACAATTTAGATTATTTTACCCTGTAAGCCGCCAGTGGTGTATGGCAGGGGGTTTACCAACACCTTAACTAATCTATTCTATTAGATTCTCTGATGCTATTCGGAAAGAACGACCAGAAGTAACTATCCGTTTTAGCAATGATTTCCTTGTATTCTTGTTTCTCCAGATTTAAACTATCGACCAAGCTATCCTCCACAGAATCACTAGGTACTGAAATTATTCAATGTACCTAGTCCTACATTTACATAGGAAGTATCTGAGCAGCTATGGAGCACATCTGTGGAAGTCAATCGATTACAGTTTGCCAATTTTATGAAAAACTTGTGCAATGGGCAGGGGGTTGCTAACGTAGTCCAACCTTCTCACCTGCTTTCTTAGCAGTTTTTCATAAATCGTCAAACATTCAAGTTACTAGAGGTTTCCATAGCGCTCTTGTTAGAACAGATTTCATTAAGCCTTTTCCTTTTGAAAACATTGTCTCAATTGGTCCTTTACTGACCTATATAAACAAGAACAAAATACATTCATGGGTATCATTGGGAGCAGGGTATGTGTATTCTTCTGATTTTGTTTTTCTGTAAAGTTAGAGTAACTGGAATATATTATATACAAGATGACAAGAAAGAATCTCTTTTTATCTCTTCAAAATGGAATCATGTTTAGATCTTCAAATAAAAACACTTGCAATATTCAGTCAATTCACATATTCTAACTTACCACTCTATTTATATGATGCTTTCTGGTCTTCACATGCCTCATATTTTTCCAAGCTCCTTAATTTTAATATTTATTCTTCACTGCTAAGTTTACATGTTTGTTCTGAATTTTCTGGCTTAAAGCATGGTATCTTATACTGTTCCTGATGTCAGCACTCATCATCGGACATTAAAGCACTTCTTCCCACACATGTAGTGCTGCTTACTCAGCATTTCTGTTTGAAAGTGTTTGAGAAGGGGAACAGCCCTAATCCTATCACTACCTATTCTAATTCCCTTATTTAGCAATCTAAATTAATTTTTATTTCAATGTAAATTTTCATCCAGCACCTATCAGTCTGCTTTTCGATTTCACTTCTATTGTCTTGAAATAATATTGCAATAATGGGTTGCAGTGGCAGACAAAAACAGATGCAAAGATTTCCCTGCAGTGCAAGACATGAACACCATCATTTGTTTCTACTTTTTTAAACAGAGTTACCAGCAAAACAAATACATTTTTTCATGCTTCAAGTCCATAGCTTCCAACAAAGAGTATAAACAGAATTTGCCATAGACAGTTCTCTCAGTATAACTATGCAGGGACATTATCATCTTGGTTTGTTTGAATTCCTCGATTTACATCCCAGTTTCACAGACTTCACAATCAGGTAGACATGAAAAACAATGAACAACATTCCTTTTGTATCACCATCTGACTTCCTTCTCTTCAGTGCTACATAGAAAATCATTCAAGCACTCTGTTTCTCCACACTGTGATGACATCATATCCATTGGTGATGCCACTTTGAATTTTGTGATGATGAAGCATCGTATTTATTTATTTTATTTTGTGTGTGTGTGCATTAAAATTTGTATGTTTGATGGAGGCTATTAACTGCTTATTTGAGTTGCATTTGTCATCATCATCATCATCTCTTATAAGTCTCTCATTGTCTGAAAATGTGATGATCACGCCTCCAGTATTTCACTTTTTGTGATATGTGGTAAAACCAAGTTGGGTGGCAAACCTATGGGATGCATTACCAGAGTTGCACATGGGAGGATTTTATTGTCACCTGTAACCTGAATGCACCGTTTTTTTTATACATTTTTCAGGTTAAATATTGAAGGTCTAAATAAAAATAATGTGGGTTTTGCTGATCATTGATACTTTTTCATGAATATTAATATCTTAATCCCATCAAATTATCATTTGTATATCAAATTGTCATCAAATCCCATTTAATGATATAAATAATTTTAGCATTTAACACTATGGCTTGACATTACAGTGGCACACTAGTCTTTTGTTTGTATAAATATTATACTCTTCCAACTAAACCATCTCTAGCCTACCCCAATCAGGGTATTGCAAGTTCTGCTCTGATACTGCTTTATGTCTTTGTTAACTTGAAGTACCACAGCAAGCACTTCTTCTGTTGACCAATATACCGATGATAAAACTATAGCTAACACTATCTTTAGTACATCTTTTATGTCCTTGTCTGAGTCTAGTGAGTAACCAACTCTTTCAGGCTCACCTGTGCTGTAAGATATAACTTTACCATGCTCAAATCATGTCACTTCTACTACCAAATGGAAAACTGCATTTGTTTCAATGTATTAACATACTTCAAGGACATTATCACAGATTCAAAGAAAGGGAATATTTTTAATTTAGGGATGTTTTCCTGTTTTGTTTAAACATAAATTGGTTGCTATTTGTTCTCCTACTGCTTCTTGGTGATCAATACCCTATCCAGGATTATATCAATTTGGTCGTTCACATATGAATTCAGTTTCTATCAAATAAATCTTGTTGTTTATTCTTTGATACTTCTCTTACTGAATATTTTAAATCTTTTGCATTACTTATGATACATATTTAAAACAATGCTTACTACACAACAATAATAATAATAACAACAAACTAATCACATTCAGCTTTGTATCAGGGGTGGATACAAAACTGGTTAGTATCGCATACATTTAATGAACAAAACCTTTTATGGAAAAATTACAAATGAAAAGGGGATATTGGTGTTAGAATGTTGGGGAATGTGGGAGTATGGGAATGATGGTTGTATATGGAGGAGGAAATGATTCACAAGACAAGAGAAATTGAGAAATATAATACAACAGAGACTCCAAAAGCTTACAATTTAGGTGTATCATATAAGTATTTGGAATGATTTTGGTGGCTTCAGACAGCAATTTTTTTTTTATTATTAAATTCCAATACAAATTGTTGAGCTAACCTTTCTCAACAATATTCGAGTCTGTTTGAATTCCTCCAATTGTGCTTGACTTGCATCAAAACATGATTTGTTTATTCAAGCCAATAATCGCATGCAGCCATCAATCCAAGCAACAATCTCAGTCTAGCCATCAATGGGTAAACATGCATAAAAGTATAATTTCTCAGAGGTAAAGAATAACACAGAATTAATGAAAGAGAAGGCAGTAGGTTTGGTACCCTTGGCTAGCAATTTTGCAAAAAGACTTCTTCATATCCATTAGCCTGAAGCTACTCTGGAGGTGTCTCATGTGGCACCTAAAAACCTGGAGACTACCCTGGAGATTCATCTTAGTAAACAAACACCTTAGAAGATTCGTGACCAGCCTCACTGACACTAGGCAACCAAGTGAGGTTGAAAAGAAGAAACCATGTCTTTAGGTAACTGTGACACATGTACAATAAATTTGAGCATATGTTATATTTTATCGATATGTATCCACTTCATTATAATATGGTGTAACATTGCTCTTGAGTCACAACTTTTAATTATGTAGTTACTGTGACGATTGAATGTTAATATTCCTTGCCACCACTGTTTAGCTAATTCTCTACAGTGTGAAAATTTTGTAAGGAACCTCGCTCTTGATGGTGGAGTTATATTTACAAATTCCATTTTAGTCCATCTTGGTTCCAAATCTTTAATCCATTCCACCCTGTTAGAGATGACAAATCCGGTGATGTTTTCGTTGACTTCTTCAACAAGAAGGTCAGATGGCAGAAGATCAGTGTCAATTAATGCTCCACCTAACTTGAATTGAGATGGGGTCTTTCCTGACCCTGGTGGCGCATAGAGGAATAGATGTTTGTCTGAATGTCTTCTGAGTCCTAAACTCCAATCTATGTTGAACGGTCCATTAGGTGTATTAACCTGATTAACTCCTTGACGTTTTACTCCTCTAGTAGTTATTGTCCTGATCAAATCATTATGGTTTCTAAAAATCTCCTCAACCAGATATTCAATTCTTGTTGGATCTAAAATATGATCTGTGATTCTAGTCTTGACAATACTATGTGAAAACAAATACTTTACTACTATTTCTCTACTCTCACCAAGTATTCTAACAACTCTTCTGGGAGTAGGTGTAGGAGAAAGATGCTCAACATTGGTGTTATTTATTTGAGATGTTGAAATCAGGGTATCCATAGGATGGAAATATGACTGGACCACAGCATCCCTTCCCTGCAAAAGAACCTGAGGAGTGAGTCCACGATGATCCTCTTGTAGAAGGATTGGGCCTTGGACTTGAGTGGTTTGAGCTCCGAAGGCAGCTGAGTGCAAACCTTCGATGAGGAAAACACGCTCTAGGTCGCTATCAGTTTCATGCTCCTTATTATCTTCACTCTCGCATTGAGGTAAAGGAGCAGAACTCTGATTATATGTCCACAGGGGCTCCATGTCATACTCCTCACACATGGAGTCATAATCCTTCAGAGGATCAAAGTCGGGTTCATGAGTAACTAAAGTTACTTCCATCTGTGGATGTGAAATTATACATTCATACATTGGCACCTCACCTAAATGCCATCGTGCAAGCTCTAGATTGTATGAGCTGCCCATTCTAGCCAATACACATGAGAAGCAATCAGTTAAGGGGAATAGAATATAATGGATAGAAAGGGCAGAGTGAGATCAGGAAACGTTTTCTCCTGTCTAGAAGGAGTATTGCAACCCACACCACTAACCAGCTGCTTTCCTGGGCAAAAAACACTGTCGCCTTCCTTTTCGTTCAGCTGGATTGAATCACTGTAGTGTCCCCATCCTTGTGCTTCTTTGACTAATATTTATTGGAGCATTATCCATTATTGAGCTTGTCGTTGACTAACTAAACCAATTAAATTAAACATGGTTATCTGGTGGGAGTAACTATGACTCTCTTGGGTGGCTGTACCTGTGACGCCCCTGTATGGGATGAGTTGTTCAGTAGATGCGCCTTAGTTTTTTTAAACTATGGTAACCCTGTTTCAAGGGAATGAGGCTGCTTTATTTAGCCTCTCTTCCAAGTGTCAACCCCACCTCTACACAGTGACCTCTAGGTAGGTAGATAGACGCTAGTAACCCGACCCACCCAACCCAGACCTGCTAAAGGGGCTCTGGTGGTGGTGACCAGTTCATAGAAATCTGATACCTTGGAGTGGAGTGAATTAAGGCCACACGGTGGTTGGCTGTGCCATGCACTTCACGCTTGGAGTTGGCATTGAGGGGGGTGTGCCAGCTAGATACATCGTTGTCTCTCCACTCATATGGTCCTTCTTGGAGAGGCATAACATTTGTTTCAGGTAAGCGGTGGTCCACCACAAATCTCAGCGGCCTTGGGGCAGCCTGACCCTAGCTACTATCCCTTTGCGGGGTCACCCCGGCTGTGCCCCCCTCGGTGGGTTAACACCAAATAGAGTACTGGAAATGCAAGAGAAAATGAGGCCTGGGCCTTACACTCTCTGCTATTGGGTCCTATGATGGGCCCCACTGGGCTGTCAGCTGGGAAATCACATAGTACTGAAGGTGGTGGAACCAGGATTGATCAGGCCAGGTAGTTGCAAGACAGGGAGTGTTTAGTTCCAGAAGTATCTTGTAGAATCTGGTACCAAAAAATATTATGACACATAATGTGAACATTACATAAAGTGAACAATGATTATTCTTCTAAAAAAATTTGTTAGGATCAAGCCTTATTGTGCTATAGCTTGGAACCATTCAGTCCCTACTCCAGCTGGCATGTTTGGACGTCCATTCCTGTTTTCGTACCTGGCAGCTGGTACGGCAGAGATTGTTTGCATGCTCTTTGCACACCAGCTTTCAATCTCAGGGACTTTGATGGGTTTAGAGGTAATAACCTGGGTTTCTCCTCCTGTGAGGCCCAGATTTCTGAAGACTGCTTTTCATTCCAGTAAGTCTCAAATTCACCAATGATATCTGAAAGCGACCAAATATATCAGAAATTAAAATGACTATTTTGCACATACACAGTGACTGTATATATGTATGGTATACAGTACCCTATTCACCCAGTGCTTATACTAAAACAGCAACAGTTGGGTCCTCTGACAAAGCACATACAAAAATTCTTAACTTTCTTGAAAGACTCCTTTTTCTTCCTTCATCAATAAACCATTCCCTTTGAAATTAAGTATCTCCAAAACTTTCTATGGTTAATATCTTCAAAAAAGATAAGATAACAAATTAAATAATGGGAAAGCTACATAGATATGGTTCAATTAAACAAAATTAAAAATTAATTATGGTTAATTAAAGAATGTAGTAAACATGAGTTATCTCGTGTTCTGTCCTTAACAGATGGGCAAAACATGAGTCCGCAATGTGTTAAGTAAATCCACATTCAGAAAAAGTATTGGCAGTAGTTAAAGGAACATACAAGAAATCCAAGTTTGATATAAACAGATGAGAGAATCAGCTCTATCCTAATATCAGCTAATTGGATCATTCTCTACAACTGAATCACTCAATGCAAATAGTTAGATTTTTTAATTTTCTGATTCAAACCAATGAAAAACAGGTAGTGAGTGTATTCTAAATATGGGGTTAAGTATGGATGTCATACTGAGAAAGAAATTTAATACTTTTGAAGTGAGACAGTAGATAAACCAAATTATTCATTTTTTTGTAACTGTAGTAGATATTATTCACAGAGATATTATATAAAATATTTTATTA
>KZ308118.1:224006-375913 GCA_000376725.2 Ladona fulva
TATAAAATATTTTATTAAATATAAATACAATGAATTTTACTGCATAAAATTTATTTTCAGTTAGAATTGCCTAGATGTAATAATAACTCAAGCATTACAAACAAATAGCTAAAAATTCCAACTCTGCATCAGCATGATACTGTAAGAGTCATCCAAGATGAATTTGGAGTTGTTCAGACTCTTCTTAGATCTTCATTGAAAATAAAATTCCTAAATTTCATTCCTTCAGTTTCGTCATTGCTTATATTTGTTCATAGCTGTACAGTACAGCTGAAGACACTAGGAGTTCCAAGAGTAGTATCATCAAGCTAATCAAAACTTATGTGCTCCTAATCCCTGCAAAACAATACATTCTTAGAAGGAATAGACCTTTGCAAATTACTCAGTGAGTCATGGAAATTATTGAGATCTAATTTTCTAAAGTAGAGCAATGAATTTAGAGAAAATTCTCAGTTTCTGTTATTATTTAGGATATTTTGAAGAAGATATAGTTTCATTGAATATGTTGTGAATATCCAAGCCTTTAATTCCTGAGGGATTACAGTAAAAGTAACAACTTTCTCTGATTTGAATAACGTATGTTACACACATTCTGCATTGTATATATCAATTACAATGAATGTCTCCTAGTTTATTTATTAAAAGTGAAAAACTAATTTATAATGGGGAACATTATAGGTCCTATGTGGTTGTAACCAGATTTCTTGAAGGCAGGCAATATTAAGATCTTAATCAATGGGAAAGTTGATAAATTCATCATGTTGGGGTGAAATGCGATTGCAGTTCCCTGGGAGGAGAAATGAGGATTTAAGCAAATGAGAATTTAATTGATTAATTATAATGTTAGTAGTTCTTAAACTACACACTTAGGGCTGTAAACTCTAACAATGAATATGGTAACATGCAGATCAAAAAGAGACTTTTGAGGACCCCAAAAACTTTTTCAGCTTCTGAATAGCCAAGGAGGCAAAATGTTCAACTTCAGTGAAAGTGGTCCTGGGTTCAAATACCAGTAGGAGCCTATGTGTAAAATGACCTCAGCTGTCAAAGCAGTTTTAACAATGCTACTACAAGGTATCTTTACCAATATCTTGGCAGTTCTCTCCCTTATTTCACAGTGAAGCCATGATAAGATACTCAAAATAACACCCTTTACCTGCTGCAAATACTCTTTACTGCCTTGTTTTCCTTAAAAACCCTTGAAGAAGACTGAATGCCTGCTAAACATAATATACAAACTGTTCTTCATGTGGTTAGACGACATGAGCATGAAGCATGAGCTTTTTTTTCAAGCCCATGTATCCCTGTTATCATTTTATTTGTCTAAAGTAAGTATAAAAGTTCATTTCACCAGGTGATCCCCATGAAAAATTTCCATTGAGAATTTTTTTTGTCCCGTAGCTCCTCCCAAACTGAGAACGGTGATCCTCCTCGCAGATTTGGCCCATGCAGAGTTGTCAAAAAGTTCGTTTAATTAATGGCGTCTTAAGTTGTTGCAAGATTTTATTCCAGATTCGTCTTAAGAAAACTTCAATAAACATCGTGGTATAAGTAAGCCCATGTCAGTTTATGTCTATTTCTACTATTTTCCTCACTCTTGATAAAAATTTGCTCTAAAATAAGGGTCCATCAATTTTTTATTCATGTAAGTATGCAGCTATATGTGAATAGTCAACCACGGTCATAAAATATTTTCTCTGGACCTGAAGTGGGAGACCTGGGTCCCCGTCATGTAGCCATTTTTCACATCTGTTTTTCCTATGGTGGAACTGTTTTAAGCTGGTCAAGAAGGTTCTGCCTTTTTCAAGATAATCAATTAACAGGATCCCTTTCGCATCCCAAAACACACTGGCCATGATCGCATCTGCATTCCGGCAGATGCGATCGACTTAGCTTTCTTTGGCGCTGAACCACCGGCTTCCACCCACTGCTTCGACTGCTGTTTCGTTTCTAGCGTGTAGTGGTGGACCCATTTCTCATCCATGGTGACAAATCGCCACACAAAATCGGTCATTTCCCTCTTGAATCGGTCCGAACATTGCTTCGAAAATCGCTTGCGCATTTTTTTTTATCGGCATTCAACAAATGCAGCACCCACCTTGCGCAGAGCTTTCGCATCCCCAATTCTTTGTGCAAGATGTTTTTCCGATATCCCCACGGCCTCAGCTATCTCACTCACCTTCACTTGCCTATCGTCCAACACGATATCGTGCACCTTTTCGATGGTTTCCGGTGTGGTTGCGGTTTTCGGCTGTCCTTCACGTGGGTCATCTTCGAGGGATCTGCGACCACGTTTAAATTCAGCTACCCACTTTTTAACGGTTGACATTGAAGGAGCAGAGTCCCCGTACACTTTTGTCTACTTCAGATGAATTTCCTTAGGGGTTAATCCATCCAAAACGAAGAATTTTATGATTGCACGATATTCAAGTTCATCCATTTTAACGAAAAAACTAAAGACGTCTACTGCAACAATATGTGTAAACAAACTACTTGAGAGAACAAGTTGAAACTTGTCTTACGAACTAATGACACGTGCGCCCAGGCAGGGATCATAAATTTTCGTTGATTGGAACGCCATCTCTGTGTCAGGCTGAGAAATTTTCACCTTACCCTCGTAAGATCATTACGATGACGTGTGCGTAATAAACCCAGTCTTAAAACCCATTTTATAACTGATTTGCTTTGTAATGATACCAACGGTATTAGTGGCACATATGATAAATAAAAATGGATTTAATTTAAAATATTTATTGATAACACGACAAAATTTTTTTAAATCATTATATACATTACAATTATACAAAAATATTTCTCTTATTAACAACCATGGGGTGAGCATGTCGGCTTTCGTTTGAGAAGTAGGGCCAGTTATAGTCCATAGGCCAGTCAAAGAGTCATTAGAACTAGCCAGCGGCCGAACCATACTAATCAAAACGGGAGGCACTTTCATAAGACACTAATTTATCGAAATTACCAGTAGAGTCAAATTAGCGGAACGAAAATCAAATTCAACACAAAACAAAAATACACATCATTTAGTTTAAATAGATTCTAACGAAAACACCATAACAACAAATTTGTACAAAAGGAACACGTGTAGGGACGAGAAGAGGTCATAAATTAATGGAATTCATAAAAACAGATAAATATAAAACGAAAATACTGGTACGGATCATGCCCATCGAGAAGGCCACTGGAAAGAATTCGGAGTCTCTGTCTCACCACGTGAAGTCGCTCCTTGGTGAGCGAATTTCACTGCCAAGCCCAAGATTTATTTGCATCAACACGATCGGAGGCTATAGCATACAATGGAAGGGCTGATAGGACGCAATGTTCCGATGCAGATGATTGTGCATGACGTCGTAGGTTTGGGTGCCGTAATGATACTCCTGTTGCTGGAAATGCATGGGTTCTGGGGGTGTTATAGGTCCTGGGGATGTTATAGGTCCTGGGGAAGACTCTACCCAGATGGATCCGTCTTCGCAACTAGAGGTTGGCGATCCACTCCTTCTCGGAGGACCTCTAGCAGCAGCCCTCCTTTGCTGAGCTGCCGCACAGCTGCCTGTGCTGGATGTGATCATATTCCCCTCTCCGCCTATGCTTACCGTCACATGACCCATGTTCAATGTAATGTTCCCGGACCCATCTATAGAGGTTCCATCTCCTCCATCTAAGCTCTGCGTAAGAGCCCAGATGTAATTATGAGCAAATCTCAGGGTCTCTATCTTGGTCAGTTTGGTGTCTTCTGGGAACGTCGGAAGCACGCACCTAAGCCGGTCAAGGGCTTTATTTAGGAGATGCATTCGGTTCCGCTCTCTATCGTTGGCTTTGTTTCTTCGTACTCGCTTTATTCGGAGAATTTGGGTTGGGCTACGCGTGCGGCACCTGCTCCTTCCTCCCCCAGAGGAAGACCTGGTTGGTGCGGGTGAAAGGGAGGCGGTGCTCTCAGAATCTTCAGATTCCTCCGTGGCATCTCTGAAGGCCGCCTCAAAGCCGGAATCGGGGCTGCTGGAGGGGTCTCCGTGAATAAAGGTGTTTTCGGACTTCATCAGAACTGTAGTTGATAATGGGCTGAGAGAGATACACTCGAACCCTAAAATGAAAAGCAAGTGGAGAATTCTGGTTTAATCATTATTTAACGACTTCTTTTGAGACTACCATGTTAAAGGCAAAATGGCTAATGATATTGTAAACATTATCGGCTTTGTGCCACTTATCTTTGCCTTCTTTATGAATAACTTTTTGAACTAAATTTAAATCTCCGGAGGTCTAATTTTAATTGCGTCTTCTACGAATCAGTTTTTCTGAGCGTAACTTGATGGTGTTGCAAGACCTGGGTTCAAGTCCCAGTCACGTTGATATTTTTAACTTCTTTATCCTTGGGATTTTATCTTCGGTGGAAATGCATCTAAATAATAAAAACTAGAGTGATATGTATACAGTTCCTCATATGAAGTAAACTTAAAGTTTCCGCTTTAAGGGGCACTGCGCCATCATCAGAACAAAGAAGGTAGTCATGGAGCTAGAATTTAAATCGGAAGCGAGGATATATGAAAAAGGGGAAATAGCAGAGGCAAACCAGAGGAGTAATAATTATCCGAGGACAACTATTCGTATAAGCGTGCAACAGCTCTTTAGTTTAGGGATGCTTAAATGCTCTTAAGCGTGTAAAGTAGCGGTGACTGATCTCTAGTAAATAAAATCTCACTTTTAAGAGTAAAACTTATGTCAGTGGACCCAAAGATACTTCTAATATTTTGCTTTTTACCCTGGGTTGTTAAAGGAAAACTTATAGGAGTGACTTTTTCCAACTAAATGGTCTTCGAATGAGATTTATTAGAATTATTGATGATGTATGTTTCATATTCTATGGCCTTTTTTATGAACATTCTCCCCACGTGGCCTACATGGTCCACATTCCGTCATTGCAGATGTAGTCATTCAGATTCAGCTGGCAGATTCGGGATCTGCAAATCTTTGCAGAGGATCTGTGCAGTCTTTCGTGCTGCAAAGTAATTACAGAAGGTTGTTGATCATAGAAAAGAGGGCCTTTTGATTCCGAGGAAAGAGTTTTAGATAATTTTTGACGGAAATCACCCCCAGAAAATCTACTTTTATGAAGTTTTTAGCTTCCGGAATTGGCTTTACTTAGTAAAATTTGACAAATCAGAAATATAATTACTTTAAGTTAACCACTCCACTTATAATTAGAAACCAGTCGACGACTACCCTTGTCGAACCATTGATGATATTTTCAAACCTTAAATACTTTATAATGCTCCACAATGCATATTTGTAATGCAAATTACACCTACAATTATTGATAGTTTCGACAGTTGCTGCGCCACTGAAAAATTTCTCATCAGATACACGCAACAGAAGTTAAAGAAAAAGACTTATTCGAATATTTGTAAATTAGAAATACTTCCTTGATTCGCCCAGTTACACTCAGGGATATATTTAAAATCATTATTTTGTTAACGTTTGAATAATTTCGTCAACTCCAGCATCAAATATCGATGGTTTTGGCTCTTACTATGTGATATTTTTCACTGATACAAAGGATAATGGCTTATCTATTTTGCAGATGCCAAATAACGGTTAGAATACACCAGGAACAAACTGGGCCGGAATTACCTTTTTGCACATTTCCTTTCTGTCTGAAATGTTAAAAATAATTTGTTTCTTAAAAATATCTGTTTTTATTTGAATATATATATTGAAACGAACGCTTTGAAAATATTTTCGTCATTAGGAGAAACATTGGATTTGAAATTTTTTGAAATCCAAATTTGTCATCCAATTTATAATTAAACCATTAGTGAGACAAATAATTAAACAAATAACCTTGATTTTCGCCTTACGCCTTAAAATATAAGCACCCAATTGTAATACAGAAAAGGGTAAATCGGAGAGCGCGACCTTAATTTCAGAGCTTAACTCCGTCATCAGATCTAAATTACGCATTACACCTCATTTTTAACTATTTTCCCATAACGGCAACCTTTTCTTTAGTATTTAACAAGCTTATTGGTTTATGGTATTTTCCTTTTTTTTTCGTTATTTATTACTTCGCTCGCCATAGAAATTTAAAAGAATTATTGTAAGTAAATATTTTTATTGGCAATAAAATTTCGGCTGCTAGAACAGTATCTCCGACACTTAAACAACTATGGAGTTTATTTACATTGATACGTTTTGCACAGTGAGTCATAGGTTATTCACTATTTCTCTTATTATTATTAATTCTGTGAAGTTTTACTAATATCAATGTATATGAAGATAGATTGAATGATATTGTAATAGAATGGAGATCCCTCATCGACTTGAGTTTTGGAAAATTAAAGTTTGAAGTATACGTCAAATATTGGGGAGGAGCAAGTTTTTTAATATTTAGTACGAATAAGAATTATTTTATAGTATTAAGTTTCAACTTCGTGGTAGATCTCCAGCATCACAATGTAAATCAAATCTGCAAGTAGCAACACATCAATGTGGGCCATCTCAATTTCTTAGATGAGAGATTTCTGCAGTAAAGGACAAGGAAATTTAGGGAGTTAGTCAAATTTCCTTCTGTCCACCACTTGGTTCAACATGTCCTTTAATGCTATCATATAACATGCAACCAAATTTTATGAAATGAATTTTACTAGAGCCTTTCAATATTTTGTCTCATTCACTTCCCCTTTTTCGTAAATAACCATATTTTCTTACTACGTCAACCCCTCTTCTCCAAGACCAGTCTATTGCTATTTCATACATATTATTGTAGTGCTTGTCGAAGAAATAAACCCTGTATTACCTCATCATATGGTAAAATATCTTTTTCTCTACGAATATTAGTGATTTATAATTATTTGATATTGCTAACATACTTAATAAACCTAATTGAGAATAATCTTTGTCACCACTACCATTCTAGAATGCCTCCAAATTCCTAGAACGCTCGTTTCTAATATTCGGGAAAGTGTGAAAGTACGAATACGTCCAAGTAGTCCCTCTTGCTCAATTGATTAAATCACATACATATACATTCTGTTACTGTAACATCATTTTTCCAACTGATTGCTGATTTGTATCTTAATTGGTTCTACTAATCGAAAAGGTTACCCTATGCCTTATATGCAACCTTTGACGTAAGGTTTATGGATTCACCACGTTATTGTCTATCAATGGCAATTTTTGCTCTTATGTTAGTAAGAATAAGTATAATGGTGTCACCTGGAAACAATGAATGTAGGAGGTGAAACTCACGTATTATTTACGTTTTAGAAGAAAAGAATAGCTCCTGCAAAAGGATGAAAAATACTTCTAATTCTTTTAAGAGATGCCACTAATTTTTCTCTGTATCTAGTAAAATTTATTTAACATGAGAAATAAGCATTAGAGAAGAACATTTTTCCATCGGAAGACCAAATTTACCATTCGATCGCATAAGATTGGCCACAGGGGAGACAACCGCGCTGCTCTTTAATCCCGTATTAAAGTAAATGAACATCAAAATTGTGTATGAGAAAACGAATTCATTTGCTGAGTGAACTGAAAGAGAAATTTTTCATTTTGATTACTTTTGGCTTCATTAGTAAGATTGAAAAACAAAGTTATTTAAATGCGAGCATTAGTTTCAGGAAATGACTAAAACATCGCACGTGGTATGAGAACCGCAGGTCCCCCACCTCTGGTGTCTTCTGTAGAATTATTTCGAATCCTTTTGTATCCTAACTATTATAATGAAACAATTATCAAAGATCAATAAAAAATTATACGATGGCGATAAAGAAATCATTTACAAGCAATCTACTTACAATGTGGACCTACATAGTTCTTCTAAACATTGTCATTTATGAATATCACTGAAATACTATTTTACATTTTCAAATGAGATTACCTAAAAATCTGATCAATTGCATAATACGAAAATATCATCATTCTTACTTGCTTTATGTTGATTCGATCACGACTTTATCATCAACCCACGACAAAGATGTAACTGAATGGATAGAGAATAAATATCAAAGCAGCCAAATGCATTTTCCTGCAGGTTTTTGATAAAGCCCAAAATTGCCAGCCTTATTTCGAGTGTCAGTTGATGAATTAGTTTTACATAAGTGACAACAGTAGTAAATAACACGAGGGCACCGTCTCTTTGCAAATTCGGTATTAGAAGTAGTACTACTGTTAAAGGTTCTTCCATAGGTAATGTCATTTCTCTAATTTCGTATGTGATCTCACCGGGAATCGAAGCCGGGACCGCTTGACTAAAGGGGTGTCCACAAATTTGGCATTATAAATATAAGACAATAAGATATTGTATCGTAATTCGAAAAATGTTGTCGTCGCTAACTATTATAACACCGTCGTCGAGGGTAACATAAAATCCCGACCTCCGTGAGATATCAAAACACTGAGAAGTTGCTAACAAAGTGAACAATTGCAAAACTTACCTTAGTCTCCCGGAAATTCGGCAGTATCCCTAGCGGAGAGTTTCCCGTGACACTGTCAATAATTCACAGCACAGATATTACACGAACTCGGAACAACACTGGTGTGCCGGCTGCACAGAGCACGCGGGGCGTCGTTGAGAGAGTTGGAGCGACGTGAGGGCGAACCGTAACGTACCACGGCGGCCGATAGACTGAGTGGTACGGCGAGTAATCCATTTAAACGAAATAGGAAGGGAGGGGATACGGGTGCTGGAGGGGATGAATGGGTGTAAAAGGGCCTCGCTGGGGGAGGAAAGGACGTAAGGGGAAGAGGTGGTGGTGGTGTGGGTGAAAGGGGGGTGAGGCGTAGGTGGAGGAACAGGGAGCAGAGGATAGTAAATAAAGTGGTGCGAATGGTGTAACGCGGGGTGTACGAACCAACAGACCGCGACTCGAGCTAGGGTCGGAAGGAAATAAAAAGCTGCTGTTAAAGATTGAATTTTCGGAAACGGGAGAATAAGAGCAAATATTATCAACACGGTTTTCATCTTGATGAGATGATGATTTTCAGCTATGCAGAAAATATCAGAGAAACAGTAATATACAGAAAACCCAACTATCCTGGTTAAGGCACACTTATCGGTTTGCACAAAAACTCATGCATTATGAACTGATGTAATGAAAATTAAATTTCGTAATGAATTACTCTCGTTAGGGGGTATGCGTAAGACATATCGACTACATAGGTTGTATATCTGTAAACTTATTATATTCACTCCATCAGTTACTCGATATTTGAGCCAATTAAATTTTCTTCCAATTCATTCAATGGCTGCATGACACGATATGAGCATAGTTAATACTGCTTGATCCCTAAACTCCATGCTGGATACACGGTGTCACCAAACGAATGCGTTACTACACAAATTGTATTGAAATATCCTAAGTTTGCCTAAAGATCTTGTAACCGAAATATACGTTACGGATGATTTCATTTTATAGTCATTTATCGTATACTGATTTCATTTTATGTCCTTCGATCTTTAAAATTAACATTATCACCAAAAGGGGCGGATCAAGAAATTTGTCAAGAGGGGGGCGAGGTTGCCAGGGGAGGGATGGTGGTATAAGATAATTTCCTCATGAACTCATCTCCAATTGATATTTAAATTACCATTTTGATGTGATAAATGTGGTAGACATGTAGTGATTGTAGAAAGGAACACTTCATAATCAGATTTTAATTCAAACGCCTCATCATATCCTAAGCAAATTTCTTCTACTAAAAAGTCACCAGGGTTGGGGGTGGTCGCCCCTTCGCCTCCTCCCCATTGAATTCTCCAATGATCATCAATAAGAATTCCCCAGGCAGCTATTGAATAGCCACGTTAAAGTTAAACTCGAGGGTAATTTTAGCTTTCCATGAAAAATTATGTATCATCATCTGTTAATGGGTAAGATGTAGATCAATATTTGTTTCATCATATTAACAAATAACGTTAAAATTTCAACCAGTTTTTAGCTGTTTGCAGGTTGAAATACTTTCACTGAAACTCCAAGTAATCTTACAAATATTTTTATCAGGCTGCTTTTAGTATCTCTGACTTCATATCCAGTTATTACACTCATTGGATTGGAGGCATTTTCTGATGGTTAACAATTATTTTGCGTCTAGTTATACAAGAATTTAATTTTAACTTAAACGAAGTCAGGTGGAATCATATTGATCACTATCTTTTGACAGCTGACTTTGTAACTTCTGATGAATGTCGAAGAGTCTCTCACTAGTTGTTCCAATATTTCCAAGTCAAGAAAAAGGTGATTTATCAAAGAAAAATGCTGAAATTTTTATGTAAACTAGTGTATCAATGTATTGAAGTTCTTATATTAAAACAACCCCTTCATAAAAGTGATTGATCATCCTTCGGCAAAGCATATCCTCATATCTTCGATATCTATAGAAGAGCCTTTGGTTCCTTTTGACAGAAGTGAAACCAATATTCGGGACCAAAGTGTTCTCCATCCTAATTCAAAGACACATCCTACTTCCTCTTATAGGCAAATGCAGATATGTAACTAAAGGTCAAAGGTTGAGGTTTGACGGTTAAGATCAGGCGAAAGGAGTAGGCAATCACCCTAAGCACTGAGCGGAAAGCACTCAGCTTCTGAGGGTCTTCTGAATATTGTCACCAGGCCAGCCTAGCAGGCTTATTGAAAGCAGAATTTTTTTTGTCCCTGAACTCATGAAAGAAGACGTTTTATCCTAAATCCTGAAGCTTATCCAGTTAGCGTATTCATGAGGACCACTGCCAATTTTCCGCAATTTTGCCACTGACGCTACCACTCCGGGGGAGCGCGCCTCTGGAAATTGTATTTGTAGAAATGCTTAAAACGGAATGTATGCATCGCAAACAGGAAGAGCTAAAGCAATCTTCTTTCTCAAAGATAGAAGCATGACATAAAAATGTACATCAAAAACCGTGACTCGAAGACTTTTCATATACAGAAATTCGTATTTCGTTACAAAATAAAATTCAACTGAGTTTACTTCCAAAATTCGTCAATTTTATAGCATGTTGACTTTCCTTTTCTTTTCTGAGTTACAAAAACTGAATTGTTTCACACATTAACTTTGATAATTTTTAACCTTGTCAGTCACAGTTTCCGGTCATCCTTTCGATTTATTTAATTGATTTTGGTATCTTTTTACATATCAACTTCTAGAAAACTCTTTATAGTTATATAAATAAGAAAACATCGAATAATAAAAAGTAAAACGTTATCTTTGGATATTTTTTCATTAACTTTTCCAATCACTATTTAAAAAGGAAAAAGAAATAGCCCTCCAATCCGTTTCCTCAAACTCATACCGATATTACTTCTCTCAAAATCGTCCACAAAAACAAGAATGTTCTTTTTTCTTAGCCATTAAAGTCTGAAGACACTTGTCTAAAATATACTACACCTTTTCATGAAGCTTTTATGGATGATCCAGGGATAAAGAATTCATAATGAACCTATTTAAATATTTCACCGACACAAAAGTACGGATATTCATGCCCCCGATTTCCCCCTCCTTTCACAGAATCCTCCTATTCTATTCCCGTGCCCGATGCTTACTCAAACACCCTCTCTCCTGATCTTTTGTTACCCTTCCTCGCTCATTTCTACCTCCGCCATTTTATCATCCCTTCCCTAATCCATCTCCCCCTCCCGGAGGGAACCCAACCCACTTTGCTCCTCTTCTATTCCACCCCCCCAAGGTCCCTTGGGCCCGCCCCACAAAGACCCCATTTATCTCCTGCGGTCCGGAACAAGAGGCCTCCAACCCATTCCGCCCCTCTTCGCCTCCCTACGCACGTCCCCTATCTCCAACCAGAGGCTCTCCATCTCTCCATCCAAATCGGCTCTTTTATCGCATCCCTTTCCATTTTCCATCCCTCGCTCGCTTATGTATATATCTCTCCCGCGACCAAATGTCGCCTCCTCTCTCCAGTGCCATCTCACTCCTACCACTTCAACCTAGTTCTATTCTTCTCCGAGTCCCCGTGCAGAGAGAAGGTCTATATAGCTTTTGAGGCCCAAGTCGCGAGCTTTATTTTTCGGAGAAGTGCCACCATGGAACAGCAACTTGTGGATGAGGGTGTGAATCGCAGTACCTGCTCTACTACGCTTGACTCGGTGGTTGAGGTGACAAGGGCAATATTATGCCGAGAATTTTTCCCTGTTTATAATTCGACTCCGTGCTGAGTTTGCTCTGTCGTTTTGAGGAGTCTCCTATTTGAGCGCAGGTGGAAAAACATGAATTGGGTGTTTGAGGGGAGTAAAACTGTATTTTGGACTCTGCTTTCCCCATGCTCGGAGACGTTTCCGAAGTTTCGTTATTTATCACGCACAATAGCTTGTGCAACTGAGTGGTTGAATTCTGGCGATGAGTCGTTTGCCTGAATTGGGAAAAATGTCTTATTTCACTGAGCTGAACTGCTTTATAAGTTGCACAGCACATAATGCGATGCTACTCCGATACTGGATGCTATAATAGTAGAAGTTGTAGTAATTACTCAATAGTTATTCATATTCTTCGCACCGTTCGTCCATCCTCTCCCTAGATTTGGTGAATATTTGGTTAATTTGGTTGATAAAATGTGGTTATTTTCACTTAACGTTTTACTTCAAGATGAAAGATATTTAGTAATAAGAAGCTGAGATTTTCTACTTTAATACTTTAGTTATGTCGCGACCTCTGATAGATACAGTTAGTAGTTTGGTACGTTTATTTCCTCGTCAATACCGGGAAAAGAATGGAGGGTAGAACGTATGTTGAATTCCAGCGTTAAATTCTCTTAATAGTGTTCATCGAGGCGATAAAATAGCAGAAGGGGTTCTGATTTGGGTGACCAGACATCCGGATTAATCCGGATATGTCATCCATTTTAGGCGTATGTTCGTCGTCCGGGCAGAGTTTTAAAGAATCGGTAAATGTTTTTCTACTTTATTATTATTATTCATTTCATAAATCCTATATTAGCTGCATTTGGAACTTCGTTTAAATAAAACGCACTAATTTTGGAACATCCAATTTCTTTGGTGGTGTATACCTCATTTATGTCTAACTGACACATTGTGTGTTTCATAGAATACCAAGATTTGGAATTTTGCTGCAATTGGACAAATACTGACCCTATCTACTAGACTCACCAAACTTTTGGAATGTATATTATATAAAATCTACTCGAGTTATTTTTAGTCAACTTGAAATTTGTCGCATACACTTGTTTTAATTATGGGAGGGAAGACCAATTTACACTGTTGCTATGACCGCAATCTACAAGGCAATAAAACTAAAACGAATAAAAAAACAATGTAATCCAGATTTGCTCAATAATGAACGTAAATCATAAGCGTCATTGTTAATTTTTAACTGCCTTTACAGATCACTGGAGAGTTGTTCATTCCCTCTCATCAACTTGGTTTTGTAGAGTGCATTATATATTTCATACGTTCTTTGTGCTGCGAAAATTGATGATGCAATTCAATCATATACATACTCTCTTATAGTTATCTACAATGTTACCCTCTGCGTCGCTTTTCCTCCGCACCCCTCTTGCCTGAGGCGCCGGCAGTCCTTAGGATTTGATCGGGAGGAAAAGAGATTATCTCGATACTGACAGCAGCAAACATGGTTAGCAATATCGTTCCCTAGTGTTTACTCTGGGAAAATGTACTTGGAAGATTTATTCTTTTGGAGATGCCTTTCTGAATAATAAATGCTTTCATATGATAGAACTCGCTCACCGTATCGTAATTAAACGATGAGTTCTCTTCTAAATGACAAATTCTTACAAAAATCGCAATTTAGTACACTTAAACCGTAAAATCTTTTAATTTATAGTAAATCGAAGGAGTCATTACTTCGTGAAACACCACGAAAATGAAAAGAAGTGGCGCTTTGTAAAATTGATAGTATTTTCAATGCTACGTGGAACTTTTCAACATACTTGTTATTCCTGAAGCTTACCCTGTGAAATGGCTCTTTTCAAAACCTTTCTTAGTATATAACACATTCACTCTGTCCAATGAATGCTTTTCAGCGTATTATCCGGAATTTATATCTGGTGGCTCCAATAACAAGCAATTTAAAAATATATTTAACTTATATTTATTTACGTTTCTAGTCCTTCAGTCATTGCCTGTCGACGGGACTCAGTTTTAAAATTAATTAAACAAAAACAGGAATGGAAAACAATAACTTAAATCAAGTACCACGAAATATTTTTATTTATGCGACACGTTTAAACTCACAGAGTCATCATTTACGCTTGATTTTATGATTAATCAAAATGATTCTAATTAGATTAAATAGATACTCATCGCTTACTCGTTTTGCTTTTAAGCTGATAAATCACACCTTTCATCAAACAAATAAATTCAGATATCACATTTCCAATAACATTTTACTTAATTCAATAATTATAACTGCCTTCTTGGAGGTCTTACTACTCCTACCTTGATTGAATTTATAGAAATTTTTTGAAGTTACATGCCTAAATTTTGTTTACGGTATCTATTACCGTGGATTAAATTATTATATTTCTCATGGGTGTTTGTGTTGGTAATTTTTGACTGTGATCGTTCAAATTATTGAAACTCTACTGTTTACTACTACTTATTGTATTGTATTATACTGTATTGTATACTGTCCACGGGAGGTTTTTGGAGGGGGTTTCCTCCCGTCTTTGGGCGAATTCCGGGCAGATGCCATTATTTTGTCCCCCATGACCATTGCCACCTGGTCCACCGACCAACTTGCAATGATATATTAAATAAATAAAAGTAATCGCATGTTTAACTTGAGCAAGACCGTAGCTCAGTTTACTATATAGTTAATGAATGTGAGCACACGACAAGAAAACGATACTCTACAGTTTTGACTCAAGGTAAACAAATTCTGATAATCAACTATAAAGCAGTTTCACACCACATATTTATTTCATAAAAAGTATGGAATACTGTATGTAATATCATGTTTGTGATGTACATCTCTTATAATGGAATATGTATGCATGAAGCCCGATATAAGATGATAAGATGCGCATTACAGTTTTCTTATTTAGATTAATCAAATTTTTTGTTCATTTGATTAAGTTATTGATCATAATTTTCACTACAATAATTTTTCAATCTCAGTGGTGAAAGCAGAGAGTCATTTAATGAGGACGTTTTTCTCTAATAGCAATACAGGTTGAGTATCCCTAATCTCGGAAATGCTCGGTAACAATGATGTTTCGTAATTTGGAATTTTCTATGTTTCAAAATACATGAATCGGTGGAGTGTGAGAGAGCTGAGACAAATTCAGACTTTTAGAAAATTACTTTTTCTTTGAAATAAAACACATGAATTAAAATGCAACAAGGAAAGAATTCAGAAGTATATTTATTCATCAACTGAGGTTGATGGGCCAAGTATCGAATCCTCTAGAAATGAAGAAGTGACTTCGTATCATATGAATAGAAGAGATGGTAATGGTGTTATGCCCGTTGTTTATGTTATCCAAAGATATTTTAAAAAAACCCGCTACTGAGAATCGAGTGATTTCCGAATTTGGATTGGGGGTATTTCATCTGTGCAACAACACTTTTCGTCCTTAAATCAAAATTTTGGTCGAAAGAACTTGTACATACATCATAGATTCACAAATCGTAAAATGATTCTTGAAAGTGACTCCATCATATCGAACGTAACAATTTAAATGAGTGGTTCAAAAGTGAGTGTTACTTCGATAATTATTTTTATAATGAACCACGACTATTACAAGAATTGCTAATACGAATTCATTTATAAACGTATACTTAACCGGCCCAATTTTCAATGAAACGGTGCTGACTGTCATGAAATATTTGAAATTTCTAGTCCGAATTGCTCGAGCTTCCAACGTATGCATGTTGTAGCTACGCGTCTTTTCTACGAAAATCTCGGTTCTGCGGTATTCAAATTAAAATCGAGCTAAACCTCTTGGTTAGTCGTTTCTCCGGTTCTTACAAAAGGACGGGGATGCGAACTGATTAATTCGTCCTTCCCATGATCCACGAACCGTATATTTCTCATGATAAAGGGGATCGCTTCTTAGCCATAATCGCTCTCGTGAACTCTTTCAAATATAATACAATTTCCAATCTCAATAGATCGCAGTAGTTCCCTCCTCGAACTTGCACGCGTATCACATCGGGACGTCCACTCTTAGGCCGGCCCTGGGGTATCTCCTTCAAATAGGACAATGCGTAAAACACGTGCTCATCAATTCAATGGCTGAATCACCGCTCGCTACAAGTGAGAGCGAATAATGAATACCGAAAATGAGCGATGATGCTGGGGTAATGTCCCTAGAGACCTGTTCAGGGCATGCTACTAGATCGCTCGCTCGCTTTGCTCTGTTCTGGTTCCAAAGATCTACAGAAGATCGACTGAGGATTGGAAATAAATTAACTCTGCCTTGCAGAAGAGCTGTACGGGTACACACGGATATTAATTCATTCCCATATCTTGGTGCGATCACTCCTGTTTTGGTGTTTTGTTGGAATCAATTCGTCTGTGTGCATGCACTAATTGTAGTGGAGACGGAAAACCTCTAGGACGCTCTCATGGGATTGCATAGCTGATAAGGAGGGAATTAATTCATATTCTTGATGGCACCGGTTTAGAGAAAGGCGTTCTTAGCTTTCTTCATTGTAAACTGATTAAAAACTACTCTGATACACTTTCTCCGTTATTTGACGGAATTTCATTGCTAATCTAATGATCGATGACATTCAATTTCAGACAGAACATAGTTGAGGGAGTTTTACTTCATTCTACATACGTAAGTGAAACACTGTTTGAAAGGTTTTCCTTTATTCGAATGTTCAGACGAAAAGCTAGAGGATTCACTTAAACGCCACGTCATAACGGGAAAATTTACTTCTAATATTCTCCAACACTCTAAAAGTTCAAAATTTCTCTAAGTTAGGTTAAATATTTTACTCGGAGCAGAAATAAACTGACTGCTGGTGTGTCAACCCCTGGAACATAACATTTCTGGAGATGTCCATTTTAGTTTGGTAAACTTCATTTGGTAATTGTCTCAGTCTTATCTAATAGTTTTAATACAATCATAACACATTCATATTTTGAGAATAACATTATATTTATGTAAGATTAGATGGAATATGAATCATTTGTTAGTCCTAGCTCCAAAAATTGAATACCCATAAGTCATTACTTATGGAAAACAATATTTTACATGTTTGAAAATAAATAGATATAACTATAAATAAAGGACTAAGATGAATTAAGACGGATCAGGAAAAATACATTATCGAATATAAGCTGTATATTTAACAGCTTCGAAATAACTTTCTTAGTTGCCAAAGCATTTTATTTTAAAGATTGCCAAATTATCTCTGCAGAAATAAAATGAATTTAAACTACATAAAATACTGATTATCTGAATCATTGAATCTTAATATCCATGAATCACTCATTTTAAGTATCTTACTGAAATGAAAGTTTTCCTTGAGAAAACATAATTCTTAAGTACCAATTTTAGGAGTGTTATTCGCAAAAACATTCCTATCTCTTGATTTAGGGCATTCAATTTGGCGTAAATGTGATGGTTAAACTATTTTGAATATAAATTCAGCGAAAAAGTCAACAGCTGCATTTATCGGCCGCATTCATTCATTAAGACTTCCGGAAAGGGCGAGGTATTGATGGCAACGGAGCACGTGAGCCCCCACCGGGAATAGAACCCAGGAACCTAAGTCGAACATACATTGCTATCCTGAGGTCCTTCAACGACCGTAATGATCGCACGAATCATCTGAAGGGGTTTTATATCATTAAAAAGACTGGTTTTATCATACGACGCAGTTAATACGCTGCACCTTATAGGGGAAGAATTAATGGAATTGCTCTTTAATCAATATCGGACGGCACACATCCATTGGAGTCAAGCTAGCTTCCGCTGATTGCGAAGAACATCCCGTGAAAAAAATGCTAAGTATGATCAGATTGTTACGTTAGCAATAATCATATCTGCTTTTCAAATAGACTTTCATCATCGAAAAATGAAACATTACCAGAAAGTAAAAATTAGGTTTATATAACTGCGTAATTTGGCATCAATAGTTATCGCGATTATGGTCAACCATGTTAAATGATAAACATAAGTCTGCCTTCCTTGTAAAAACATAAAACCATGCTTTTCTATGTACAATACACGCGCTAGATTCAGATCATGACTGAATATATTGAGAGCTGATGCCTCATTTCCGGAACATGAATGATTGTTTCTAATATATTACTAATTATTTCAAGATTGCAGTGAAAAAAACAGTTGTTGCAACAGGTGGAATATAATATATGTAGCTATTTTCATGCAACAAGTGGTTGGAACTTGATCTTTTCTACTGATTTTCAAAGATTTTCTCGTAACGATGAATGAGTAACAGTATGAAATACGTATGTAATAATCATAATAGCGGGGATGGAGGAATATATATTATGTCTCGTAATAGTTGTGGGAGGTAATTTGACTTCCTACCACTTTCCCACACCCTCTTTTACTAATCTTCTTATTTCTAGCCGAAGTATGTATTGTCGGACTTCCGCCATGTTCCATTTCCTCATTGGTTACTTCCTCCCTCTAAACTAGCGACACGTGCCTTTTCCCAAGCAGACGCGTGACCGAAGATTGCAAGAGGGATGGATCCGTTATGGGGCCGTGTGCGTGTAGTCTGGAGAAGCGTGGCGAAAACGTGTCACGGGCAGATAATCGGGTGTGAACTTGTATCACCGTGGCGATGAATTTCGGTGTTGGGCAACAATGCCGTCGGCGTAAGATTCTCCACGCTCCTATTTGACCCTTCCCACACATCCGATATTAATCGCACGCCTTATTTTGATCCGCAGGAGTGGCTGCTCGGTCACAACATGACACACTCGCGGAAAGGGCAGCGTTATTTACTTCATTAAATCACAATGCGTATTTCCTACACGACCCAAGTCCACTCTCGTTTAATGACATTCTCCGTGATGGAAACTACGCTTAATCGCTCCCTACCAGAAGAGCCTCAGCCTCGAGTGTTTGCTCCGCATAATTTAACGCTGATTTTGTTCGCAGAATATGGAGCTTAGGAGATCTCGCTTGTACCCTTAGAAACTTTGAAAGAGTTAAGCGTGAGAAATTTTAAGAAAGCTTCAAAATACTGCTTCAGAACTCCGAACTAGTTATTAGTATTTACCGCAGCTAAAAATCTGGTTATATTACAAATCCGGTACCTAAATGTTACTATTAAAGCCAGAAAAATTATTAAAACATATTAATAACTAATAACACATTAAAATATAATTTAATAACGTTAATGAAAATTTAGAGGGTGATTAGTAAAGAAGTGATAGTGAAAAAAACACTTATTCATCACTTACTAAGTAGAACATAAAGATTAAGTCATAACTTCTAATAATATTCATTGAATTACGAAATAAAAGTTAATCCATTATTCAGCTATAGTTCAGGAGTACATTAAGGTTTTATTCATTTCGATTCATACATGGCTTTTGACAAACCTATCCAACACCTAACCTCGTCTTCCTGTGACTCGAAGTTAGTCAATTATGCTGTGACTTTCAATCAGCAACCTCTTCAAAGGTTTGGTGTCCTAATTTTTCTAAATGAAACAATCCGTTCTAATCCGACGTTTTCGCGCTAGCTTCTTTTGGTGGAAGAGTTTTTAATTTGGTCTTAGAACATTGGTTGTATGTTGACTATATTTCACCTAATTGGAGACACCGTTTCCACGTTAGTGACAGTTGGTAGCCTTCTACCCGGTTGAAATTTTAGCGATCTCAATTTATTCGTGATTCATCAGAGGGAAATGAAATGATTCCTCAGAGAGTACTTTTACTTTACTGATACATTTTCTTAGTCGAGATCGCGTACAGGCTCGAGCTAGGAACGTCCCGTCACCGCTGAGATTTACCGTCTTTGTTTTTAATTGTTATTTGGTTTTTTGTAACTATAGCATTCTATAGTTCTACACTCGAAAGAGCGACTTGTCTGCCCAATACATCGTTTACCACAGCTGCTCGTTCATTCGCGCAATCCTTGGGAGAATTTAGCCGACATGCTGTCTTTGGCATTTGTAAGACATTCGCCTGTTTCGTTTCACGGTTTTGAAACGTACAAATATGTTGTACTTTTTACTCCAAAAAGTTATTCTTTTCCTCAATTTAAATCAAGTATACGGAGCATCTTCAGATAAGGTTGGATTAGGACAGTTTGCTTTATTGCTTTTCAGTACGGTACAGCGGTGACAGCAACAAAAAAGCCACAGTGCAGTGACTATGACATGAATTTGAAATCTATCTAAAATATGGTCATTTCTCTTTACATGCCGCACATGAGATGTATACGATCATCAAATCAACTTTCTTTTATTTCAGGAAAGCATGATTATTCGAATATTGTCGCAATAGAAACTGATTGTGCAGTTCGTCCTCAAGCTGGAAAGGTCAATGCCATCCTTAAAGTAACAGGTACTATAGTAAAATTGATACTTATTTTTGCCAGTGCCCCGTATAGCCAAGTGGGAAATGGTGTCCCGGGTTTGACTCCCGGTGTGAGCATGATGTCCCTGAATTATGTAAACATCAGGAAGCTATCTGAATTATAGACCCTGTGTCCGATCGGTCTAGAAAAGCCAATTATAGAGACGATCTCTGACCACGTCATCCACTGTAAATGATGCCTGGCCAGGCCGTATCCCTCAAAGGGATGCCGTGCCGTAGACTTAACTACAATTTCCAGTGTCTGATTGACAACAGTTTTCCGGTTTTTCTTACTGCGTCATGGAAGATGACATTTCCTTCAATTTGATGGTACAGGCCCTAAAAGGATGCTTAAGATAAGAGTTACTGTTGTTTCACAACTTGGAAAATGTACGTTCTAAAATCATTGCCTTTCCACTACTACATACATACACTGAGGGTGCTACATTTCAGCGTGTGGCAGGGGTACATGAATCATGGATATTTCTATATTCTATTACGGTTGCATATCTGCGGAAAAAATGTCTTACAAGCTACTAGTATATTTCCCTTATTTTTCTCACTAGCATCTATTTCTCTCACAGTATCTTATTGGTCAATGTAGCTTAGAGGTTGCGTAATATTGATTACGTCTTCTCATTAAATAGTATCTATGAATTTAGTATATTTAATCTTAATTTTAATATCCTTTCTTCTAACGGTTCGTATATAAATGAGCATCTTAATGCTCATCGTTTCGCCGTAACAAAACGTTAAAAAGCGCATGTATTAACCGTTGACCTTTTCTTATTTACGAATTCTGTCTTTATCTGCAGGTTCCATACACTGCATGCTTAAAAAAATTTAGAAAATGTTTCACTAAAAACCTGAAAATTTTGCAATTGCAAAAAGTTTTATGATGCGGTTTTATTTTCCCCCGCCTACACGATGGAGCAGCTAATGTTGCTTTGCGCAACGACAGTCTCCGACGAAGATATCGAGAGCCAAGGCAGATAGGGAGATACTGCAACTTTTTTTATAATCCTCTTCTCACGATATCCTTCCGACGGACACTTCAGAACGTAATCAATGCCAAAGGCGGCATATGTCACTGTTGATATTAGCGAAAACGGAAAATCCGTCACAAATGTAGATAGACATGAGCACACGAAGTAATCTGATCAAACAGAAGAGGAAAAGGAGGAAACTGAGGAAAGAAAATGTGGTAATACAGAAATTCGCCGAAAAGAAGATTTGAGCACTCCCTTTCTAATACAACTAACATATCCCAACTCATTAACAACAATTTTCTATGTAATAGATACATTTATGAAACCAATATGAGATAACTTTCTTTAAAAGGAAGATTTACTTTAAAGTAATTTATTATTAAAATAAAAACGATACGTTCAAATTCGAAACATTAGTGTCTCCATAAGTCGAATAAGGTGACTCATCTGAAATTGCTCAGGTTAGTAGCGGTAGGAAATATAAAGGCAGGAAGAAGCTTTCAAATTAATTGTAAAAAATTCTTTAAATGTCACGATGAGGAAAATTAGGCTTTTGTAAAACGTATACCATTATAAAATGCAGTTACAATGACAAAAAATAACTACAAATTACACATTAAAATTACAAAAACTGTATAGAACTACTCAAATTATTTACCCAAAAATATCTGAATATTAATAAAAAATGCAAACATGTCATACCTTTTAACAATCTCAACTCAAAACACAAATTAAAAATAACCAAAATACATTAACAAAAAGAGTCAATATCATTAAAAACATTAACATTGAATATTTTTCTTCTAAAAACTGGTATTTGATCGAGAAACTTTCAGGAATTACAGAAGTGTGTCCTAAATTTCGGTTCGGCATGGATCTTTTATTTTGGTTTTACTTTCATTAAAAGTAAAACTCGGAAAACTGATTTCTCTCTTATGGAAAAACAATGAAATAAATCGGCAGTAAATATTTCATACCAACTGCGAAACCTTGAGTCATCCATCCTTATCCATGGTGCATTATGTGTCATATTTTCTTGACTATTTTTGGCTGGATTATAAGCACCCAGATTTTTCTCTATTAAAAACTACCCGCCGAAAACTTATGCTTGCATGGTGAATAGTAGAGGAGTTACTATTTTAAAGCTTCTTTCCATTTCATTTTTCTTCTGTTTTTTTTTTAATGCGGGAGATATGCTATTATCGGTTATGGCACATCCCACAGGGCTTAGCGTAGCTTGACCAAAGTTTGGAACAATCGGGAAAGATTTCATTCTCAGAAAGACACGACAGTGCAAGCGAGTTAAACTAGGGGAATAAGGTGAACCTTAATTCAGTCCTTATGTCAAAGCAGCTTTTACAGAGCACAATATCACTTAATTTGGTTAAGGGTAAAACGCTGAAGCGACCCATCAGATACAATTTCAAGCTGTTGCTTGCTATTTAATTTGCGCGAAACGGAGCTCATATCATACGATAAAAATTACATAAAATATTAAATTTCTTTTCTTATCGTATTTTTCTAGACTTTATTCAATGGTTCATCTTCAGACTGCAAACAATAAAAACGATATTTGAAATAAGATGGGAAAGCAATAAAAGCAATCTCCACATGCATTTCTAATAGGATAGCTTTTTCTCGTCCGTAATCAGATTTTTTGGCACGCGGAAAGTATATTGTATGTGCGACCATGACAACTAGTGACATGCTAAGCTAGATAGATGGAAAAACTATGTTCCCTCAGTTTCAGACAAACATAAGTAGAGAAAAAGTTAGGAGTTGCAGCGAATAACAGACTGTTTCTCTTTCTAAATTACGCATGAAATTTTACATTTTCATTGACTTGTCGTTCCTATTTTTAAAAATCACATCTTATCAGTGTTGTATATCTAAATTATGCAAAAGAGTAACGGAAACCGAGATTAAAAACAAATAGCATAAAGAAAGAAATTCATATCAAGCGGAAAACATCCTGAATAACAACCGATTGATGTTCTTTGCAGAGTGTAAATGTTTGAGATGGTGACAATCAAAGAATAAACTATCGACAAATAACAACGTAAAAAATATGACGCGGAAATCCCAATTCATTCTACCAAAACTAATTTTGTTTGTAAGTTAAGAGGTATGTTTAAAAACGTTTTCTGGTGTAACCTTTCCCCTATCACTAGATTTCTGTGACCAAAATGTTGATAGCCGACAAAAGGCGTACTAGACATTTAGAAATTTCTTTCTCATCCTTTCCGCATGGCGTCGGAGTTTGTGTTTTCGTTCGGTCCGGTCCAAACCTCCTATCATCTTGAGTTCCGTCTCTTCCCAATAAGCCCAAGGCTGAAAATTATCTCCCTCAACTTTGAGATGAGACATTTCCAAACAATACAATTGATTTTTAGATTACATCTGTTAAGGAGTTACCTAAGTTCAACATTTTAAATGGGGACTTCTACGCTTATAAGAATCTGCTGACCGTGCAAGATCGTAATGGTTGTGAATATCCTCATTAACGTCTTCAAATGTGACATTTTTATTTAGATGTAACTGGTGACAAAATGATTGCGGTTAACACCTTTGGTATGTACGTGCAATGCCAGGAGGCGGAAAGAGATTTTCTCAGCACTGAGTCTTTCCTTTTCATGACTGCTAGAAAAAATCCCGGATCTGACCGAAGAGCGTGACATCTGGTTACCCTATTTATTAAATCTTTTGGTAACCTATTTCGGCATTAAAACCGATACCTTTCCATCTCCATACTTATCTATTTCTATCCTGGCTAGAAAAGTAATCCAAGGAACTGATATAAGAGTTTAAAACAGTAGTTATAAGAAGATTTAACTTTTTGAAACTCTTACGACATAAAAATATATATTTGATATTTACCACTCCACAGATATGTGGAATAATGGATCATAAAATTTGCTCAAAGAAAATGTCTGTAGATTCATCAGATAGCCCAATGGTACAGCTTCCACGAAAATCACAACCGCTGTTGTATTAGGCTCATCTCCACATGGGCTTTGCAAGTTCACTTCACCGTTAAATATAGAAGGAATCACCTGCGGATGAGGCAGCAGAAGGAAGGGAAAATATAGAAGGGATCGCAAGGCAAATACGTATTTTATTTAGATACGTATTGAATGTGAGTTCAGGTGAGCTTACGATACCGCACTCATGATACTGCGCCTACAATTTACACAAGTGATGAAGGGAGCACTAAAATGGAGGTGAGGGAGAAAAGGAGGAGGGAGTAAAGAGAGAATGCCTTGCGAAGGAAAAAAGAAAAGAATGATTGTTGCGACAGGTGTCCGTCGAGTCAGATCTCTTCTCCCCAAGAGATTCCCCATTTAAATTGGGCCAATCTCGTCTAGATAACCCTTTCGGAAAGGTGAGATTGGGCTGCAAATCAAGTCCTTTCGGAGAGAGACAAACATGAGGTGATCTTGGATGACAAAACCTATATTCGTACATACTGGGCCTAATCGAAATCTCAGGAAAATTTGTTGTGTAATTCAAGAGAAGCGTTCTAACAGCTGGGTGGTAGGAGCTCGATTTCCGCTTCAATCAATACTTCTATCTTGCTTTTGTGGTCCAGTGGTATACTTACCAACGTCAGGAAGTCAATTTAGAAGCATCATGTTCTATCTCGAGCGTCTTCAAAATAAGCTGATGAATGTCGATTCTCACTAAGCATTCCTAAGAATAATTTTCTTTATATTGTAGTAAATAATATTCCAGAAAGGTTTTTGGAGAAAAAACAACAAAAAATGCAGGTCATTAAGTTTTCGAAACCATACTCATTGAGCTCTTATAACTTTCTTCGGACATTTACTTAGCTCTCATAATTAAACCAATGAATCTTATAGAGCATTATTTTAGAGATGAATTTAGAACTACATTTTAAGCTGATATATTCTTAAATGGTAAAAAGTATGTTTCACTTAAATATACAATTTATCATCTCAGAATAATCCTTAAATCGTGGTAATTGGACCTATTTTTTGCCAGGATATGAATAGCGAGCTAGCCAAGTAACACTCTCCAGTTCAAACTCTGTTTCTTAGGAATGTAATTTCATAAATTAAAGATAATTCTCTTTAAAGTTATAGTAATTATCACAGCGTAAATTATCTGACTTTTAGATTTCTTTAATTACTCAGTGTTCACATTGCTGTGTAAATTTTCACCGACACGCCAAATTGGAAAGAGATCATGAATATCTTCATCTTCTTGCTTTCGTCCCAAAATCGCCAATTTGGACTCGTAACACACTCAACGCTCACGAACATTTTCCAAAAGAAAACCTCTTCCCTCCCAATTGATTAGCACAAGTATTCGACGGATACCAGATAAGGTGGTGAAAATTGGACGGCACGCGCCGAGAACGGCGAAAATTCACTTAAAGGGTCTCTGATATGGGTTAAATGGGCAGAATAAGTTCCCATTTTCTGCCGCCCCCACCTCCTTTTTCCCTCTCCTTTCCGCATGTCTCACTCTAGACGAGGCCTCTCGAACCTGTCATTCTCTCCGCTTCGTCTGCAAACACACGTGCAGGAAATGAATTGGAGTGGCGTCCGTGGCGTGCGTGTGGGGAGTATTTCGCGTTCTCCCCAGCAAAAAGCCGCTCTTGCCCGAGGCGGAGATTAGCTGACAAAGTGAAGGAGAGTTGGGCGCGTGGGAGGGGCATGGGGGCAGTAAACGCGCACAAAAGGGATGGAGATGGAGGGAGGCTGGGCGGCGATTCGCAGGGAAGCGTTTGACTGCGAGGTGGTTTGTCCCAAACGATCAGACATTCATGGGCTTAGATTCGATGGCAGGGTCCCACTCGCTGGTTCGGAATTTATGTTTGGACTGTAATACAACCGTTTGCTATTGGTTGGACGGCGACGTCGTTGATGCCGAAGGATCCAAAGATCGCGCTTCGCCGACTTTTGCCCCAATTTGGTACCAGCCTGTTCGAGATGAATATGAGTTTCCTATTCGCCATGGAATTTTGAGAAATTTGTCGCTGGGAAAAAGATCTTTTGAACCGTAAAGTGTGGCGAGCGGACATCTTATGTTCGGTTTCTACGGAAATAGAAAGTATATCCGAGTATTTTCGTGTCTCGAGAGTTTTAGTCGGAAGAATATCAGAAATTAACCTAATCTTCGCAACCTCGTGGGCTGGTTTTGATATATCCCATTAATATCATAGGATTTCCTCGTTCAAAACCACCACAATGAAGTTTCGTCGCTGTACTAACCTAGCCATACGTTACATTATGGATAGTAGTTGTATCAGAACTTGCGCGTACAGAGGTACGATGACTGCTATGAATTTTAAGATATCCTTTCAAGCAGTCATCTCTAACTCCACTTAAAAGTGCATAATTTTCATCAAATACCATGAATTATGCTGCAAAATTCTATATTTCTTCTAACTACTATCAATTCATTAACAACGGTATTTAAATCGCAGTACATCAGGAACCGCAGCTGTAGCTCGAACCCTAGACTTAAAAACCATCGATTTCTCAATGTTATCCAAATTGACACCATCTTTAAAACAATAACATTAATATTGTTTATTATCGTAGTCGGTTACCCCAACTCTCGACATTGTCCCTTCTTACAATTGAACCCCTTTCCCGAATCGGAACCCTTGGGCGAAACAATATTCCGCACGGAGCGCGTAATCTCGGCGACGGTACCCATGGCGCAAATGCATATACCACGGCAATCATTTCCACAGCAGCCTTTTTATTGTTTATTTGCTCACGCCCTGATAAAACACGCTTCGTTACGACGACCAAAGTCAATCCAGCGGCTTTTAATAAATAGAGATTGGGAGGGAACGGCAGTTGAAATTGGAAACTCGCCTTCCGAATTGGATTCTGTATCGAGGGACAGATATCGATCCGCTGAGCAAACATTGGGATGGGGAGCTGGGGGCGGGAAGCCTAGCCACTGCCTCGGAGTAGCCCGCGGCAAACCGTGGCCGAGATTCGATTATACCAATTATCAGACGCGAAAAGCACCCCCCTGACTGCAATTGGGGACCCATTTTGACACTGAGGCCTTATTAAATCACGTCATCCACCCCAAGGGCGCGAAAATTCTATTTGAAAACCATCCTAGGAGCGGAAGGTAGTGGGTAGAAGGTCGGATTAATCTCCTTAGAAACGGATATTAAAATTTTCTCGTGTAGAAAAAAATCATGGGGAAGATCCCATGGATGTTTCCGTATAACCTGGATGGCTTTTTTAATGTTTTGAGGAATATTGGTCTCCTTAGGGCGCGGTTTTCGGGTTGAGGAAAACGGTCGAGTTTGACGTTCGACGAGGTCCGAAGACGCCTAAGAACGTATGCAACGCCTCTTTGCAGTGAAGTGTTGTTGGCTACAAGAGACACAGGATGCTTCTGAGACCATTTACAGAGCTACGCTTTGAGTGGGGGCTAATGGAGCGTGAATGAGGGTAGGAGGGCAGGTAGGAAAATAAGAATGGACGCCGCTGACCGTTCTGCGGCCCGAAGCTGATCCATTTTTCGGGGAACAGAAGGAATATGAATAAATGCGAACTAAGCAATTTGTGTCTACATCCATTGAGAAGCCCTAGGAACAGGGTCTGTAACTACGGCCGAATGCATCTGCCCGATAGCCTACCTTCTATAGGAATATCTCCATTAGTGTTTCCAGATAAGTCCTTAACTTTTTTTGGACATGAAACTTATTTTTCCTGAGTGATTATTAATATTCATACTATAAATTGTTACAAGCGACCATTACGGTTACGGTCTAGCAGCAGTCACTTTAGATGGTGGCAAGAATTAGTACGCATGGATATGAAAAGGAAGCACATACTAGCATATAGAGATAGATTTGAAAGGGAAATTATTTAGAGATTATGAAATACTGCGAGTTTATTAGTGTTAGCTTTAAAAGTGCTTCAACAACTGAGGTCATTTCGCACGTGACTCCTCACCGGAAATCGAGCCCGAAAGAACATTCATCAAAGTCGAACGCGTTACCCACATGGCTATCCGGTAGCCCTTTAGTGGTTTTAGAAAGAGAAATCACAAACCAATATGAATGTCAGTTTGACTTCTGAGGTTGATCCTCAGAACCTAAACTATGTAAGCATTTGAATCTAAAAAGGTTTCAAGGATGTTTCTAATTATCCTTATATGTTCAGAGATGAATGCAGATGCTTTAAATAAGGCTCAATCTTCTTCCGATATTTAATGTTAACAATACCAGTAAAAACGATTTGGTTACAGCCTCTGTGTCAAAGAAAAGTATAACTTATGTAAAAAAATATGCTTAGGATCCTTATAAAAAGGCATACCATGGCTATGTGCCATAATGTTTCCTTTAGACTAGGGGTGTCCATTTCCTTTTTTCCATTCAGCCACATCAGCTCCTATGAAGGCTTCCTTGTCCGCATACTGTGCGCTTTGATGTATTGCTCAATGATTATGATTCAACTTATTGTTTTAGTTGCTGTTGCCCGCAGTTTCGCCTGCATCCAATAGGCGATTATAGTGAATTAACAAACAGACAATAGTAATATGAACGACACAAGGCTAGTCAAAATATGGTGATTTTTATTAGTCCTCTATGAAATCACTTAGCAAAATCTAGTTCACTACGATCGAATGACTATTAATCATGTAAAATATGACTACCATCTTGAGATCGAGGACACTTATTGCATGCTCTATTTCTGGATGTTGTCGTTCTGTGATAGAAAGCTTTCTGAAATCAAAATTTATAGAAACCTCTTACTACTATTTTATTACTACAATTCATTCCTATCAAGGCAATACGTCAACAGAACAGCGAGGATGCACACAAAACTTATATTTAGACAACGAAATCGGTCAAAATTAATTCTGACCATATTGTTACATAATAATATCATAGTTTTCTCAATTTCGAGTCGATAAACTTACTTAAGATAAATCTAGTATTCAATAAGGAATTCTATTTCTTTTGGTACATGTACAGAGTCTAAAAAGTAATTATAAAGATTCCTGAGAAAAAATTGCTGCACACGGAAACCGATTTTTAGCGTATCCTCAAGGAAGAGAAGAACCGATCTGCCGTAATTTCATTGTGGAATTTTGGATTTTTCTGTTTTACTGAATGCACCCTGCAAATGCGTACAAATTTCTCGTCTCTACTGTATCATCTTAACTAACAATTTTTCAAAAATTCCAACTTTCTACTTTGTATACAAATAGATTATAATTACATTTAAAGTGGGTATTTATTATGTTTCGTTTTTTAAGGTGTATTTCAACCTGATCTAACCCATTTTCACTTCAGCTATCAAACTTTGGGACAGAAGTTTGTATGAAGCTTTCAGAAACGATTTGCTGTTTAGCCGCAGAAAGTCGGTTTAAGGACCGCATTCGGCTCGTAGGCTGCAAGTTGGACACCCCCGCTTTAGACTCAATTTAAAGGAAAATTTCAATGCAATACTTCGCAACGGTTTTTACTGAGGACTAGGAGGCTAAACTCCTACTGTCACGGCACGTTCCTTATTTAACAATGCGTTTCAAAATATTCGCTTGGTTTAGCATCCGAAGGAGATCTCCCGCTGTTTTCCAGAAAATGTAGGTAAATATTTAGTCCTAAACCTTTTTTAGCTCGCCGAGAGGATCAAACAGGTGCTTTCTATCGAATCCACGGGGGCGATGAGGGCTGGCCCTTGTTGCCGAGTTGTCCATCTCCCTAGCCACTGGTTGCCGTTGGATGGAGTCATTGTGTTGGTGCTTTTGAAAGGATCCAGTTCTGGTAGCCACAAGATTTGTCTGTTCAAATAATCTCGCCGCTGAAGACCGTGCGCAGACGTTTTTTCAGAGAAATCATCTTTCAGTCTGTTCTGCGCCAAAATTTGACCATTGGGGAAAAACTCAACGGCTATGATTTGATCTTCTAGAATATAAAGATTCATCAATTTTAACTACGGTAATGAACTCACCAATTAGATTTCCTTCCTGATATAATTTTCACAAACAAATTTCACACATGTAATCGGACCAATCCTAATTATTTACGAAACTTCTAATAATTTCGATTATATTTCTTAAGCTCGTATGTAGATAAAAGTAATCCATTTGCAAAATGGTAGCATTCACCAATGAAACCACGAATCTATTCTGATTCTTACGTTATTTATGTATTCTCTTCCTTAGCATTTTAATAGTGGAGAAAGCAATAAAAATATCCATTTCATGCCCCTTTTGTACAATTTCTTCCTTGAAATAATGTCCTATTCTCGTAGGAATTGAATTGCTGTGTTTGGTTGTGAATTTCTTCAACCAATTGAGTCAACTTCATTTTAGGCTGATACACATTGCACTATTATATATCTAATACACGTATAATAATTAAAATTCAATAAAAATAACGTATTTCCAACGTAGCACTTTGATAACTCACGCTATCCATCTGATTTGAACAGGCTGGTGGGCGGGGATAGCCATAGCTCAGCTACAAATTTAGTTATAGTCATCGCCTAATTGAACTACGAGGGCTATCGTAAGACGTTTGAATACGAACTAAATAATCCGTAATTGAATTTTGTCCTTAATGTACTCATCCTTAACTGGAATTAACTCTAATGTTTTCTATCACCAATAGTATGCTCATTGGAGACAGTATCACGTAAGGACGGGTTGGTTTGTCTGAGAATTCTGACAAATCACGTCTTAGAGCGGTTTTAGCTTTTCTTTTAGAAAAATATGATTAATAGTGGTCATCGATCAAAAGATGTAGCAGGATTTTAGTGGATTTATCCCAAGTTTTTGGTCTAAATTTCGCGGAGCAACCCAAAACTTGAGCAATCTTCCTCAATAACCTTTTGTCCAGTCCAAAAATGATTTTCTTGTATAACGGTAACGATTTTTCACCTTAGTTCATGTGAAATATTTTTTGAATCATCAGGTCTGATGCACTTGAAATATTAATGTTTAATTAGTTAATGGAGGGGAGAAAGGAGTTTAACGGAAGAAATAATTAGTGGATTAACTGGGAATAGGTAATTGTTCGTTAAGTTGTAGCCACAATGTTGTAGCTTAAATGATTTCTAACATTTCTAAAGCGTCTAATTTAAGTTCTCGAGCGTAAATATGCAAATAAAATGACTTAAAATCTGTGGAATGAGTATTTTTAAGATATTCTGCGATATGGAAAACGTTATTTCTGAAAGGATAGGAGGAAGAATGTTTTTGCCCTAATCGTAAAATTCCTATCAATCTGTCCTGCGTATATAGTATCAAAATTTTTGGACCTACTTTATACACGCCTGAGTTAGTTTCTAAGAGATATACTGTCTCAGGCATAACTTTGTGGAATTCTTTCATTACAATGAAATAAGAAATTCTATCGTAAATTCCACATAAACTTAATTTTACCGGTTTTATCGCATTTTGACATCATCAGGTACACTAAACGCATTCAGATTAAATGTCATAAAAGAAGGAAGGAGAGGGGGAAGGTGGTTAGGAAGGTTGGAAGCAATGGGAGTCACAAAGTAAGACATTGACGTTTGAAAATTACTTAAAATATATCCAGTACATGCAGTTGGGTTAACTGACAGAGAGGGAGGAAAGAAAGAAGGTTTAAAGAATAAAGACGTAAACAATAGGGGTTAGAAGTAAAATCATCAACGGTTGAAAATCAATTTAGGAATATCCAGTAAGGGAATTAGTAATTAATAGCCAGTGATAGACGTTCAGTATTAATTATCCTGTAAAAATATCCAGCAATGGAGCTATTTTCTACAGGTATTTTATCTTTACAATTTAAATGAAGTTTCCCAGTATAATTCAGGTCGCAAATGCGGATTTTGGAATAGTCTCTGAGTAGAGAGATATAAAATTTTAAACTGAGGGACCCCAGGAAAGTTAACTTAATCCACCGTGTTTTCAGAGAAGGTGAAGTAGGGATAGAGTGAATTTTTGAAACAGTCGTTTTCCTTTTTCCGAAGGAAAGTGTCTATGACAGCAAGGGAGTAACTATTTCCACTGGCAATATGTTAATGTTGTTTAACCAGCCGCAGATTGTAGAGGCTTAAAAGGGAGACAGGGAAGACGATGGAACATGGAATGAAAAGCTGCAAACTTGTGAGATTGAGCGTGATTTGTGAACAGTGGATTGTAAGATTAGTATACAATGACTTAATTATAAACAGAAATGTTTATGCAATCATTACTTTCTGAGAGGTTAAGATCTGAAAAGTTCAGACAATCGTCTTGATCCTGTTCTACTGTGAAGAGGAGAGAGGAATGGATAGAGTTGAGAATGATAAAAAGATTTGTAGCTTCCTCAAAGAGCCATTTTATAAACAAAACACGTAATTCACATATATAATCCATCTGCCAATGTATTTTAGCAGTGAATGCCCTGATACAAAAACCTTTTCCTCTAAAGAATCGATGAAAATATCTGCATATATCTGTATTATCATAGAACACTTAAAATTCTAGCTTTAGAGCATCACGATAAGCATGGTTTTATTACCGAAAATTTCCATATTAATATAATGATTCAGAAATAAACCAAAAAAGAATCTTCAAAAGAATACCTATTTCAACACATGGTGTTCGTTTGATTGGTATTGGTTCTCTTGCTAGACACAAATGTCCATCGACATCGAATGTCCGAGGGTGCCAAATTTTTATCAAAATTTCTTTTATAACTGTTTGATCTTAATGGCTTTATATTTAACATCCTTTTAAGAATATATATGTAACTATATGTTGCGAGCTATGTTTATCCATATGCAATCCATCATCTCCTTATCGATGAGTTAAAACAGCTGTAACATTTTAGCCTGGAAGTAGGGTTTGACATCATTTTCTTCTTCATAAACACAGATGTGACCCACATAAGCTTTTTTTGTAAAAATGATATCTCCGTTGACTCACTTCCTGACATCTATGAAAGCTGGTGTTTAGACCCCTAGATTGTCAGCTGATTTGATCTTATTCCATGGCTTATTTGTTTAGGCCAGATAATTACGTTTATTCTCCGCGAGAAAAGATTGTATTATAAGTCTATATTATTGAATACTCAACTTATATACATCATAAAATTTTATAAATATCAGTCGTATTAAATTTTAAAGGTAGAAATACAAATGCCTCAATAATAAGTTACATTTCAAGGATAAATAGCAACATGACAGGGAATTAAACCCAGGTCTCCCACTTTTCGAGCTGGTATTATAATCACTAAACTACCATTCAGCATCTATTCCTCTCTGTTAACGTGAAGCTATTCAATGTAATTAGTAGTTAGACTACTTCCCCGAAAAGTGGGAGACCTGTGTTCGAGTTCCAGTCATGTCGCTGTTTTTCACTTTTGTTTATCCTTGGGTTGTAAAATGCACGCCTCTTGCTACGTAAACACCTTCCCATCATTATTTTCAATCAAAATTTATCGAACATTAAGCATCACGTGAGAATTGTGAAAACAAACAGTGCAAAATATTCTATGTTCGTCTCTGTTTTGCTGAAATTCCGTTCGTCTCCCAAACGTTCATCTACCTTGAGTAAAAATTGTTCATATCTCTCTATCGTTGTTATATTTTTCAATATATTAATTTTGTAAATTGCAATGTACACTTCGCATATTACATAATTATGCTCCAGTTTTAGGACAGGATTACATATAGTGAAAGGAATAACACAAAATATTCCAAAGATGTCTGACTTTCGAGAGGAAATATCTCGAAATTGCATAAACTATTGAGAAAAGAAGCCTATCGATTTAGGTTTGCAATAATATTGAAAATTTTGCTGTCAGATTGTGATGAATGCATCGTTTCTAGAATAAGAATTTTTAGAGGACAATGCTTTTTAAAATAAAACATATCATAGGAAAAGGCTGTCTTGGTTTGTTCTTTGTGAGTAACATGACGAGAAGCTATAGTAAATGAAATAAAATCTGCAAAGAAGAGTTAAAAAGACTAAACTTCTTTTGCCCCAATTTTAAACTTTCCTCCAGCCTGCTTTGTGAAAGACCGCCATCAGAGCTGCTGGGTAGCATATTTGAATAAAAAGGCTTGGAGAGGTCTTCAAGAGAAAGAATTCTTTTTCAGGAAGACATTCTTCAATCTTCATGATCAGTGTCTCCTGCGTAACTCAGGATAAAGACTTGAAGTGAAGCATAACAGAAATGTGTAGAAAGCTGTTTTATCTCCTATTTCCGCAAGACGTTCCATAATTCTAGGCTGATGTTACTGAAGAAAGGGATTCTCGGCCGATGATTCATATTTAATTCGCTCTTCCACATATCTGCATATTTCTCGCTTTGTTGATCCGGTAATCGGATTTTCCTCAAAATCCCTTCACTAAAATCAACCCCTAAAAAATTTTCCGCATCGAATGAATCTGCCCTAATAGCAACGAGTGAAACACTTCCTCTTCGTCTAATGATGGAGATGAGAATCGTATTACCGTCCCGTAAGAGGAAGAAAGGAAAATGGGGAGGGGCGATGGCTATGGGAGGGGGGACGCGGGGAAGCTTGTTCTGGCAGGTTGAACGTTTTGTCGGCGTAGTTTGGGTCCAGAAAGAGAATAGGCGGGAGGCTGGGGAGTCCAGGTGTGAGGCAGCCATGCGAGACATCAGATTTGAAAGAGTTTTTCTCCTTTGTGCCCACCGATGACGTAAGATCTAAGAATAACAAGGATTTGCGAGAGGCGACAAGTGAAAAGGTTTCCTCGATCCCTGAATCGGTCCAGGGTTCCGAGCTATTGCAGTGCAGTCCCCAAGTCGCGAATAAAGCCAAGGTAATCCCGTGTCAATTATGACCCTCCCTACCAAACTAATCGGTCACCATGTCGCGTAAGATTCTTAATCGGCCTTGGATCAAATGGTGATCTGATAAGATGCGGAATTGAAGGTGAGGTCGAAGCATTGAGTGAAGGTTTAACGCCAGTTTTCGCTTAATTTATTTTCTATTTCCTACCTGAGTTATTCAGTTGAGTGTAAGCAGCGATCGAGTAACCTGAACTCACTGAAAAAGTAANATAAAATGCAGTTACAATGACAAAAAATAACTACAAATTACACATTAAAATTACAAAAACTGTATAGAACTACTCAAATTATTTACCCAAAAATATCTGAATATTAATAAAAAATGCAAACATGTCATACCTTTTAACAATCTCAACTCAAAACACAAATTAAAAATAACCAAAATACATTAACAAAAAGAGTCAATATCATTAAAAACATTAACATTGAATATTTTTCTTCTAAAAACTGGTATTTGATCGAGAAACTTTCAGGAATTACAGAAGTGTGTCCTAAATTTCGGTTCGGCATGGATCTTTTATTTTGGTTTTACTTTCATTAAAAGTAAAACTCGGAAAACTGATTTCTCTCTTATGGAAAAACAATGAAATAAATCGGCAGTAAATATTTCATACCAACTGCGAAACCTTGAGTCATCCATCCTTATCCATGGTGCATTATGTGTCATATTTTCTTGACTATTTTTGGCTGGATTATAAGCACCCAGATTTTTCTCTATTAAAAACTACCCGCCGAAAACTTATGCTTGCATGGTGAATAGTAGAGGAGTTACTATTTTAAAGCTTCTTTCCATTTCATTTTTCTTCTGTTTTTTTTTTAATGCGGGAGATATGCTATTATCGGTTATGGCACATCCCACAGGGCTTAGCGTAGCTTGACCAAAGTTTGGAACAATCGGGAAAGATTTCATTCTCAGAAAGACACGACAGTGCAAGCGAGTTAAACTAGGGGAATAAGGTGAACCTTAATTCAGTCCTTATGTCAAAGCAGCTTTTACAGAGCACAATATCACTTAATTTGGTTAAGGGTAAAACGCTGAAGCGACCCATCAGATACAATTTCAAGCTGTTGCTTGCTATTTAATTTGCGCGAAACGGAGCTCATATCATACGATAAAAATTACATAAAATATTAAATTTCTTTTCTTATAGTATTTTTCTAGACTTTATTCAATGGTTCATCTTCAGACTGCAAACAATAAAAGCGATATTTGAAATAAGATGGGAAAGCAATAAAAGCAATCTCCACATGCATTTCTAATAGGATAGCTTTTTCTCGTCCGTAATCAGATTTTTTGGCACGCGGAAAGTATATTGTATGTGCGACCATGACAACTAGTGACATGCTAAGCTAGATAGATGGAAAAACTATGTTCTACAGCGGTGACAGCAACAAAAAAGCCACAGTGCAGTGACTATGACATGAATTTGAAATCTATCTAAAATATGGTCATTTCTTTTTACATGCCGCACATGAGATGTATACGATCATCAAATCAACTTTCTTTTATTTCAGGAAAGCATGATTATTCGAATATTGTCGCAATAGAAACTGATTGTGCAGTTCGTCCTCAAGCTGGAAAGGTCAATGCCATCCTTAAAGTAACAGGTACTATAGTAAAATTGATACTTATTTTTGCCAGTGCCCCGTATAGCCAAGTGGGAAATGGTGTCCCGGGTTTGACTCCCGGTGTGAGCATGATGTCCCTGAATTATGTAAACATCAGGAAGCTATCTGAATTATAGACCCTGTGTCCGATCGGTCTAGAAAAGCCAATTATAGAGACGATCTCTGACCACGTCATCCACTGTAAATGATGCCTGGCCAGGCCGTATCCCTCAAAGGGATGCCGTGCCGTAGACTTAACTACAATTTCCAGTGTCTGATTGACAACAGTTTTCCGGTTTTTCTTACTGCGTCATGGAAGATGACATTTCCTTCAATTTGATGGTACAGGCCCTAAAAGGATGCTTAAGATAAGAGTTACTGTTGTTTCACAACTTGGAAAATGTACGTTCTAAAATCATTGCCTTTCCACTACTACATACATACACTGAGGGTGCTACATTTCAGCGTGTGGCAGGGGTACATGAATCATGGATATTTCTATATTCTATTACGGTTGCATATCTGCGGAAAAAATGTCTTACAAGCTATTTCCCTTATTTTTCTCACTAGCATCTATTTCTCTCACAGTATCTTATTGGTCAATGTAGCTTAGAGGTTGCGTAATATTGATTACGTCTTCTCATTAAATAGTATCTATGAATTTAGTATGTTTAATCTTAATTTTAATATCCTTTCTTCTAACGGTTCGTATATAAATGAGCATCTTAATGCTCATCGTTTCGCCGTAACAAAACGTTAAAAAGCGCATGTATTAACCGTTGACCTTTTCTTATTTACGAATTCTGTCTTTATCTGCAGGTTCCATACACTGCATGCTTAAAAAAATTTAGAAAATGTTTCACTAAAAACCTGAAAATTTTGCAATTGCAAAAAGTTTTATGATGCGGTTTTATTTTCCCCCGCCTACACGATGGAGCAGCTAATGTTGCTTTGCGCAACGACAGTCTCCGACGAAGATATCGAGAGCCAAGGCAGATAGGGAGATACTGCAACTTTTTTTATAATCCTCTTCTCACGATATCCTTCCGACGGACACTTCAGAACGTAATCAATGCCAAAGGCGGCATATGTCACTGTTGATATTAGCGAAAACGGAAAATCCGTCACAAATGTAGATAGACATGAGCACACGAAGTAATCTGATCAAACAGAAGAGGAAAAGGAGGAAACTGAGGAAAGAAAATGTGGTAATACAGAAATTCGCCGAAAAGAAGATTTGAGCACTCCCTTTCTAATACAACTAACATATCCCAACTCATTAACAACAATTTTCTATGTAATAGATACATTTATGAAACCAATATGAGATAACTTTCTTTAAAAGGAAGATTTACTTTAAAGTAATTTATTATTAAAATAAAAACGATACGTTCAAATTCGAAACATTAGTGTCTCCATAAGTCGAATAAGGTGACTCATCTGAAATTGCTCAGGTTAGTAGCGGTAGGAAATATAAAGGCAGGAAGAAGCTTTCAAATTAATTGTAAAAAATTCTTTAAATGTCACGATGAGGAAAATTAGGCTTTTTTAAAACGTATTAATGTTACAATGACAAAAAATAACTACAAATTACACATTAAAATTACAAAAACTGTATAGAACTACTCAAATTATTTACCCAAAAATATCTGAATATTAATAAAAAATGCAAACATGTCATACCTTTTAACAATCTCAACTCAAAACACAAATTAAAAATAACCAAAATACATTAACAAAAAGAGTCAATATCATTAAAAACATTAACATTGAATATTTTTCTTCTAAAAACTGGTATTTGATCGAGAAACTTTCAGGAATTACAGAAGTGTGTCCTAAATTTCGGTTCGGCATGGATCTTTTATTTTGGTTTTACTTTCATTAAAAGTAAAACTCGGAAAACTGATTTCTCTCTTATGGAAAAACAATGAAATAAAGCGGCAGTAAATATTTCATACCAACTGCGAAACCTTGAGTCATCCATCCTTATCCATGGTGCATTATGTGTCATATTTTCTTGACTATTTTTGGCTGGATTATAAGCACCCAGATTTTTCTCTATTAAAAACTACCCGCCGAAAACTTATGCTTGCATGGTGAATAGTAGAGGAGTTACTATTTTAAAGCTTCTTTCCATTTCATTTTTCTTCTGTTTTTTTAATGCGGGAGATATGCTATTATCGGTTATGGCACATCCCACAGGGCTTAGCGTAGCTTGACCAAAGTTTGGAACAATCGGGAAAGATTTCATTCTCAGAAAGACACGACAGTGCAAGCGAGTTAAACTAGGGGAATAAGGTGAACCTTAATTCAGTCCTTATGTCAAAGCAGCTTTTACAGAGCACAATATCACTTAATTTGGTTAAGGGTAAAACGCTGAAGCGACCCATCAGATACAATTTCAAGCTGTTGCTTGCTATTTAATTTGCGCGAAACGGAGCTCATATCATACGATAAAAATTACATAAAATATTAAATTTCTTTTCTTATAGTATTTTTCTAGACTTTATTCAATGGTTCATCTTCAGACTGCAAACAATAAAAGCGATATTTGAAATAAGATGGGAAAGCAATAAAAGCAATCTCCACATGCATTTCTAATAGGATAGCTTTTTCTCGTCCGTAATCAGATTTTTTGGCACGCGGAAAGTATATTGTATGTGCGACCATGACAACTAGTGACATGCTAAGCTAGATAGATGGAAAAACTATGTTCCCTCAGTTCCCTCAGACAAACATAAGTAGAGAAAAAGTTAGGAGTTGCAGCGAATAACAGACTGTTTCTCTTTCTAAATTACGCATGAAATTTTACATTTTCATTGACTTGTCGTTCCTATTTTTAAAAATCACATCTTATCAGTGTTGTATATCTAAATTATGCAAAAGATTAACGGAAACCGAGATTAAAAACAAATAGCATAAAGAAAGAAATTCATATCAAGCGGAAAACATCCTGAATAACAACCGATTGATGTTCTTTGCAGAGTGTAAATGTTTGAGATGGTGACAATCAAAGAATAAACTATCGACAAATAACAACGTAAAAAATATGACGCGGAAATCCCAATTCATTCTACCAAAACTAATTTTGTTTGTAAGTTAAGAGGTATGTTTAAAAACGTTTTCTAGTGTAACCTTTCCCCTATCACTAGATTTCTGTGACCAAAATGTTGATAGCCGACAAAGGGCGTACTAGACATTTAGAAATTTCTTTCTCATCCTTTCCGCATGGCGTCGGAGTTTGTGTTTTCGTTCGGTCCGGTCCAAACCTCCTATCATCTTGAGTTCCGTCTCTTCCCAATAAGCCCAAGGCTGAAAATTATCTCCCTCAACTTTGAGATGAGACATTTCCAAACAATACAATTGATTTTTAGATTACATCTGTTAAGGAGTTACCTAAGTTCAACATTTTAAATGGGGACTTCTACGCTTATAAGAATCTGCTGACCGTGCAAGATCGTAATGGTTGTGAATATCCTCATTAACGTCTTCAAATGTGACATTTTTATTTAGATGTAACTGGTGACAAAATGATTTCGGTTAACACCTTTGGTATGTACGTGCAATGCCAGGAGGCGGAAAGAGATTTTCTCAGCACTGAGTCTTTCCTTTTCATGACTGCTAGAAAAAATCCCGGATCTGACCGAAGAGCGTGACATCTGGTTACCTTATTTATTAAATCTTTTGGTAACCTATTTCGGCATTTCAACCGATACCTTTCCAACATGCCGCACATGAGATGTATACGATCATCAAATCAACTTTCTTTTATTTCAGGAAAGCATGATTATTCGAATATTGTCGCAATAGAAACTGATTGTGCAGTTCGTCCTCAAGCTGGAAAGGTCAATGCCATCCTTAAAGTAACAGGTACTATAGTAAAATTGATACTTATTTTTGCCAGTGCCCCGTATAGCCAAGTGGGAAATGGTGTCCCGGGTTTGACTCCCGGTGTGAGCATGATGTCCCTGAATTATGTAAACATCAGGAAGCTATCTGAATTATAGACCCTGTGTCCGATCGGTCTAGAAAAGCCAATTATAGAGACGATCTCTGACCACGTCATCCACTGTAAATGATGCCTGGCCAGGCCGTATCCCTCAAAGGGATGCCGTGCCGTAGACTTAACTACAATTTCCAGTGTCTGATTGACAACAGTTTTCCGGTTTTTCTTACTGCGTCATGGAAGATGACATTTCCTTCAATTTGATGGTACAGGCCCTAAAAGGATGCTTAAGATAAGAGTTACTGTTGTTTCACAACTTGGAAAATGTACGTTCTAAAATCATTGCCTTTCCACTACTACATACATACACTGAGGGTGCTACATTTCAGCGTGTGGCAGGGGTACATGAATCATGGATATTTCTATATTCTATTACGGTTGCATATCTGCGGAAAAAATGTCTTACAAGCTATTTCCCTTATTTTTCTCACTAGCATCTATTTCTCTCACAGTATCTTATTGGTCAATGTAGCTTAGAGGTTGCGTAATATTGATTACGTCTTCTCATTAAATAGTATCTATGAATTTAGTATGTTTAATCTTAATTTTAATATCCTTTCTTCTAACGGTTCGTATATAAATGAGCATCTTAATGCTCATCGTTTCGCCGTAACAAAACGTTAAAAAGCGCATGTATTAACCGTTGACCTTTTCTTATTTACGAATTCTGTCTTTATCTGCAGGTTCCATACACTGCATGCTTAAAAAAATTTAGAAAATGTTTCACTAAAAACCTGAAAATTTTGCAATTGCAAAAAGTTTTATGATGCGGTTTTATTTTCCCCCGCCTACACGATGGAGCAGCTAATGTTGCTTTGCGCAACGACAGTCTCCGACGAAGATATCGAGAGCCAAGGCAGATAGGGAGATACTGCAACTTTTTTTATAATCCTNGGAATCAAACCCAGGTCTCCCACTTTTCGAGCTGGTATTATAATCACTAAACTACCATTCAGCATCTATTCCTCTCTGTTAACGTGAAGCTATTCAATGTAATTAGTAGTTAGACTACTTCCCCGAAAAGTGGGAGACCTGTGTTCGAGTTCCAGTCATGTCGCTGTTTTTCACTTTTGTTTATCCTTGGGTTGTAAAATGCACGCCTCTTGCTACGTAAACACCTTCCCATCATTATTTTCAATCAAAATTTATCGAACATTAAGCATCACGTGAGAATTGTGAAAACAAACAGTGCAAAATATTCTATGTTCGTCTCTGTTTTGCTGAAATTCCGTTCGTCTCCCAAACGTTCATCTACCTTGAGTAAAAATTGTTCATATCTCTCTATCGTTGTTATATTTTTCAATATATTAATTTTGTAAATTGCAATGTACACTTCGCATATTACATAATTATGCTCCAGTTTTAGGACAGGATTACATATAGTGAAAGGAATAACACAAAATATTCCAAAGATGTCTGACTTTCGAGAGGAAATATCTCGAAATTGCATAAACTATTGAGAAAAGAAGCCTATCGATTTAGGTTTGCAATAATATTGAAAATTTTGCTGTCAGATTGTGATGAATGCATCGTTTCTAGAATAAGAATTTTTAGAGGACAATGCTTTTTAAAATAAAACATATCATAGGAAAAGGCTGTCTTGGTTTGTTCTTTGTGAGTAACATGACGAGAAGCTATAGTAAATGAAATAAAATCTGCAAAGAAGAGTTAAAAAGACTAAACTTCTTTTGCCCCAATTTTAAACTTTCCTCCAGCCTGCTTTGTGAAAGACCGCCATCAGAGCTGCTGGGTAGCATATTTGAATAAAAAGGCTTGGAGAGGTCTTCAAGAGAAAGAATTCTTTTTCAGGAAGACATTCTTCAATCTTCATGATCAGTGTCTCCTGCGTAACTCAGGATAAAGACTTGAAGTGAAGCATAACAGAAATGTGTAGAAAGCTGTTTTATCTCCTATTTCCGCAAGACGTTCCATAATTCTAGGCTGATGTTACTGAAGAAAGGGATTCTCGGCCGATGATTCATATTTAATTCGCTCTTCCACATATCTGCATATTTCTCGCTTTGTTGATCCGGTAATCGGATTTTCCTCAAAATCCCTTCACTAAAATCAACCCCTAAAAAATTTTCCGCATCGAATGAATCTGCCCTAATAGCAACGAGTGAAACACTTCCTCTTCGTCTAATGATGGAGATGAGAATCGTATTACCGTCCCGTAAGAGGAAGAAAGGAAAATGGGGAGGGGCGATGGCTATGGGAGGGGGGACGCGGGGAAGCTTGTTCTGGCAGGTTGAACGTTTTGTCGGCGTAGTTTGGGTCCAGAAAGAGAATAGGCGGGAGGCTGGGGAGTCCAGGTGTGAGGCAGCCATGCGAGACATCAGATTTGAAAGAGTTTTTCTCCTTTGTGCCCACCGATGACGTAAGATCTAAGAATAACAAGGATTTGCGAGAGGCGACAAGTGAAAAGGTTTCCTCGATCCCTGAATCGGTCCAGGGTTCCGAGCTATTGCAGTGCAGTCCCCAAGTCGCGAATAAAGCCAAGGTAATCCCGTGTCAATTATGACCCTCCCTACCAAACTAATCGGTCACCATGTCGCGTAAGATTCTTAATCGGCCTTGGATCAAATGGTGATCTGATAAGATGCGGAATTGAAGGTGAGGTCGAAGCATTGAGTGAAGGTTTAACGCCAGTTTTCGCTTAATTTATTTTCTATTTCCTACCTGAGTTATTCAGTTGAGTGTAAGCAGCGATCGAGTAACCTGAACTCACTGAAAAAGTAAAGTGGATAATTTAATGTTGTCATCAATACCAAATTATTCAGATGGTGATCTGATAAGATGCGGAATTGAAGGTGAGGTCGAAGCATTGAGTGAAGGATTAACGGCAGTTTTCGCTTAATTTATTTTCTATTTCCTACCTGAGTTATTCAGTTGAGTGTATGCAGCGATCGAGTAACCTGAACTCACTGTAAAAGTAAAGTGGATAATTTAATGTTGTCGTCAATACCAAATTATTCTTTTTCTTCGACAAGCACAATTCTGGTCTGATTATGATAAAACTTTATATTAGGATGAGAAAACGGCATCATAATCGCAATAATATTTGACTGGCATCAGTTTAAATGAGTTTTATATTTCAGAAAATATAATTCGAGTTTAATAATTCGATGAAAAATTAAATCCCTAATGGAATAATCCTTGCTTAAAAATTAAAGATACCAATCCTTCAATTGTAATATAAATGTTTCGAAATATTAAGAAATGCATCATCTGAGAATTGTTATTTAAGCGTCATTTTTAACACGAGCATTATTTTTATTTCTTAGCTTCGGAAAAGTTTGTTGGAATAACATAATCGCTGAATTGTATGTCCCCAAATCTAAGATCTACTACGAAATCGTGCTTTGGCAAACGATCTCTTTTGTTCATCTGTAAAAATAGCTGTCGAGGCACCTATCAAAACTACTACTACTACTCGTGCGTTTCAAATAAACTACAACGTTGAATAGATCTTCTAAAAGGTGGAGAAAGAGATTAACTCAAACATTGCTGAAACTCATAACTTATTATTTTTCGGAAAAAGTTTTGAAAATACGAATTAATTGTTACATTTTAAGGGTATCCGGGTAGCCATGTTCGAAAAACGCGTTCGAATTTGGTGAAATCGGTCCCGGGTCCGATTCCCGGTGTGGGCTCACCTGCGAAATAACCTTTGCGGTTGAACCAATTTTAAAATTACCACTACTATTACCTTCTAAATGTTGCAGAGGATCTGTAATGTTCAGTTTTGAATACAAAAAATTTAATTTTTTATTCGAAGAAATCGCAATTTCCTACAATTAAAATTTCAGTTCTCACAATCACTTCCCTTCCATCTTATAACGACGCGTGTTAAAATAATTTGCTGCGAGTCCTTCAATGGGTCTCAGGACAACTTACTTTTGGCTATGTAATGCGTCGAAGCGTGTATATATCGAGAGAACCACGTCCCATCGCGCCTTGGCTTTAACAGAGCCTCATACGCATAAGTAAGTGCATAAAAGTAATCTCCTCCTGCGTGTAATGGACTCGTTGCAATAGAGGATAGCAGAGCAGTATGCAGCGCGCTACCCATTCCTCTTTGGCCCCGCACAACCCCAATTTCCTACCCCCATTTCTCTTTCCCCCCAAACTACATGGCCCATTCACTCGTGAATCAGGGCACTCGCTGGTAGGGGGGGAAGAGATCGGATTCGGGTGCGGGTATAAGCAGGGGTCTCCGGTCCCGGAGTAGGGGCAAAACATAGCCCCTGCAGGTGGCTGCAGAAAGAACCGCTTCTTTCTGGACCGGCGGGGTGCTGAGGGTGAGGGGCGGAAAGGGGGGAAATCTGGCTTTGAGGGGGGAAATGAAATGGCTGGGGGCAGCAGCTGCGTCTCCTGCCCCCCTTTTGGTCGCGTGCCCCCGAATGCATGAGTGTGTGTTCCTACTCTGACGCGCCCGTTGTGAGGTGACGGCCCCGCTGACTGCGCGGTCCCTTCCCCTGATCCTTACAGCATCCGCCCCCGAAAAATCTCCCTCCCCATCTCGGGGGAATTTTAAAAGCCTTAATGGCAGGTTCACGACGGAAAAAGTCGAATTTCGGCGACGTCGGAGTGTGGATTTGCGACGCTAAGTGAGGGGCTTAGCGCTCGGTGTTGAAGTTGTCCGTCGGAGGATTAAAATGATCGGACAAGCGATGAGGTTATCCTTTGGATTCGAAAGTGATGTAAAGTGCTTCGGAGGGTGAGGCGTAATCCGACTTGAGAATTGATATTTAAGAGCGGGATTACGCGGTGAAAATAAATATGTTGCTGCTTCGCTTCCCTTTCTCTTCGAACGGAATGTCAATGGAATGATCATTAGTAACCGGATTTTTATGGTAGAAGGATTGCATACTGAACAGGACGAATTTTCAATTTGATGGTCGTAAATATTGGCTGATTAATTCCCCTTGCCACTTGAATTTTTAGTACATTTTCGTTTTATATTATTTGAAATCTGGAAGATATAAACACGTCTCAGTTTCTTGCGCTTTATAAGAGGTATAATAAAAACATTGAATTTAAAAGCTCACATAGCAACTGGAAAAAATCGTGGGATTGGTTATTGAGCAAGTACTCAGATTGCACGGTACTAATCTCTCGACTGCATTCGTTTCAGTCATTGCAATAGAATTGTACCTTTAGTCTGTGATAATGTACTCCAAAGGAACTCTAAAGCGCCACATGTACATTTCTTCATGGTGATTTCGTAAATAACTTAGTTATATTTATAAACCATATATTTTCCTAATACTTCTCCTCACATCGTGAGAATCTTTCCCTTTTTATCTCCATTGTACATTCCTCTGTCAGTTTTTTCGTCAACGTTATGATCTTTGGCAATAGGGCACTTGTTGTACTTAGATAAAATTCCAACGTCAGGACACCATTTCATCGCTTCAGCTCTGTCTTTTAGCCGGCTCATAAGTAAAAAATTGATATTCTTATCAATAATCTCAACCAAATTCTTAGAGTTTAATCTATATATATAAAGCAGAAATTCTGTGGGTTTGTGTGTCTGTTTGTTTGTCCGCGATTGGAGTCCACACCGTTCGTCCGATTTGCGTCAAATTTTGCATACGTGTTCTCTGAGACCCAGAAGGAAGCACTGTAATATTTTTATTTGATAACTTTGCTGGGTTTGATCCAAGATCGTTCAGATAGGTTTCCATAAGAAATACACGTAAAGTTCGATTTTATCGGTTACAGACTTTATTTCTTCTGCAAAATTAAATTAGAAGGAATAGTCGTATAAAATCAAAATAAGTACCAAAAGAAAGGAAATTGAATACAGATTCTTATTATGGTCGTGGAATATCGCTTGCGATTCGAAGTTGCGAGAATTTAGATAAAATATGCGAATATTTTGTGAAATTTTGAGGTAGTAAACAACCCGTCCCCCTGACGACCAATGCGATTGTTGATTCCGAGTTCATGCATTTCCCATAAGAATGCATTTGTATGTTAGCCCGTTTAGAAGCAAATGACGATATGAAGAGGATGAAATTTTTCAGAGATTATAATTATATCAGACATGTTAATAATAAGAGGGAAATTCCATAATGATTCACGTTCTTATTGTTGATTGTAGATTTCGGCCTCGAACTTTGATTAGAAAATTTTTGTTTTCAATAACCTGTTCCATTGGAATAAACTAAGATGCACGATGTTATTTTCTCTTATGTACAAATAGGTATACTATTTAATCCGACATCTATTTTCCCCATTGAAAATCAACGGGCACTTCGACATTTCGAGAATTTAGATAAAATATGCGAATATTTTGTGAAATTTCGATGTTGTAAACAACCCGTCCCCCAGACACCAATGCGATTGATTCCGAGTTCATACATTTTCCCATAAGAATGCATGTGTATTTAGACCCATTTAAAAGCAATTGACGATATGAAATGGAGGAAATAATTCAGAGATTTTAACTATTACAGTCACGAACAATTTGTAGTGATGAATCGCAGGGGCAACAAACATACGTAGTACCGTAATGAATTAATGGAGATGAATGAGTAACTTTTCATCGCTTCAGATTGGATGGATTGGTGTTGCTTCTACAACTTAATATCTTCTTATTCATAATTGTTTGTCTGTGCTTCGAATAGGCATTACGTTGTATGCAGCCTGCGTAACTGTGACTCGGTGACCAAGATTACAATGAATAATGGTGCTGCAGCCTGCATAATTGTGACCCGGTGACCAAAATTACTATAAATACTGGTGCTGCAGGCCTGCATAATTGTGACTAGCTTCCCCTACCGAGGCACCGTACATGTATCATCTACATCTACATAAGTACCCTGCAAGCCGCCTTTCGGCGTGTGGCAGGGGTACAAGCACCATGACTCTATTTCACTAATCGATTGCTTTCACGTATCGTTCGTGGAAAAAATTAATTTTTGAAACGACTTTTTCTAGCATCTGTTTCTCTGATTTTCCTCGCAGTATCAGAACGGCCTATGTAACGCGTTATGTCAGCTACATCATCTGTGAACGTGCTTTCTCTAAATTTATTAAGTAGGTGTATCCTTTGTTTAATTCTTTGGCTACATTGTCAAATCTTATCATGTTAGATACTGGTGCTGCTGGCTAGGTGGCATGAATCGTCAACCTAACGCTAATTTGAGACCCATCGCTCACGAATGTCTCTGTGCTGCAGCTTTTCCAAAAGAATTTCGATGGCACTGTGACATTTTCAAGGTTCACAGAAAGTGTCCTCTCTGTTCCTGAGATTCTCCGTGAAAAGGATATGAATTCTAGTTCGGTTGACGAACGACCTGCACAGAGTTGATCGGCCGTCAGTATTGCAGGTTTTTTTACAGGAACAGGCAATGCGAAATTGAAAACCGATGTTACTCTTATGGTACTCTTGCTCTTCAAAAATATTTACAATTTCTAATTCTCTAAATGTATTTGAGAATTTCTCCTAGAGAAGTATATGACCTATAATTTGTTGGAATGAATTTAACTGATCAAAACAATCAAAGGCCAGTTTGTTGGGCTCGGCAGTTCCGTTATTCAAGACATAAAGAGGCTGGATAACGTATGGAGAATGAATAGTAGCAGCGCTCCATCGAGACACAGAATTCATCTTTCTTTTGAAGGTGACGAGGCCACTTTCATGATCAGAATGTTCGTGAAAGCATAAGTGTCTAATCACGCCCTCTTGAATTTTTCTCTTTATTGCAAACAGCAAGATTGAACAAACCGTTATTTTGCACAATGGTCGTTATCAGTCGGTAACAATGCGAATAAAATATTCAATGTGAAAAATCAATGACATGTCAAGATCTAAATAGAGCATTTTAAATCTTCCTTCGTGGGGAACAAATTTAAAGTTAAATTGAATTCCTTCAAACAGCTGATTCAATAAGGATAATCTAAAGACCCGTCACTCAGCTGTTGAATGGTACTGAGATACAGATGGGGGAAGATTTTCAATTAATTACATTTCGATGAATAAGGCCGTTTTGCATCACACCAATTTATTTTCATCCTAATTTTCTCTCTTCAGTAACTGTGATTAGAACTCACTCCTATGTTGCTATAGAGTTGTGACATTCATTATTCATTAAAGTTGTTCTACAAATGTTGAATGGAACATTTTCTAAAATGGCAAGGGATGAGTTAAAAAATTGTGGATATAGTTGTATTTGCTATAGTTGCTATGCAATACGAATGTATTAATTACATTCCATAGAAAAGCAAATAAACTCGAAAGAAATGTTACATTTTACAATAAGGAAGTTCAGACATCTCAGAAGGAATCCTAAGGTATGAAATGCAATACGTGGGTAACACAACACACGTGTTTCAAGACACATAAAAGTTATGTAAAATTCTCTAGGAAACAAAACGTACGAACAAATAATAGTGTGAAACAAGTAGTGAGTAAGAGAAATCTAAAAATACAATATATTTATTTAAAATAAACTTCTATATACGTGTATAAGGGTTCGAGTCCCGGTGGGGGCTCAGGTGCAAATAATCTTAGCTGTCGAAGCGCGTTTAAAAAAAATTACTTCTTACGTTTATATCAGTTTGAGGAAAAGGCCTTTCCTTCAGTCGGCTAATGAAGCATCTTTTGCTAGATACCAAAAAACATCTTTAGCTAAAACGGGGAACTATTTAGTTTCAGCATTTTTATACGTAGCTATATTCACGTACGTATAAAAATGCTGAAATATCTCAACGTTGGGTTTGATTTACGAATTTCTTAATTTTAACTTTTGGGCATCAATATCAAAGACAGTAAATCATGGTATATTTTTAACAAAGTTTTTTTTTAATTATAGGTTGTTAATGAGTTCAATTATTTGAGCAATATTGGAAAGTAATTTTGATTTGAAAGCGTCAGATTTACTTACGCAGGTTGGATTGAGCTAATAATTCTTCAATGTTGAAATATTGATTTGAAAATGTACATATCATTATTTCATAAATTCTTCACGAGTTGCGTCAAAAATAATTCGTAAGAATGTTTCAACTCACTGAGAATTAGCAAATCTCAATTTTACCGATGTTTTGCATATACATATCATTTTTATATCGTCAACGCATTAAATAACAGAACTTTGGTTGCAGACGTTTAAAGAAATTGCATAGAAGAGAACGTGATTTCCTCACTCCTTTCTTCTAATGCTTGTTTATTAGGAAATGAATCCGAGATAACAATGACGGTTACCGTAGTAAATACAGGAAAAGCAAGAAATGTTCGATAAGTTTCGAAATAAATGGCGAATTATTTAAAAAGTCAACATTTAAACGTGTGAAAATAGCAAAAGTAAGATAGGTTGCAGGTTTAGCCTTCGAATGAAGAAAGTTCGGTAGAAATCTGTCAAATTTAGATATTATAATGAATGAAAAAAGAAACCCTTTTACTCTCGAGAGTGAAAATTTCCATGAAATCTTACGGAAGCACATTATTGGCCCCGGGATTCGACTTCGGGTTTTTCCAAGGATGAAAATAAGTTTGTCCAGGGTTTCTAGCATGTAGAAATCCAATTACCGCGTATTTCTAAATCTGACCGTTTCTGAGATAGAGAAAGGGCCGGTCCGTAGGACACTTCCAAGTTATATATAAATGTTTCCTTAAAATGAACTTTACTTAAGAATTTACCCTAAAATATACTTACTTTAGTTACATTTTGTCAATACAACATATAAATCATTTAGAAGAAAATGAATACATATGTACTAGATTTAACAGTTTTAAGGAGTAATTGCAAACGATGATTAGCTACTAACAATCTTAAATACAAGTAATAAATGAACAACATTTATATAAGACTGTTCTCATTTAATCAAGTTAATTGCATTTTATAATTTCATACACCAGCAAATCATTGTTAATATTAACATACCTTCTCTAATAATTAAAGTAATTAAAATAATATTTTCAAGCGTAATATTTTCAAAACAATTCCGCAAATAATTTAAGATAAGTTTTAAAAAGGAAAAATTAAAAACTGGAAAATTTACTTCAGCTGGTTTTTCAAAAGTTCTAAAAAATAACAATATTTGTAAACCATCGAAGTTTTCCATGTTTTTCCGGATTATGGGTTTGCATAATTTTAACTTTTATGTCTTCAATTTTTTTAACACGCGAAAAAAAGCACTATACAACTGACCATGACTAAACACTGATTGCTCCAGATAAAGTCCAACCTTTTCAAAAGTTTACCCATGTGCCTTATTAATTGCCATAGCAAAAGCTATTCGGATCGGAAGTTGTCGTTTTTTAATAAAAAAGGCATTGTTGGATCCAAAGGGATCAACCCTTGGCATTAAAATGTTTTGGCACCTTGGTTTATATTTCCGATAGTTTCGGCTTCGATAGCATTGGCATGAAGTTCTGTAACCCTTATCCGAGCATCATTAACCACATTTTTTCTTAAAATTTAAGTTTCTAATCAGATTTATCAATGTATTTTAAGAATTAAATTGTGAGGAGTTAGGACTGCTGGTGTTGAGATTTTTACGTATTCGATAGGAATATTGTCAAACTGGCCGTCACGATATTATCCAAACTGTAGTATGTCTTTGATTCTCCAGCCAAATTCTTTTCCACTACACGTCGTTGATAGCAAAATAGTGTTAGTTCTTTAGTCATTCTATTTCTTTAAACGGGCTGAACTTATTTTTTGGCCGAATACTTCGATATCTTCCGTCATACACGTATCTGATATCATGACGCAACTCTTCGGTAACTGAGGTATACTCTTTAATTTTTTATTTCCTTATTGTAGTAACCAGCTGCAACTCTCTCTGCCCCCTCTGCAATCCTCATATTTTTACTTAACTTTAGTTTTCTTACTTTGAGTCAAGACTTTACCGAAGCTTCAATTATTGAACTTTTTGATCCATATCGTACATACCACGGGAAGCCCCTGTTTGAAATCACCTCCTAGCGCTACAACTCTATTTCCGAAGATTTCCATACTCCCAGTTATGTCTTTTGAAAGACGGTCAAGAACATCTAGCTCAATACCTTGCACCATTGATACTTAATCCCATACAATGAGAGACGCGTGTTTTAGTTTTTCTGCTAATAGACCGTTGGGTCTGATGCTAAAAACAGGTGTTTCCAAAAGTGGGACTACAAATTTAAACGTTGAATGAACAGTTCTACTTCCTAGTAGCAAATTGGCTGCTATACCAGTCCATGCGACTAGTAAAACGATTTTTTGTCCGAATAGCTTATGAATGATGAATTTATATGTATAAGCTTTCCCTTTTGCCTCTTGTTCTATCTACAAAGAATACTTTATCCTTGCTTTATCCACTTACAGCTTTTATGATTTCATCTACAACAGAGTGATGTTCTTCATCAAATGTATCGAATATTTCTTCTCCTCTTAAAATTCGTGTAGTCTGATCGTGTTGGTCACCATCATTATCTTCCTTTCTATCTCTATTTGAAGTTGAATGGCCGTAATCGGCACATGTTGATCCACGTTCTATCATCAGGTCATCTACATCAATCAAACCACGGTTTGCGGATTCACGATCATCGTAAATTCGGTAATAGTCTTCGATGATGTACTTTTTAAATTGGTCCCAAAGACGGCAGGCATTGTCATGGTTACAAAAGATACAAATGAGAGAAAAAACATGCCTTAGTTGACTTGGCATATGGAATCGAATTCATTCTTCTAAGCAACGTTCCCACTCTACATCATCCTCAATAAGATTCATTGCATTGTCTGCATCTTTAACAGATTAGCACACTCTTCCATCCACATTCTTAAAGTCCTCGTATGACTTGGCTTCTTGTTCTACATGCAGAGGTAACAGCCTAAAATGGTAACGTACTTGTTGGGTCGGACTAACAAAATAAAGGCGAGCAATGATATTCTTTGCCCGTCTCTCTCTCTCGGTTTCCGTATTTTGTCATACTCCTACACGTATATGTATATTGTATGTCAGTAAACAAGAGGTTTCTTGCAGTTCCATCACTGTTGTTTAAATGAAACCTAGCTGTGAAAGCTGTTGCATTTTTCTAGCTCTTTCTACTGCGTCGGCTTCTTCTCCAAGAACAAAGTATTTTGCAGCCTAGGCAGATGTACCGCTAGCCTGGTTATAGTATGCGATTGAGAATGCATCTCAGTCTCAAACGAACGTCGATGTTATAATACAGTTATCAGTATAAAGCATGAAAGCTATAGCATAGTACAGTCTAGCTGTTACCGATTGCTAAGTTTCCTAATTTTGTTTATACCCTTACATTATAACCTTAACTTCATCCGCATAATGGGTGATCGGTATTACAAGACTGCGTATTTTAAAGTTCCTTTCTAGGACAATTTTTGCTCTGGCGTTTCTAGAATACTCTCACTTTCACCATTTACATTGCATGGGGAAGACTCGCGAAGGTTTAAAAAAAGGGGAGTAGCACTATTAATATACGAATGTATAAATGATTGAGAATTGTATAAAAGAGTATTCAAAAAATGTATTTTGAACAAAAGTCGTTGCTTTTCCTCATTTTTTAGACATATAGACGACTTCAAATGTCTTTACTTATTTTCTATGTATATTGTTTCTCCGTTTCCATTTGCCATTATACCCTGTTTCTCCGAAAATAAGTCCTAACATGATTTTTTTAGGACGTTCTTAGTAACAGCTCTACCCCAAGTATTAGCCCTAGCTGATATTGTCAGCAAGACACACGACGAACAAATTAAGTTATAAGGCAATGAATGAATACCTATAAATAAAATATGAGAGGAATAATGTCTGTGGAAACGTGTAGAAGTTGTTTCTACTCCTCTCTCATCATGGAGAGCTACCAAAAAGTCGAGGCTGAAACAGTGAATTTTGATAAATAATATCATTGACATTAGCGCTTAAAGCAAATGATAAGCATAAGGAATATTTTACTTCAATAGATGTATATTTTTTTATTTGAATAAATGAGGATTTTTCTACATGAAAATGTAACATATCCCTGAAAATGAGCCCAGACGTCCTAAGGTATTTTCCTAGGTGCACGCCTTTGAATACAAATTCACCTTTTACTACTTACCTTATCCTTAGACCCTTTACCGAATAAACTCATTTCACGACTATCATAAACTCTAGCACTCTCTTTTGACTATCATTTATTCAACCTTCTAAATTGCCCTTGAACTTGCACGAGTAAAGTTTGCAGGACCTCAATTTAATATTGATTATAATATTTTTACTAAACAATATGCTTTCCACGGATTTTATTAAGCAAAAACCCGTTTCATAGCAGCGGTATCATTTTCTGGATTTTTTTACTTCAAGCATTCCACACGATGATGATGTTACTTTTGCTCGCACAGACTTCTGGTTATGCACGAAGAGTTATTTTAAAATAGTCTGCTCTCGAGGATCTTTCACAAAGAATTATATTGCATCTTTATATGTGATGATTAATCTTGCGAATGTATTCCGTTAATCATTAAGACACATTTTACGGATACAATGAACAGGAAGTGTGTCTGAGGTAAACTAAAAAAATCCGTGAGATGATTTTTTCCCGTACTTTTTCCTTCGTTTTCGATATCAATCGACTAGACTTCCTTCTCTATGTTACCTCCTCAGCAGGTCAAGGTCCTCTCGCACTAGGTATTTGTATTCCGCCTCCCCCATTACTTTATTTTCCGCTCCCGTCTTTAATAATGAAACTTTCCGTATCCATCGCATTCCGCCCATCAAATCCCAATGGATCCTTTAACGACTTCCTGATGTATCTTTCTTTCTCGAACCCATCGCTAACCCCATGGGGTACGATGCGCCCAGTGAGGTGGTCAGTGGGGGGCACGCCTTAGGCCTCCACCGCCGCCTCCACCTCAACCTTTTTGAGGTAATGACTTAAACCGAGGAAGGAGCCGCAAAATGGCTAATCGTCCGTAAACCGCGCCTCAACTCGATCGCGTGAACTGAGACGGAAGTTTTTTAAAAACTGTAGAAGGAAGCTTTCTTCCACGGTTGCGCACTTGAGTAGCGTGGATACTCTTCAAAGGGAAAGAGCTCGAAACATAATGGCCAATGGGCTTCAGGTCCTGAATTAACGGAACCGCAGAACAGAGGCGGCCTTTGGTATGGGTTTCTCATATCTATCGACGATATTCGGGGAGGAAGATGCCCGTATAGCCGTAAATGTTGCTATTTCAACGAGGCAAAATTATGCACGTTATCAAGCACTCAGTCAGGGAGAAGGTGGGGAAAAGTTGCCAAATACATTTTCTAAGGATTGGTGTGTCCCTCAAGAATGGCAACTTGATTGGATGGTCACCAGATTTGGCAATCGTACTCCACCTTATTACATGGGTATTACAACTCTTGATGCATTAGCGAGGGAAGCGTATCAAATTACCTCTCGAATATTCGCACTTACGATCAGGCATTTTGCTCAAAATAAGGTTTTAACTTAATATTCAAAATATTCGCTACCGCACATTCCATAGTAAATATTAAATAGGAGTTATTAATAAAAATAGGCTATAAAACTATAAATAATGACTGAAACATAACTGAAAGAGACGCAGTAGATTGTCATTCATGTTTGAGATTACAACCTTGGCGTCTAGAATTGGCTCTGAAGAAAATAATCACTCAGAAGAATGAAGTATATTGGTAATGAATTGCATGATAGAAAGATTAAATATTTTAATTTATTTATTTGCTAGGGAAAAGCATCTGATTTTTGCGTGGTTTTAATTAAATAATATTTTCAGTTTAATGTTCTAACTAACATTTATTGCTCAGATTATTCTAAGTTTTGGTTTGTAAATGAATCCTATAATAACAGAGAAATCCTTCTTGGATATGAATTTCTGTTGGTAACTCGTAAAAATACTGCCGCCCATAGAAGCACAATGAATTCATTAATATTAATTCTTATCTTCAATAAACTATTGAAGGGATATTCTGCTGAATTTCGGAAACGCACAAGGAAGTTCTTTTCACACATCCTTATTTCCCCTTACAAATTCTATATTGAGAACGAAAAATGTATTCAAAAGTAATGTCATCAATAATAGAGCTGTTTCCGGGAAAAATCCTGTTTGGATGATGAATGATAAGGATCGCTTCTTTGAATATATCCTTTTGATAGCTTTTATTTCAGATTTTCTCTGGTTTATGTTCACTATACATCGTACATTCTTCGGAAGTTATTACATACCGTCCACTGAAAATGCGAATGACTTGTAGCCACGAGAAAAATCCTTGATGCAACACATTTTTCCAATATTCTAAAGGAATCTCTTAGCATATAGTGATCTTCTGCGAAGGGACTTCTAGGGTGCTTATTTAAACCAAAAACCATCACCTTGCGGGTGATGGTTTTTGGGTACGCAAAATTTAATTAATATACGTATGTCTGATAATAATGTATGAGTGTATAACAATCACACAATCATAAAATGATTCGTAATCGAATTCGATTCGAATCGTAATATACATTATCATAGAAGTTCTTCTATGAAAAGGGGGCCCTGGTGCTAATTTCCATGGTGCCCCTATCTCCGCTTCCTCCGTAATTGTTAACTATGTTAATGTTTTTTTGCTGGTATAGTGTTTACATTCTTGAAAATAACAAAGTTACTTCCAAGATTGGGGGGACTAGATGATAAGAATCCACGGATCCCCCCTCTTAGCTCTAGGTACACATTTCATTGCGTTTTAACCATGAACTCTGAAACAGTAAGACGCTCTTCCTGATGGCTCAGAAATTTGGTTCCCAATGATACCCGGGATATTGTAGAATTATATTGCTTGATATTTTCCGTGCTGCATCTTAAGTGAAATGTAAGGTAATTTAAGGTAACTTTTCCCAATGGCAGCACACTGACCGACAGAAGGTCTCTTAGAAACGAAATTCTTTGCAGAAGAAAAGTGACAGAGGACGCCCACGTTCCCATAATTGAGTTCCTGCACAATACATATGAGATTATTCACTCTTTGAATGTGCTATGTACCTACATAATAAAAATAATTTGTTCTAAAGGAAAAGGTAGAAGAAGAAGAAAATATTTAGAAGTAAATGCTTGTAGCAAAAGGTAGAAAGACATGGCTTAATATGTATTATGATTTGCTTTTACTTAAAAGCAAATCCTTTGACTGATGAGTAAATGGTCAACCTGTTTCCCTGGGAACAAATGTATCAGACCAATAGATCTATCATAAGACTTTTAGTAATTTGTATGTTTTGCAACTCCTTGTTGTCGTGACTTAAAGGAATTCTTTTATCATTATATTAAACTAGTAAGCTCCCCCATCAACTATGATGGAAATAAATGTATCTTATTTAATATTGTAGTATTATTACCGTATTCATCTGACATCTCCTCACCAGAATGAATGTATTGTTTGTGATTTTTGCTTTCATTACTTTGTTTTCGGTTGTTGGAAATTTAATCCAATCGCCATCTTCTGCATTTACATTCTCAACAACAATGAACAAAGTTCGCAGTACTGTACTTTGGTCACCCCTAGCTCTTCGCCGACTTCCTTTTGTATCCCGATCGGAAAGATATCTTAAAAAATATTTTCATTTTTTTAATGGAATCAGGACACCACCTCGATACTCGACACGTTCCACTAAGAAAGTGTTGCTAACCTCTTAACGCTGTTTTCCTCGATCCGAAATAAATTTTTAAAGTCTTTTTCAAGTGAATTTGAACGAGGCTTCACGTTCCACACATTAACCATATATGCCATGTCCGCAAAACAACTTTTCATAATGCAATTGAGTACTACTAACTAGAAGATTCTGATTTGAAGGATTTGCTTTTCCTCGCGAGTAACAGGTAAACTATATGCATACCCTTTTACTTCAATCTTGTGAAAAATATCAACAGAAGAACCATTTCCTTGTAGATAAAATTAAAAGGTGTTCCTACAACTTTTTGGCCTCAGGATAGTCAAGTTGGTAACGCGTCCGTGAAAGCGGTTCCGGGTTCTATTACCGGTGGAAACTCACGCGCGAAACGACCTTAGCTGGCGAAGCACTTTTAAATATTACTAACTTTATTTAATTTTTATTCATAATTCTTGAAAATTTTTCTTGGAGTTTCGCAAGTAAAAGTCTTTCTTTCTATTTATACATACAGCCCAATGTTTCGTTGTTGAGTTCTTCTTTGTCTCATATTCTAATGACGTTTATTCTGGGGCATCCGAATAGCCAAGTGGTCTTTGATGAAATTTGTCCCGGGCTCGATCCCCGGTGGGGACAAAATATGCGAAATGATCTCAATTGTCGAAGACTTCGGTCCTTCAGTCATTTCCTTCGTTCTCGTCCTTCTCTTACCGATTCTTCCTTTTGAATCTAAATTAATTCTGAATAAATCCTACGCTTTTTCTGCTCTGTCTCGTTATTAATTTTTTCGGACATTCTTCTCCTCTGATATTCTATTTTTCGCACTTGTTGCTCTTATGTTTCGCTATTTAGAGTATTTGCTAATTTTTTTACATATTTTCTAGTCTATGCAATCGCCATTTCCGGCACTCACTTTACTACTCCATACCTGTTCTTTTCTCCTAAAGTGATTCTGCTGTAGTCTATTCTCAGTTGCTTCCTTGAGCGTCCTTTTCTCTGACTAAGAGCATTCTCTCCTTCTAGCAACGTATTCTATTTATTGTGCTCTCTATTCTGTCGTGTGTGCAATAATTTATCTTCATTTTATTACACTAAATCCATTCATATACTGGAACTAATTTCCTCAGTAGGATTTCAAAATTTCCCTCACATTTTATACCTTCCGTTAATAACGCTGCCGTGAAATAACAGAAGACGTTGACATTCCTCAAAACTGAAGCATGGTAATTTACTCTTTAAAGGAATGATTTGCAATATTAGAGAGGAATATTATTGATCCTTTCACCACTTATTTGAATTTGTTAAAGAGTTTTCCTTTATGTTTACTGCAGTATTTTCTCGGATCATTTGCTCCGGAGAGCTCGTTCCAATTTATAGCTTATTAGCGAAAGTTCGGAAGAGGGACATCGCGGAAACTCGTCTTTTGTTATCTACCTATTTTTCAATGAGTTTCTAAAAGCTTCGGGTCGATTGAGAATAGAAATAGTGTCTTCTATTCTGCAAGAATAATTTGACACGGTAATTCGCTTCACCTATTAAGCCCCAAACAAGGGAAGAGAGGGGCTGAGTGGGGATAGGTAGCGGATTGGGGAGATAGAGATTGAATGGTTAGTTAACAAGAGGGTTTCTCCCTCCATTTGCCCTCCCACACTCGTGGGCGAAAAGCAAAGTAATAGAAAACCCACTTTCTACCAGCTTCTATAGCATTTTGCGGGAGGGTCTCCATGAAAGAGACCACCCTCGTTGTACATACAAATCATGAAATTGGAAAAAAAATTTCACTCAAAGCTGCTTTTCATATCTTATTGCCATTTCAGGGATACAGACTGAGATTTGAAATTTGATTTTGCTCTATCTGAAATGGGAAAATGTATACATTGAAGGTTACACAGTAATGATACGTTTAAACGTTCATATGTTAAATATTTATATGTTAAACATGCTGATTTTTTTTCTAAAATGATGTATTTTCCTTAATATTTGAGAAATCAGAATTACACCTCAGTCGTATCAACCAGAAACAAGTGTTTAGTGAAAAGGAAATTTACTTTACTTAGTTATTACTTAACAAGTGTCTGGTGAAAAGGAAAAGGAGCACCTGCTTTTCAATAGAATATTTTCTCAATCAAAATAGTGAAAAGGTTGACAAAACTAATACTTTTTCACGTTTTCGACAGTTTTCATGGCAGCTGGGCAAATGGGCTTACTGCTTTCTTTTTACCGAGAAATTATTTGAGGAAGATACGCATGATACATTAATGTGTTAATTAATTAATGTGAAAAGTCGTAATTCCGTTGCATTCTGCAGCCATCGAAAGCTGATAAAAATTGAAATTATATTCCTTGTAGTTCCGCGCAAAGAGTGTGATGACATAAAAAAGAACCAGACTTTCTACCATATAATCCAGAGGAATTCTGCTTTACTAAGTATCGACAAAAAAAGTGTACATTGCACAAAGATTTCAAAACAAATACCATGAAGATCCGCTACGAAGAGTGAATCTGAAGACACTTTTTGTTTTGAACGTTTACATTTTAATGAATAATTTTGAATGAGTTCGAAATTTTGGCTTCCCTCTATGCCTAGTTTACGGTAGGTAACCTAGCAAATTTGAAAATTAAACACAGTGAGACATTGGAGAAAGTTATGGATTTATATGACCGTATACAAACGGGTATTATTTAGTTCTATTTAGTAAAATCCTTTATGGAGCTATTACCTCGATATCCTTCAGTTTCCTTCTTCACATTTGTCGCGTGCAATAAGGGTATTCTTCTTTTACTCGCTTCGACCATGCTGTTGACTCAATTTTTTTCATTTATGGCGCATCCACAATTTATATGGAAGCAAAAAAAATAAAATTTCATTTTAAATCGAATATATCGCGAATGTCCCTTGCCTTTAGCAAATCCCGACTCCCAAACTCGCCATCCAACCTGTTACACAAAAGAACCCTCGTGAATCACTATCGAAGAGACCATGAATCCAAAATTCGCCCGCGAGCTCCTGGCCATCAAATCCATTAGACACGCCGCCCAGCGACCTGAATTATTAGTAAAACAAACACCGATCGAGATTTTTTCGCCCGTAAAAGTACGCGGCACCAATCTGGGGGAGGAGCAGGTGTTTGGAAGCCACGCACCAATCCCCCTTGTATCGCCCCACGAGGGCCACCCGCCCATTCACGCAGGCCGCCGGTCGACCTCTGCCCTCGGGGACGGAGGCGGACAGCTGCGGCGTCGGGGGCGGAGGAAGGGGGAGGCAGCGGAGAGTCGAATGCTAGATGGTGAGATGCGATTTGAGGGTGGGAGAAAGAATAGGAGGACATGGAAAGAGGGGTGGGGGCGGAGGAAAGAGGGGGAGGTAAGAGGTGCGAGGAGGTGGAATGAGGGGGCGCACGTGCCGAGCGCCATTAAAGACTAAACGCTTGGCTGGCGATGGTTTGTGCGGTCCGGATGCCCCCTCCTGGTATCGATCTACGGATACATATAGTGGCGAGAAGCGTGTCGATCGCATTGGTGCCGGATAAATCAGAGGCGACAACACGCAAATATTCCGTTTATGCATCATTTTCCGCGGTTGGCGCATGAATGAGACATGCAACCTCGTTTTATCAATTAAGTATCGTTCCCTTCCACCGTTCGAAGGAAGAAAGATATTTTTATTAGAGTTTCCAATTACTATGTAAACGTAATGGCTTCTGAACTTGCGGTGCTTGTTCTTAGATGCTAATGCGGAGGGGCAGCAAAATGTTTTGGACGCTTGCAATTTTCTGAAGCTTTATGTGTTAGTCTTAAGTATGCTTAAAACATATTCTGATGCTCCTGAAACCATTGCGAAAATAAAATTTGAAAACCATTTAGGACTCAGAAATATTTATAAAATTCGGGCATATGTAACATTTTCGATGGGTATTTGCTTTTGTTGAGGAACATTACATTTGCACTAAGTAAGGTAACGGAAAGGATCTGAAATTATGTTGGTTATTCATTAATATTTATACAAAATCGAGACAATTCTCCATAACTAAACAGGAAGTGCTCAGGTTAGTAACAGCAGGAAATTCGAAAACAGAAGAAATGGAAAAATATTACAACATACATATGAAAAATCATTACCTAGTAAAATTATGAAAAAATAGACATTTGTAAAATTGTATACCTATAAAAATCATAGTTACAATGAAAAATTACATTCTAATTACAAATTACATACAAAACAGTTTATGACAACACAAATGTGAGTAGTTACATGGAATTAGTAACGAACAAATTGGCTTCACGTGTTTTAATTATGGACCGCAATTTTTATTTGGAGATTCCAGAAATTAAACCACGAATTTCTCCAATTTTGCTCAATTCGATTGCTTGACTACATACTATGGTGTACATGAATAGTGAATGGATTTTCGCAGCAATTTTTGAAACGGATAATACACAGCGTATTAATCATCCGTGTCTCTGACCGACCACTTCGTTGCAAACCAACAGAAAAATGTGATACGTATACTTTTTGACAAATGAAAAAATATATTACTTCCTATATTCGAACTTGAAACTGAAAATCCTTGTGAAGGTGAAGTCCTGGAACGTCTAATTGTCTCTTAGATAGTTTCTTCCTCCGTTGATATAACTGTTGTTTTAGACACTTCCAGGTGACTGATTCTCTTAAACAGTTTTCTCCTGGATTTTGAGTTAGATTCAAGATTCTGCTCAGTGCGATGCTTTGAGGAACATAATGTCGCAATTTTCTTAAAACTAAAACATGCGTTAAATCAATAACCGTATGAGATAATCGCGTCAAGCATTTAATTTCAATTTATTTTGATTATTCTATTGTTGCCTGTGGGCATAGGATCCTTCAGTAAATCTCCATTCAGTTTGAATTACCTACAACAGTTTCTGTGCTGATATCACAGCAGTCTTTCGCCTTATATTTTATATTTTCATGTTATCTTTCGAGAACGGCTATAAAGTATGGATGAACTTAACGATGCCATTTGTCGTCACGGAAACAGATTACTTGAATGCCAAAATAAAATCTTCGCTTTTTTAAACCAAATGCGTAAGGGCTAACTAAAATGGCCGTGTATTCTCAAGACACATAAACACAACTGTTCTCGTCCTGTGACTCAAATATCTACCCGTATTCAAGATTGATAATTCCTACATTAAATGTTTTATAACTCGATAAATTTGTGCGGAAGAAGAGAAATTTCTACGCATATTCATTCATTGTTTTTCACTAACCAACATCATTTAGTATCTTTCTGAATTTTATTCTCCTGAAAAACTCCCGAATGCCTGGAAACTATTCCCATTTTCCGTCATTGGCTAACGAAGAGCCTTATCTAACGTTCCCCTGTCAACTTTTAATGTGTCAGCAATTTAGTGTGGGCGCTTATCTCCATGCTGTGTGTTTGTTCTGCATTAGATATAGGACTTTACCGAACGTCAGTAGTTTTCGTCGGAAAATAAGCTTTCTTTCATTCCTCCATGCTTTCAAAACTTTCATGGCTCCAAATTCGATAGGCCGACTCAGTTCTGTATGAATTCACATCTTCCGAGTCGCATAAATTTCGTGTAATGTTGAATAAGGCAATTACAGTTAAATAGCCCCGTATATGATCTCAAATATTTTCACATATCATGCTTACACATCTAGTTCTGTATTTACTTTAATATAACTGATCCGGCGAGTTTCGAATGTTGAAAATGTTGTAATTCCATTGGTATTTATGCCACCGTAACTTACTGACAGAATACTTTCATTTGTCTTTTGGAACAGGCTAAGGGAAAAAGTATCTTTTATTTACCTTCGTCTCAGCCTTGTGGAATTCTAATGTATGAGTGGTGCAGGACTATTGCATTCATTTTGTTCACTCCATATTGAATGCTATGAAAAAAGTAAGTTATTGGGTCCTTGTGCTGCGCTTGCGTGGTTTTGCTCCACTCATAACATTCAGCCTTAGAGAGGGAAGCAATGGCAAATTACCTCACTCCTCATCTGGCCTATTTACTTTATACCCTTTAGGTTTATTGTAGCTAGTGGTGTTGTGGATACCCAACCAGCCTCCGGACGGATTACTTCACAGATAGACAATTGTGTTGCATTTCTCTAACTAACACGATCTTAGTTTACAAACTAGGATTAAATACTTCCCAACGACGGTAATTCGACAATATTCGTATACTGTTAAATTTTATTTTAATATATCCATAAGTGTTGATGAGTTATTTTCTGTGAAGATATTTAAAAACAACTCAAGATAAATTAATATACCTCGATATCATATTATTTTATACAATATCTGGGCCTTATTGGACATAGTTATGCAAATCACAATCATTCAATGTTAGATCTGAAATTTATACACATACCTTTAAATTATATATGTATATATTATTATATTGCGTATTACTTTTTGATCCCTTACCAAATATATATTACTAAATTCTGTACATTAATTTACACCATTTTCAGTCGTACACGAAAACGAAATTCGTATATCTTAAGGTACAAGTTTTCAACTGGCAATAATCGCACATCAGGAGACCTAAGGTACTGTATTTTAATTGATAAAAGATTATGTAATAAAATAGCTGAAACTTAATTCATAAAGAATTCATATTTTATTTTCCCCATTATGAGTGAACGGTTGGTTCAATGAAATTTTTAATTGGGAAATATGCAATACGAATCAAGTACTCTTGCATTATCTAGTCGGTCTTCTTGGCAGCCATTGCACTGCGTTACGATAGTTAAGCGCTCCTCTCAACGCAAGTCTGGGAAGCTGGGACTGATCTTTGCTAGTACTGAAACAGAGGCTNCGGAAAGAACAACACAATCGTTCAATGTTAGATCTGAAATTTATACACATACCTTTAAAAATTAATTATATTGTGTATTACTTTTTGATTGTATACGAAAACGAAATTCGTATATCTTAAGGTACAAGTTTTCAACTGGAAATAATCGCACATCAGGAGACCTAAGGTACTGTATTTTAATTGATAAAAGATTATGTAATAAAATAGCTGAAACTTAATTCATAAAGAATTCATATTTTATTTTCCCCATTATGAGTGAACGGTTGGTTCAATGAAATTTTTAATTGGGAAATATGCAATACGAATCAAGTACTCTTGCATTATCTAGTCGGTCTTCTTGGCAGCCATTGCACTGTGTTACGATAGTTAAGCGCTCCTCTCAACGCAAGTCTGGGAAGCTGGGACTGATCTTTGCTAGTACTGAAACAGAGGCTACGAGAATTGTTTCAACTTTGGTGAGGGGAAAGGAAGCAGATTTTATAGTTCTTTTGCCAACGATGAAGTAGTAAATAGTATTTCTTCTGGTAGGCTACTTGTAAGTAAAAAGAAAACAGTTATCTTCGTAATTATATTTTATAATCGTAGATTTATGTCTATGAATGTTATATTATGTGTTCCTAAAGTATATCCATANAATGGCCTGTTCTTTCTCCTAATCCTGTTCCAATCTATTTGTTACGGATGTAATTCCGAACGAGATATCGATTAGGTAGTCGATAGGTTCAGGTCCCTTAGACAACCATAAAAAAATAGATGGTTAAAGTAAAAGCTCTGAATTTTTAACAACAGTTGTGTTAATACTATAAAATATTCAAAAATATTCAGTTTTACTGAAAAACAATTTAAGTAAATAACAAATCAGATTTTGAATTAAGTTGTTCTCTTTTTGAGAAGCAAGGCTGTAACTGGAAGCAAAAATCGAAACCTAAAACCCTAAGATAAATGCTAGCAAAAATAGCCGAGATACGATAGTTTTCATCGATACATCGAAAAACTTTTATCTAAAAGGTCTTTCGCTATCCACGGATTCCTTATCCGCATTCATCCCTTGAATTCCATTTCAAATACAAATTATATCTTTTCGAATACATTTAAACATCCCGCTATCGCAGTCCCCTTTCCTACTTCCTCAAATTTCCGCTAGGGTGATCTGTTCCTTCTCGACCATGTTCTCGACTGCCTGGTCCTCCGTCGTGGAAAGCGGGAAATTTCAAATAACGTTTCAGCATGACCGGCAAAACTGGTTTTGAAGGAAAATGTTGGTACCATATACTACAGATGGGGCCTATCTAAGGTGAAATAGCATCGCTCTCTAACCTTTTCATAGCATCTACCTACAATACGCTTTATAAAAGCTTTTAGTTGCTTTACCGCATATTTTCATTGTGCGATAAGATTTTGTGTGCAACAATTGTTTCTCTGTTCTTTTCGTGAAAATTTTGTTCATAGAAATTGAGAAGCCTCAACAATTCAGAAGACTCCTGAAAAATTCTCCTCCCAAATTCTTTCCCATAAATTCCAATCACATGGGGAACACGAGCTATTAACTCACATTCCCAAGAGTAACCATTATAGTATTCATAAACGTCCTGAATAGCTGATTGAATTGGGCATTTCTAACACCCTGCCTTTGCCACTTTATTCATAAAAATGGCTAACTGGGTCTCACACGACCTACATTTGTGGAACTGTACTTTGTGCTGGCTCTGATTAATAGCTTCCTTTCCAGTATGAAAGCGCATTATTGAGCTCGCTATAATATGTTCCATTATTTTTTAAAAGAACAAGGGATTGTAATTGACCAAAAGTCATCTGGCTTCAAGGAATGCCCTCTCTTAGGAACAGGAGTGAGATTTGCTTTTTTACACGACGTGGTTACAGTACCCTCATCCTATGATTTCTGATAGAAGACGAAAAGAAAGGGAGTAAGCTCATTAGATAAAGGTATCCTCCGCCATCATGTAGAACTGACTTCTAGATTCCCAGAAGCTCATGGGTGTACACAATGTAAATTTTCTGGGCTAGATTCAAGTTCATGGTAAGGAACCCAAGTGGCTGCCATCCGTTTCTTGTCTACAGCTGCAACACCGCGCTCAGGCCATTATCCGAAGCATCGGTCAAGGTGACTAAGGGCAATGAGGGATCGGGGTCCGCCAGAAGTGCAGCGTTGATGAGGTAGTCTTGGTTTAGCATGGTCTTTGTGGTAATAGAGTAGTGNTATCTAAGGTGAAATAGCATCGCTCTCTAACCTTTTCATAGCATCTACCTACAATACGCTTTATAAAAGCTTTTAGTTGCTTTACCGCATATTTTTTCGAATATGTGTGCTCCAGTTTAATTTTTTTCGCACCGCCTTTGTATATGAGCTAAATCGTTTGAGAGTGAAGCGCTATCTTCGTCACGTGATATTTCTCTATATATTACTGGTTCATCCGCAAATATCCTTAATTTGCCATCAATCTTATCGTTTAAGTCATTGATATAAATGAGGAATAATAGAGGTCCAATCACGCTGCCTTGAAAATATACTATACAGGTAATGTGCGAAAATCTTTATATTCATCAATCAAATCATCCCACTTATATTCAGCAAAATTGTCTTCAAATTCCGGACCAAGGAACTGGGAGTTGGAAATTATTATTTTATTCTTTCCCTCATTTTTTAACTCTTCGAAGCGATCAAGGTATTCACATAGTAATCTCCTATGATGGAGCTCCCTGACGTCCAGAACGAGTACCAAGTACTCAAAAAGTTTTCACTTTAATGTATTCAGTATTTCATCCCTTTTCTTTTCGAAGTATTCACTTCCAAAGAAAATGCATTTTCTTTCCAATTGGTCTCCATACACCGGTTAAATTCATGATAAACATGCAGGACGCATAACTTTGTATAGTTGGTGGATAACAAGGAAACACCTTCCACAACCACTAAATATACTGTAAATGATGTTAAATCTTTCTTCAATGGATGTATTCGCTTTTCTTTAAATGAAATGAACTAATTCTTCCCCATTAGTTGTTTTATTATGCGATAAGATTTTGTGTCCAACAATTGTTTCTCTGTTCTTTTCGTGAACATTCTGTTCATAGAAATTGAGAAGCCTTAACAATTCAGAAGAATTCCTGAAAAATTCTCCTCCCAAATTCTTTCCCATAAATTCCAATCGCATGGGGAACACGAGCTATTAACTCACATTCCCAAGAGTAACCATTATAGTATTCATAAACGTCCTGAATAGCTGATTCAATTGGGCATTTCTAACACCCTGCCTTTGCTACTTTATTCNCTAATTAGCATACCATGAATATATACGTTTACTCTGATACAAATACTTATGAACATACATTTAGGATTAAAATGCTATCGATTTTATGTTATTGATTGAGCCTACTAAAACGTTACTTAATTTCGGCAGACTTAACAAAAGAAATTCTGTTATATACCTCAATAGTTTCTTTCCTTTTATATCCTATAATGTAATGAAGTGTTTATATATTGGTATTACTTCCTACATCGTATTAGCGATTGAATGGAAATTATAAACTCTTTAATGGAACCATCAAAATTCCACGAATCAACAAAATGAGAAAAATTTTCATTCGAAAGCTCAAGATTGTATTTTATCCTACTAAATATTCTAGCTCTGCACAGTGATCTTTATGGATTCTTTTTTAAACCGTCCTCATAAGGCCTGGATCCGTATTTAAATCTCTTTGATCACCTTTCTGACATTTTGGTAGTTCCGTTCCGGTCATGACATGACTGTCTCCAGCATTAGGAATCTGGAGTATTATTTTTTAGCGAGGCCGTCCCTAGGCAAAGCCTTTCCCGGTCCTCGGCTACCCTTGTAGCGGGGTTGGTTTCCGCCCAACCAGCGATTACCTATTGTGTTAATCCTAGATATTGTAGCCGGTAATTTGCAGGTCTAGCGGTTCTGCAGGGGAAGTATTGAGATGTTTTAATGGGATAACCACAGCCCCCACGAGTCCTACACCAATCGTCAGGCAGGCGCAGAGCGCCCCGGGCATACCTGACCCCGTGGTACCTGTTTTGACTATGTCACTGGACAGGTCACAGCTCGGCAGTAGTGCTGCCTACCAGTTTCGGGGGCTCTGGTTTGCCGTGTCGTATATTAGCGAGTCGTGCTTATTTATTAGTCTCTGATTAGGTATCATTATGTTATAATAAAGGATGTCCTCAGCTCTGGTTAACCTCTTTCCTAGATAATGCTAATTTTGTAAATAATTTAAATTGCTTAAAATTTTTGATATGTAGTAATAGTCCTAGGTTGTCCTTCCAATTACCCTTGATATAATGATCCAGACACACATTTCTTAAATCTATAAAAAGTGGACAATGTATTAGGAAGTGTTCAGCTGTGTCAGATTCCCCACATTCACAATTTTCTGTATTACATAGATTGAAAGAGTTAAGTTTTTGATTAACATTACCATGTCCTGTTAATACTTGTTTTACATAATAATCGAGCATAATTTTACTGTTATAGCTAACTTTATTCTTGAATCTGTATGTCCATCTTCCTTTCTCTGAGTTGTCCCATCTTTCTTGCCATAATATTAAACAGTTTTCTCTTATTTTCTTTAATACTGTGTTTTTACTTTCTATGGTTACTTCCTCCTGTATAGTATTAATTTTTCCTGTTTGTTTCCATGTATATAATAATCTTCTTTCAATAATCTTTATATCTATTGGTGCTATTCCCGAGATTACTTGAAGAGCATCTCCAGACACGGTTGAATATGATTTTGTTACTAATAGCAAAATTTTCCTCTGTGCAGATATCAATTTGTTCTTACAAATTTGATTAATATTCCCTCCCCATACTTCTGATCCATATAGTAATAAGCTTTCTATCAGTCCTTTATATATGATTAAAAGATATCCACTGTTTAAGCCCCATTGCTTTCTAGCTATTTCACATAGTAGGTACAGAGTTTTCATTACTTTATTTGTTAGATATGTCATATGTTCATTGAATCTAAATCTTTCTCCTATAAGAATTCCTAACTATTTTATATTGTTAACCACTTTTAACTGTAAACCTTGAAAAAGAACTTTTGGGGGTCGCTTGTAATCTAGCCTACCCTTTAACCACATTATCTGAGTTTTCTCTTTCGCTACTTCTAATTTACTTATGGTGCACCATTGTTTTAATCTGTCTAACTCATTTAATACCCTTTTTTCTAATTCTCTCCTAGAATTACTTTCTACTAAAATAAGTAAATCGTCAGCATATGCGATTATTTCAATAAAGGTTTCCTTATCCTGTTCCAAGTATAACTCCATTACTAGATTCCAAAGATAAGGCCCCAGAACTGAACCTTGAGGACATCCCTTTGACAAGTTCTTAGCTGTTAATTTTCCATTTAATGCTACTGTGCACTTTCGGTTTGAAAGATAGTTTTCCACAATTCTATAGATGTTACCAGGGTAATGCTTCCTGCGCAGGGCCAGTAAAATAGACGGCCACCAGACGTTATCAAATGCTCCTCTGATGTCAACGAATATTCCAAGAATATATTTACTTTGGCATTTTTCAATTTTCCTTCGAACAAAATATAGAGCATCTACAGTGCTTCTGTTTTTTGTGAATCCATATTGCTTTCCTATGGTCTGAGATTCAAAACTATCCTGAAGCTTATTGAGTATAACTTTTTCGTATGCCTTTCCTAGAGCTGGTAACAAACAAATGGGTCTATATGACTTAATTCTTGATGGGTCTTTCCCTTGTCCTTTTGTAAGAATTTTAACTCGACCTACTTTCCACTGATCTGGGAATATCTCATCATTGTAACATTTGTAAAATAGGCTACATATTTGGTTTCTTATACAAGATAATCCCTTTTGCAAGATTTCAGCATTTAGTCCGTCTTCCCCTGGGGCCTTCCCTTTAGCTAATCCTATTATAGCGTTTTCAATATCTAAATTTCTTATTTCTACCTTTTCCCTCGTGTCATAATTTGTCTTAATTGTTATTCTTATATCGGTGTTAATATCTGTGTCTGTTTCAATGTTATCAGAAGGAAATAAGTTATCTAGAAAAAATTGCTGTAATTTATCCAAGCTGTTGATCTCTGCGTTGTCTTTTTTAATGCTATGGTAAATTGATGGACCTTTAATTTTCCCTAAGGCTATTTTATATGGCATACTCCATGGGCCATTTTTGGACTCATTATCTATAAATCGTTTCCAACTATTTAATTTACTTCTTCTAATTTCGTCTTTATAGTTATTACTTAGTGCCTTATATTTACCTAGTGTTACTTTATATAGTGGAGTATTGTTAACTTTGACTAAATATCTTCTGTATTTTATGATTGATTTCCGCATTTTTCTCAAATTGGCATTCCACCAAGAGTTTTTCCGTGGTCTATTGTTAATTCGTGGAATAGATTCGTTGGCACCTTTCTTGAGGATGGCTGTTATTACATTTACATTCTCGTCAACATTGTCATCATTCAATATAAATTTTTCTTCACATGCATGCAACACATTATTAAATAATGACCAATCAGCTTTTCTTAAATTGTAAACTCTAGTAGATTCTATTTGTTTTTGGACTTTAGTTACTTTGCACTCATATTTAAATTTAATTAATTTGTGATCACTAGTTGTTGCATTATTAATAATCTCCCAATTTGTTATGAGCCCAGCAGTTTCATCAGATGACAGAGTAAGGTCAATATTAGATTTTCCACGTAAATTTTCAAAGGTTGCTATTTCCATCTTTTTATTAACGATGTTAAGATTATTACGCAATATAAATTCCAATAGTATTTCACCTTTCGAATCTGTTATTTTATCATGCCAGACAGTTGATCTTGCATTGAAATCTCCGGCTATTATTACATATTTACTGTTAAGTTTCAAATTGACTTAAATATAATTGAATATCAACTGACCACTGACAGTACACGGTCACTAGGATGTAAATGGAGGTGATCAAAACTACGCAAAATTCGAGCAAATTCTATAGAATTGATTTAATTTAAGATTTGTAGAATCCGCCGAGGAAGAAAGGTAAAAGATATTTTACGAAAGTGAATCTCGCAAGGAGAGTTTTAGCATTTTTAAGCTACCCTTAGTGACAGCGAAGGAATGAAAGAGAACCGATCTTAAATTAGGTGAATTTACCACATTTCGGTGTAAAATATTCCATTTTGCGGCTCGGAGATGATAATAATTTCTTAAACCAGGTAAAAAACTAATGATTTATCTTCTATGACTTTAAGAAGCTACTTTAATAAACTAAAAAACTAATGATTTATCTTCTATGACTTTAAGAAGCTACTTTAATAAACTAAAAAACTAATGATTTATCGTGAACTCTCATTGCTTGAGCTGATTGTTCCAATAAATCGTATGATCTCGAAGATGTCTACATACATACAATTTGTTGTCCGACGTATTTTCCAATATATATAAGTTGGACGTATAGGTCCAACTTATCGATTCGGTTTTTTAGAAATGAAATCATCTGCTATCAATCGACAAGATCTCAAAGCTCGTAAAACTTTGTCTGCATTACTCACTTTGCGTAGTCCAATTTCTCCGATCAGACAGGTTTTAAAAGATATTGTTAGGTATAAACTCCAGATGTTTTGGCCCAACTATATAGTAATTTGTAATGTGTTTTTGTTAGGTTGAAACACGGTTTATGTTATCTGTGATAATTGAATAAACATTGAACGTTACCTTTACTACGATTGTATCAAGATAAGCGAAATTTAAATGCTAAAAAACACATGATATCTGATTTAGAGGATTATAAAGTGATAAAATTAGCCGCAGGTGAATATTGTGTTCTTAAAGACCCGGAAGATTACCTTAAATACTACTCATATAAATTGTCATAGCGTTGCAGTACTGTATTTTTAAGGCCGTTGCCCCAAATTCTAACAATAAATACCCAAAATTAAACGTCATTCACCCTAAAACCAACCTCTGAATGTGATTACACAGGTTAATTTTAAGCTTGCATGTAATAACGTTTTGTCCTGAAGCATTTTTCAAAACGAGTCGCTGGGGAAAGAAGCACGACCGCCATGGGTAAAGAACGAAGGACGATTGAAATCGAAGAGGATTACACAAAAACAACGCACCTCCCCGTTGCATTTGTGACGCCATGATATCGATGGACCGGTCCTTTCGCATCGAAGGCATCATCAGCTCCCCCGCAACGACCCCTCTGCCCTCTCCATCAACTCCCCTCTTCGCATCTCATATATAAACCAGACTCGCGCGTTCATCTCTCCAAGAACGTTAGAAAGCCCGGAGAGCATCAGTCGCAACCAGTGATCATCCCTTCGAAATCCTTACGGAGTGGGAGTCGAAGTTGGCGTCAAAAGAGGAAAGGGAAGTGTGAGGAAGGGGGAGGAGCGGAGAGGCGCCGCTGGAGCCATCGTGAAAGCCTGAGGTACTAGAGCGAAAGGGAATCTCTTTTAAGCTTTCCCCTTAACATTCCTTTCCATGAAGTGTTTCACGCAAGGATGCCGCCCCTAGTGAATAGAGGGAAAAGAAATTCCCTGATGGTTTGGGATTGAGCAATACGCGTCGGATTTAATAGACTGTTTCGGATGTTCGAATGTTGTCAACGCATTTCATTTTGCCGGGATGACTCTCCTTGAAAGACATTCCGAAAATCTTTCTTCCGTAGTCATTGTAATTTCAGAGGTAATTTCTTGAAGTTTTGGGAAGCTTTTTAAAATATATTGGGTGAGGATGAAAGCTTTAGAGGAAATTTATTAGTGACATTAATCGCCCCTTGGAATTTTCAACTCTGTTGGTGTTATGATTTTACTGCTGATCGGTAACAGCCTACTCATGTTTTCAAGCACAAACTAACTCCTTAGAATGAAGATCTGAAAATCTTTTGACGTATTTCGGAAATGTTTATCGTCGCTATTGGAAATTCTATTGGTAAAATGAATCAATTTGTTCTTTAACTTTAAATTTAAACGCGCAAACCCCGGATTATCCGTATATCATCATGATTGAGCAAAACAAATTCCTTATGTATGGCAATGACACTTGTTGATAATAAACTAATTTGTATTTTTTTGCTGCTACGGTTGTGAGCTCAAGTTATTTTCCATAATCAACTGCCTACGAATCCGAGTTTTGTAAATTTGACCTCTCATCTTTTTACGAACCACCTTAAGAAAAATTATGTCTTACATTCCCGCCTTCTCCCGTGCTTAATTTTATGCCGTTTTGTATCAATGGCGCATATACATGAGGATTTCAAAGGTCTTTCATCACTTTACATGACAAGTTACATTTTCGTGAAGTCGATAAATCTTAGAATAAAAAAATCTTTTGGTAAAACGCGAATCCATCATTTAAAAAAATATTCTAGAGTTAAACTTTTCATGAAATCCATAAAAGTTTTATGAGTACATCTTCCTCCTTTCAAATCTCTCCCACATTCTTCACTAACATCAGAGCTTTATGTTTCAGATATTTCAGTTGTGAATTGGCACTTAACGTCAATGTGTACGTCGCGTCATGAACCTATGTTTACTTTTTGGTTCGGAAATTTATCATATCTAACATATTGATTGCTAACATTACTTTGCGTGATTCTCAACCTTTAGGTAAAGATTTAAAACTAAATAAATTACGATTTCCCTCGGTTATTTACCTGTCATTTAATACTCAGTTGTTATTTCGGTTATTGCACTATATATATATAGAAAGTTTTATCTTTCAATATTTTCGTTGAGCTATATTTTATATCTTCGTGACAACCTCATCTTCAGTGAGGACATCCTCAATAAAAACATCATTGAAACCAATTCTTAGTCATCACGATGTTATAAAATTTCGCGCACCTTTTGCAAAATTCCATTTTTCCTATCGGTTTTCCCGATATTACATTTAAATCAAGTCGGATTTTCGAAGCGAAAAAATTCAAACACGATGAAAGGTGGATTTGAGGAATATCATCTCATATGATGTTTTTTTCTCTGAAGACAGGATACTTTTTTCTTTGATAAAAAGAAGACCTTCTCAAGCATATTCAGCAAGGTTAAGTTCTGAGTACTTCGGTTTATTCTTAGAAATAGTGTTGCCAAGACTTGCTGTAATCCGGAGCTTTCTGCTTGTCCCTAAACGTGCGTACCTCCTGCCGTCACACTCGTACGGCTTACGGAGCGTTTTAAAACCTCTTACACAAACACTTGCATTCATGCACGGGTTTTGCGCTCAATTTTCCCCCTTTTGCATACCAGATCTCCCTAAGATTTTTAATAAAAAGATGAAAATAAAATACATATGGAATGGTAATTGATAACTCATCATAACGCTACACAGAAAATACTTATTGCCATCGTTTGCACTTTTTTTACAACTTTAATTGTAATGGTTCTTTTGCGTCTACTGATGGCCATGTAATTTAAATATTCAGGAAATAATAGTGATCGCGAGGGTAAGAGTTGCTACAGATTCTTTAATTTATTCTATCAAATGTTCGTAATCCGAGGCATTGGATGACAGAATTCACACAATTTTTTTGTGAATACTCTTCGATAGGGCTCAGTAGGAGTAAACGATGGCAAAGAAAACTCGTCTGATTCTCAAATATCATTAATTTGATCAAACAGATCACACTATTCCTGCTCCTTGTAGAAACTCACGTCCAATGCTAACCATTGTTAAATGCCTGAATTTCGAATTAGTATTACAATTGAGGCGACTTTTTATAACGAGTCATTCAGTGGAAATCAAAGAAAATTACGGAAGGGAAATAATATTAAAATTTGTAGCAATTCGCTACAAATTTCAGAAGAAGTTTTCGGATGTAGGTTGATGTCAGAGGATTTTGTTCATCTTCCATACTTTAACTGAATTCTCATCTCTCATATACTTGTATGAAATTTTTCATATCCTTATATTTACAATTTAACATAACCATTTAGAGAAAATCATCTACTTTATTCTGGCTTAAATTTAACTACCATACTTCAGTTATAACTTACATATATACGTACATATGATTCAAGATGATCGGTGACCAGGGAAAACGAATACAATAAGTCAGAGGGTCAAAGGAAATATCTCTTCATGAATTTATGTGTTCCCCATATTCCTAAAAATTACAGAAACATTCCATCTATTCAAGCTTCTTTGTCAAAAAAATGTAGTGAAATTACTTAGAAAGCATTATAACACTGGAAACCTAGTTTTAAAATATCAAATGAAAGCGCTTATAATATCTGAGGCTAACTGGAAAAGTCTTTCCAATGAAAGAAAATTAATTTTCTCCCATGTTCCTATACATATTCTGTTTGTTGTCAGCAATGCTATTCTGCTATTGTTATTATACATATGGTATATAGTATTGCATAAAATATAATTATTGATACTTTATTCATATGTATATATATGAGATTAATATGTTATGATTACAATAACTCTTTTTAATTGTAAAAACTGTTCCACTTTTGTTGCTCAAATGGATGGGTAAACTATAAATTGTAACAGATTGATTAGAGGGTAGGAGGAACTTTAATATACTTTCAGCCGGTTCTTTGGGTCCTACAAAACTGCTGTCAACGAATGATTTCGTTTTATGAATTTTGTCTTTTTAATTAACGCTTTCCGATTTTTTAAGCTGTTTAAAGTTATGCCATGTCCTTAGTTCTGCGTATTCTCATTATAGCTTTAATCTTGACGTGGTCGTTCCTAATGCTATGGTATCCTATAAACGAAGATAGTAGCACTAAGCACTGTTTAATTTTGCTTAAGATAGCATGTTCCCTAGTCCGTATAAAGTACTCCTTAACGCATGTTCTATGGGCTATCTATCTGTTAACATTATATTTTCGAGTTACTTGATTTTGGAGAAAATAATTTAGACTCCGTTTTTCATTCAAATATAACTGCTTTATTCTGCTATTATAGTAAAATAGATTTATCGTTTCCTATGCACTTGAATGTTAAAAATACATTATACGTGAATTTTAAACAGATATTATACATAGTGTTGCTTGATTTGTCCATTTGCTTATTTGTCTATTGCTTGGATGATAAAGGAATTCCGACCCAAGCCACTATTTGGGAATAAAAGTAAAAATATCATTAGGATCGTTTGCGCAGAAGTGTTTGTCGTTATTTATGCTGTGAACTCATAAATTACTATTTGTAATCGCCATTTATTTTGAAATTAACCACGCTGCAGAGTGCAGATGAAATTCTACCTTTTGAATATTGGAAAATGTTTGCGGAACGACCACAATTTTAAATCAGTTTTTAACCCAAAAATTCGCAATTAGAGTCTGATCATTCATTATTAACATTGAAAAGACAAGACTCCATAACGTGATTGGTATTAATCTTATTGGTTAAAGGCAATATTTGGATGGGTTGAGCATCTTTGGTCTGAGGAATTCTGGTTTTCAAATTTTCCGTATAAGACCCGTCGAATATATTTCAATTTCACTATCTCAATCACCAATAATTATTTACTCTGCCATCTCTAAAACATTTATAGATTTACAATGCTACGAAGGTAGCTCCAACACCAAGCGAAAAAGACAAGGGTAGAATGGTGTTCTCTACCCCTTCCTTTTGATTTCTTTTGTAGTGAATCTTGTCATGCTGACGTATATTAATAAACTGAAGAGGTTTACGGAGTACAGAACTTTAAAATCCGAAAAATGTAAACTTTGAGATTCCTATAGATCGTAAAATTTTAAATGAGGAAGTTAAGAATTATATACTTTGATTGCAAACTTTTTCGTGGCATTTCAAGATGATACTGTCATAGGAGATTGATTTAAACTTCTATGGGCAAATCCGGGTAGAATTTCATTGTTTTCTTGGTTTATTTAAGTAGTCATTAAAATAAATAAATGGCAGAAGCATTTGATGGGAAAAGTTGTATTCATCAAGAAATTTTTGTTTTCCTTCTGTAATCTAAAACAACTGTCGGAGATTCGTACTTTTTCGTAGGGGATAGTTGCTATAAATAACTTCCATTCACACTCTCATTGCATTTCCTACATCCAAAAGCTTGTGGTATCAGTACCCTAACTTTTTACTCCCAGGTTAGATGGCCTTCGGCTGAATTTTTGCATTTCATGAGAAACACATATTTCGAATTGTTTCCATTGTGGACTTCACTACACTAATAAATGAATTATTATTCCCTCGACTTAAAATAAGAAAATGCTAGTTATAAGTAATGCCTGTTTCTTTCTGCAATCAGCTTAAATTGTCTACGTTGCTGATTAAAGCTGATTTGTTTTTTTATAAGAACGAGTTAAAAACTTGTGCCCGCAATTGCGTTGACTATACTGTCGCTCTTGTTGTTTTCTTTCGAAAAAATCTTCAATCTACTTTCAGGTACACCTTCTCATCAACAATTTAGGTATTTAAATTCTCAAGTCTTGTATGGTGGAGAATATTTTCAATTTAATTCAATCCTTGTTGACGATTTTTTCTTATTAATGGGATGTGCCACATGTCATGAAGCCTATCATAAATTATACGTCGAAACTTACGATATATTATCCATTCCGAGCTCCTGGAGATTGATTTTTGGATTTGATTTCGCAACGTATATGATTTTCATTTTGTCATTCATGATCTGTTTGTTGACAAGTTATGACTATCAAACAGTTCTGTGATTTGTGAAATCAAATCATCCAGTGCTGTTTTTCCCAGTCAATTTCTCAAGCTAATTTCGGCCAGTAGCTATTTTATTTTGTAAATTTTTAGATTTCTGAGGCATAAATTAATTGAAGTAGAAGCTAATGTGCCATTGCATTTTGGGCTACTGGAATTTGCTATAAAATTTCACTGCATGATAAAGAAAAGAGAAAACAATTTTTGGATATATGTGAGACTTATATAAAGTCTGCAGAGCTTAACAACCACTTCAGCTCTTTTAATTTTTTTCCTCGAATGCTAAATATACCTTTATAAGAGCGAAGCAGAGCTTGCGAATTTTGAAATCGCTCTCTTACATCATCATATAGGATTTTGAATATATATACCTGAGAAATGTGAGTCTATTGTTCTCTGCAAAGGGTAATTTTCAACTCCTCGTTTTTGGAAAGAACTTTTCAAATACGCAAAATAGAACAATTATAGAAAGTTTTTAGCGTGCTAGGTTGAAAAGATGCGATTTCTCGGTTAATATTGGCCTTTCGAAAAAAGTCTCCGCTTTAAAAAATGAAAGAGAAATGTCACGCCTCCGGGCTATTTTCTCAAATTATTCGGTCGTCTCTTCACGGGCCTCTTAACAACATGATAATGGAGAAGAGGGAGGAGATAGAGTGAGGTCAGTTAGGGAAGGAAATGGAAGTGTGGAGAGTCATGAGAGGGTATAAAGAATGGAGGAGTTAAGGTAAATAACGCTAACATTAATTCTAGTTGAAAAACGACCCGTGTCGAATTTGCCCTTTACGTTATTGTAAACGGCGGAAACTTTGACCTTCAGCTGTTTTACCAACGGAGAATACCGGTGCTTTTTCGAGAGCGTGGCATCAATCTTGGTTATGTGTTATCATCACTCATCCACGAACGAGGTTTTAAAAAGATAGCGTCTGAGAAAGGAAAACTTGAATACTACAGAACTTTCACCCACAATGTCAACATCTTAAATTCTCAGTAAATGGTATATGGAACCTGAGAACATTTCTTCATTATAATTAAATGCCCAGACATTGTACCATAGCTGTGTACGTGTAATATTTTTACATCTCTGTCATTCGTAGGTTGAATATTTTCTTTATGACAGGAAGAATTTGGTCCTGTACTGAACGATTTTTCTTTATATAATGAACAGTTACTCAACTTTATATAATGAACAGTTACTTGACTTATAAATCGTCACCGCTCAGAATTATCTTTAAATTTGCTCTAAAAAGCATTCTAGTTCTATATAAACAACAGACTCTACCCAATCTACCGCCTCAATCTTTCGTGGAATATTGATATTTTATTCACTCTAAAAATACCAATAATTATTATTATATTTACCATACTAATGCCGTTATATTTAGCAATTTCTTTCATGAAGAGGTATCAATCCTTTTTGCAGCGACAGCTGACTGGAAAATTAACGTTGACGTTGATTCTAAAATGGCGTTGATAGGCAATAAGTAAAACATTGTACATACATAATTGAAGGTAGGCTTCCAAGCGTTTGTATGTTGCTAATTCAGTTTCTGAAAATTATACATATGATATTATCATTGTATTTTTTACAAATTGACAATTCTAGAACTATTTATTTATTGGTGAGCATCTTTTTCAAGATTTTGAATATCGATATTAAGCTGGATCTATGCTAAATATATATGATACCAATAAATATCAGATGGTTAAACGTTACATGGACTTTTTAATTTTTATTTTCTTTCCTTGCTTTTCCTTGAAAGTACAACCTACAAATATTCCAAGAAGAAAAAGACATTCGTTCCAGAAGCTGCTATTACTCTCGTGAAGCATGACCTACCCGAAGGCTTTCATTAAGGCCACTAGCTCTAAAGATTCCCAGTAGAGATACCCTCCTCGTCCTCATACATTTTCTCCTTCGCGGCATTTATTTACAGACAGTTTAGTGCATTGAAACTAGCCCAAATAATGAAAAGATAGATATGCTTAAGTGAAATTATTAGCTATAGCCTACCAGCCTACTTACCTTCTACCTTTGGGTAGGTTAATGTGCCTTTATATTTCCTATTCAAGCTAATTCCTTCGCTTCTCGATAAATTATCCCTCCTTTTATATCATCTAATATCTTTTGCCTTCGTCTCCCGCTGTCTTTTCCTTTTCATTCTACCTTCAATCGCTTTCTTTATCAATCCCTCTCCTTTCAATATTTGACCCACCCATTTCCTCTGCAGTCGCGTAGTTACCTCAATCAAAATCCTCTCTCCCCCATCACCTCTAGCACCTCCGTGTACGTTTTCCAATCAACCCTTTTCACTTTTCCATTCCACACCCACATCTTGAAGACCTCAAATCAAATGAATTTTTTATTTCGTAAGCCTCACATTCCACTTCCGAGCACTCCAAAAACACTACACCCCAATGATTTCACTAATCCTTTCCTGATTTCCTTACCTTACTTTATGAAACCTTCCTTAGCTATTGCTATTCTTTTCCGAATATCTTCTAAATGTTCCATCTCAAGCAAGAACATTACCCTAGAAAGTAAATTGATTCACCAGTTCTAGCTTTCCCTCATCAACCATCAATCTTCGTCAATTTCGATTTCTTTCTTTTGGTTAACTTCATTACTTTTGTTTTTCTGACATTTATTTTCATCCCAAACTCCGTTGCTTTATAATTACAAATAGACGCTGCTATTTTACTTTGCCTCGGGTGGCAGCGTCACACAATACATAATTATAATGTCTTTCGGAATACATCCATACATAATTACAATTATTAACATCCATTGATAAATCACATACCTAATACAAATCGCATTAAAACAAAAATTGTGCAATGAATGAATGTTTCATGCACAGAATACTCGATGAATCTTATACATTACATTATCATTTTGTGCATTCACTACAATTTGTAAACCCTTTTCTTGATCACATGCAATAGCTTTGTTGTCACCGTATCTTACTGACTTCACTTCCCCACCAACCCCACCTTCATTCCCCGCCAACTTTTACTCCTTTATTTTTGGCCAGGCTTCTTTCCCCATTTCGTTTGCATGTTAAGTATAAGAATGGCATAGCAGAAAGGAAAGAAGGTTTCGGAAAATTAAGATATTCGTTGATATGGATGTGGATGGATCCTATATTCATTAGCCCTATTTAACTCAAAGTCCATGTCTTTAATTCATAATTGTAAGGAAAATTCGATTGGAACGGAACTGTGTATAAATTAAGCGAAAATGAGTTTGATTTACGTGCATTGAGTGTGGAGGAAAAATAGATACACGATATTTACCGTTCGAGGCTGGGATAACTCCCAGATCGATGGAACAGCTTCGTCATCTTCAGCAGTACTGCTGCTCAATGCTAATTGCGTTGAACAGGAAGGGTAGGTCTAAGGATGACGATGCATTTAAGACCTGTCGAAGTCTGCCCGAAATTATTTCTTTAGTGTTACCTATTGAGATGCTGATTTTCCGAGAGAATTCTCTCTCCTGGAAACTTTCCAAGTGGATAAAATTTTACCACATACTATTGTAAACGTCAATAGGATTTCGCGAGTCACTTTTTATGAGGATGCCATTACACAACGTTGGAGGCTGGCGTTCTAATTGGCCCGAACAATCGTCATTCTTGCCGAAACGACGTACATATCCGTCATATTTGACATAAATCCCCTTTGGAATGCTGTATAAACGTGTGGAGCCATGTCCATTTTCTATAGGTGTCATCATCTATCTCTCTCGGCGCGTGGTTGTAAATCTTTTCGGGGAATAAAGTTCCCGAAGAAGGTGCACTTTCGAAAGAAAAAGAAAGGAGAGCGACGGTTGGTTTGGGCTTAGAGCCACGACCTAGTGCAGGAAATTCTTCGGTTTATGACTCAAAGAGATGGTCGTATATATTAAAAAAAGAGGTTTTATAGAGGAGTATCAAGATATCCAAGATCGAAAGCACATATATAGGAATGTAGCTTTAAGGGAATAAAACAGGAGAGAATATAAGCTTTAATCTTCGGCGATTTAAGCAGGATCCCAGTAGAAGTAGTTTTGGATTTCCGTAGGTTTTGAATTCAATGCGATAGGAATTGCCAAAATGAAAATGAAAGGAATCGGGGCAATGCATTTTGTTCCTGAATTTAGGATTAAGCGTTTTCATAGGTAGTTGGTTTAAAAGAGTAACGGGGAATTTTACCCTTACCAGATCGCGGAGAATGTTCTTGAAGTATGGAATCTCTTTGAACTCTCAATCTATTACTTTTCCGGTGGTCTTATTGAGAGTTACCTATACAATTACTTAAAATTGATACACACTAAGAAATGTACTTGATGAGATATCGTCATGTTATTTAATAGACATTTTTTTATTCTTATTGATTAGTTTTAAAATGAATGCGTAAATTCCTTCCGGAATTTTCCATTATTCGAAGAGCTTACCTTGGCATCAAATAATAAAAATCATCATAAAATACCTTTTAAGATGCTTATCTGTAACCTTCCATTAAGCTTTCTTTTTACTCAATAATACTGTTATACCTCACTAAATCAAACTAAATTATATGAGTGACATGTGATTTTTCAAAAGTCTAGTCGTTCTCATTTTTATATATGTTTAACAGTCTGTTTGCGAAATTTCTAAATGGCGAATTTTTCCAGTGTTTTTCATCTGTATTGCATAAAACATAGGACCTACTTTAACAGAGAATTTTGTCCTTTGCCTCCAAGGATCTGCGCGAGTTTGATTTTCTAATTATTACTAAATGAAACTAAACGACCGAGACGAAAAAATAGGAATGTTCTTCCTTGGGATTTTTCCTGGGTGCGCACCATCTTGCGCAAAGTCACCCTTACCCGTTTTTCCTTAGGAATGTTCTTCTTATGTTTGCAGAAAATGATATAAAATAACATCAGTTTTCTCATTCATGAAATGGTGGAATACATCTTAGATTATACTCTACGTTTGCTCTTTTACTATCTATGCATGTTCTATTTTCGATTTCTATCTCTATGTTTAAGTAAAAGGCAGCTGAATATCATTTTTCATTGGGAAAAAAATAGAAATGTTTCCGTCAACCCAAAAGAAATATTTCATTTGCGTAATGAAGTGATATGCAAGTCAATAAGCCTGCTTGATAAATTAAGAAAATTGATTCCGAAGAATGTATATCCCCGAAATATACATTCAAACTCGCTGGTTTATTTGTTGAAACTCGTCACAGAAAGATTTTTTCGCTGTCTTTATTTAATTTACGTTGACGTCAATGTCACTGCATAGGAAATATTGATTAAAACTCTATTCTGAGTGCTCGTTAACACTTTTGAATATTTAATTACTGTATTTGTTCCCATTATTAAATCGGAACAAATAATCAAGCTGCTAATTCGTGTTGCTTTTTTGTTAATTTCGTTCCCCTCTTGATAAATACCTTTCATGTTCACAAATTGTCTGACTTTTGGAAATGATGACCAAATTACAATCATAAATTAATTTTCCTGTAAGATAACCTTTTCGGTATCCTTAATATCCATGAGAGTTCGGTAAATTGCAAGCGAAACAATTTTGCTTAGATACTTCAATATTTGGAGGTAATTCTACGGTTTGGCAGAAAAATTCACCATATCAGTTTTCCATGACAGCTTTTCAACTGGAGTCGATACAACGGAAAATTAAATGACGAAAAAAAAATGAGTAGCGATTCCAAAGATAGATTCCACCTCCCGCCACTCGTCCCAATCCTCTGGTTTAGCACCAGGAAGTAATCAGAGAATCGAAAAGAAGAAAATGGCGCGTGAAATATCCAAAAGCTGAAAGGATACAATCACACGAGTCAATGGGGGACGCGTGGAAGGGGGCAAAACACGCATGTCGTGCAGACTCAAAGCGTGAGGAGCTCAGCCCTCCCACTCTCCCTTTAAGACTTTAATTATCGAATGTTCTCCCCCTCGCGGGGTGTGAGAAAAGATGCTCACCAACGCGAGAGGAAATGTCTCCGAGACGCAGAGGCGTTCGCGCACTACGTGAGATCGCGTGTTCCTCGGGTGTTGTGTAACTTCGCGGGGGCACGCTCTCGTGTGGCACCGTTGGGCAATGCCCTCCGACCCCCGGACGACTCCTTTTCATTTGGACTGAGGCCAAGTGGGCTTCCTCCCCTCTCTTTCGCACGCGCTTTCTCCTCTAGCCCACTCGTCGACGTTCGCTCTCGCATGACATGAGGGAGAGGAGCATCTTCTCACCAAGGAGCACAATGCCACCGTGGCTCCACGACCCTTGTTCGCATTCTCTCGCGTTAAGGTGTCCGAGTTGTTCCGTGATAAATTCGTCGCGGTGTGGCTCTGACGAAACGTCGTCGTGCGGAATGTCGTTGGGCGGAACGTCGCTAATCGGTTTCTTATGTCGATACCTGAAATTTTATTTGTTTACTTCTTCAGTCGATGCAATTGTTTTTACCACCACTGCATTCTGAACGATTGGCGAATCCGGCAGGAATAAAGGCGAATACCCCCACCCCTTGATGGCTTCGTAAGTCTAGAAATTTGCGTAGGGCAAAGATGGCCAATCTTTCATAGTAAATGCGTGAATTATTTCCTTTATATCAGGAATACGCACCAATAACTATAATAATGCGCCATAAACAATATCTATAACTATAATGCTCTCCAGAATTCAGCAGTAGGCTATGTTATGTGTGTAGGTTTGGGTATTTGTTTTTAAATATATGAAGTGAGAACGAAATTTATTTTTATCTATCTACTGGATTCAATCTGCTAGATATAATCATGTAATGCGCAACTTTTGGCGGATTGGATAGACTGATATCCCTAGCTTTTGATATTGAAGGAGCATTAGCTAAAAAGTCAAAACGATGGGTATTTACAAAGGGGATTACTATGCATATAATGCAATTATAATGATGAAGTGGTATTTTAACGCACTAGAAAATTAAGGCATTAAAATTGCTGTTATTTTACTATGAGTAGGTATATAACGAGGGTAATCAATTAACAATATCCTAATGGCGCTTATTCATCTGCTCCTGATAAACAAATGTAATTTTAACACAATTTTATTGCAATTTGCCCAATAGTACAAAATATTTGCTAATAATATACGAAAATGTTAACACTAGGTTATTAACAACTAACAAAATATCTTGATAACAGAAATTAAATTTCATTTAAGTTATGGTATTTTTTCTTAAATGTTATTATTAACATATATAAGTATTTAAAGTAACTATTTCATAAAAATGCTCATTCGGTGTTCGTTTTACTTGCTATATATTCCAAGTACCAATGTATTTGATAGCAAGCTATCAACTTATATTGAATTCAAAGTACCTCGTCTTGGAATCTATGTTTTCCATGTGTTGATATGTATGGTACAAAGTGATAATAATAACAAGCAAGAGGCGACTCTTTTATAAACGAGAATTTATGAAGAGCCGGAGGGTGTACTTCCAAGGGCCGACATTCATTCGACCAATTTGCCCTATTTTTTTATCATTTATGTTTGTTCGTTTGAAATCTGGCGACACAAAGATAAAATATTACACTACATTACCTCTTCAAAATAAGTATTAATCTCAGAAATTATGCCGTACAATAGTTGTAAATCTCTTTTTAAGTCATTCTTTTATCATCCTATCGCTGATACTATCCATGAGAAAATTTTGTAAAAAGTAAAACATTTTTCATTCGACAATAAAACATACATTTTTTATACTAAGTCCATCAACTTTACCTGCTTCCTGCTGAGGTTAAAATAATCACGGAATAATTTATAGAAGGGAATATCAAATCTATCCAAATACCATTAAAGTTGACTTTTGATATTGTGTCAAAGTGCGTGAAACTTTTAATAAGCTACTCATGTAGCATTTCGATCTGCTTTTGGTAAAAGTGCGCAATACTCTCTTTCCCGACTTCTCTTTGCGAAATACATGTCCAATGGTAAGACTATTGAAAATAAAAAGGCCAGTTTTATCGGTGAAAATCTTTCTCTCACTGCTCCCTATTTTAGAATGGGAGAAACGAAGGCTGACTAAATTCGCTGAGCCAGAAATAAACATGGAATTGATACTATGAAACTGACTGATCGCTTCACTATTTGATGTTGAATGTGACAAACAAAATTTTGAAATATGTGGTTCGCAGAATATGGTAAGGTTTTATACATACAGCAGCATCTTCATTATTATAGAAATAATTATGCTCGATGTTGAGCGGAAATTTCATTAACAGTGAAATTTCTATCATTATTTTTTATATCTAACGGATCATGCTTTTTATATTATGGAACTATGGTTTTTTTACGAAAGAAGGCGAAATACTGCTAGCCTCGAGGGTAAACCGGAATGTGCTCCTTCCAGAAAGACTCCCATTGCTCGAACTGAACTTTTATCAGTAGAATAATTGGCTGGAAAACTCCTATTCAACCTTAGCATTATTTTGGCTTTTTTTAAGAGCTTCGACAGTTAAGGTCGTTTCGTACGTAAGCTCCCACCGGCAATCGAACCCGGAACCGCTTTCACTGAAATCGATCGTGATATCCTCTTGGCTATCCGGAGGAAAAGTTGGCATTATTTGAATAAGATTGATTAGAATATTATTGATTAAAAAAGATTTTTTACTTAATAAGAGATTGCGGTGTATCTTATACTATAGTCAATTTTATATTCGAAACTAAAAATAGGTGATATCGGAGTAAGATGGAAAGGTCCTGCACAAGTGATCTTGGCAGAGGACAAATATCTTGGTTTCTACTTCTTCTGTTGTTGATGGTACAAAAACAAATAGTTGTTCCTTTCACTTATTTATTTCCTCAGGGTTGATTTTAAGTCTTCTCTGTTTGGTTTCAGCTGGATTTTCGGATACGTCTTCAGGAATTGATGTTTAAATGGATATGGTGTTACGGTTGACAGTTAGGTTATGATTATTATTCCATTCTGTACATACTCTGAATATTACTGCAATAACATAAACGCTAATTATAATATTTCTTAAACGAAACTATCGTGAGAGGGAAAATTCTTTATTTTTCAACAAATTTACAGGTATCTGTATTACCTACTCATAGCAACTTACCCACCGTATAGATTATGGATAACTTATGAAAGATATGTTAGCAAACATTGCTAGAGTGTATACGCTATAACATTATTGGTTACTGACGTATGGTTTTGGATGCCACGCGAAAACACAACAAACTATTAGCACGCATCAACAAAAACAACATTTCTTAATATGGAATACAAACACAATCTCTCTGTCTTCTTTAAAAAGAGAAATGTATACATCTTCAGCACGGAAATGGCTACCGATGGATACATCCAACAAGAGATGATAATTCTTAGCTATAATACTAACAAATAAGCACATTAAATATCAAAGAAAATTTATCTAAGAAAATAGAGTACGGAGTGGCATCTAATGCAGACCTCCATTCAAACAAATGACTTCTCAGCCACATTGTTACATAAACAAACACATCTAAATAAAAAAAATAAAAAAAAAATAATTTTCTCATTTGAAACTCCTGGAAAAAGGTTGATTTTAACTTAAACATGAAAAGGGAGGAAAGTAGTTCTGTTCTGGAATTTTTATAATGACAAAATTCACTGTTTCGTCATCACATTTGTGGTAGCTCTCCATGAGAGCATTTGTGGTTTGATTCCTCTCTCGTTTTAGAATGGTATCGAATTTCAGTTCCATTTCACGGAAGGAAACATCGTTCTTAAAGAAGAACATACTTTTTGTATTGGCTCGTTATCAAACAAAAGTAGTAATAGCTATTTGATTTTTGATGCGATAGATTGTATCCAGGAAGATTTCAGCCATCCCGATAAATCAGGGCGGTGGATGTGAGCGTCGACAGCAATTTCCCTTTCTCTCCTCCCATCGAATGGGAAACATATAATTTCAAAGGCGTGAAAACATCAACCGTCGGCTGCTAATAGCAGGGGACTTACAGAATCCATCAACTTTTCAACATTTACAAAGACATGGAAATCTTTTACGATCCGCGCACTTCGGAGCTTGAAATTGGAAATGCGGAACTCTTACGACTCCAAAAGTGTACGTTTTTAACAAACTTTCGATTACTCCTCCACCTTCAGAGCGAACTTAAGGTCAGAATGTAAACATTCCGTCGATTCTGTTTTGTAAAATAAGTAAAGCTTCAAGCTAGTCGCATAAAAATGATGAAAACGGAATTACGATTCGGGATACGGGATTACAATGGATAGCGTCAAAGTATATTCGTGTTCTAAATATTTTTATTTATTTTCTAACGCCTCTTCGACGGCCATTATTGGCAAATTACGATGACAAAGATATCAACACAAACATACGATACAAACGAGCCCATTAACTCTCATAACATCCATTCCCTGAGCTGTGTGCGGAACCGAAACCTCGCTCAAAGTCCTATAGGCTATTCCTCTAGAGGGTCCCTCCCAATTCCCACCCCTACGATTATAGGAAGATAGAAGAGTGATTTTTGAAATTGAGAAACAAGGATCCCTGGCTTAGGGCTCGTTTGCCTAATTCTGAAAGTGCTACTGATGACCAAAACTTCCTCTGCAAATACTTCCCCAGCTCCTTTTTTATGTTACTTCTTACTGCTTTCGTTGAAGAATGCATCAATAAATAAGGAATTAATGTTGAATTTTCATCAAAATATGTTTTTACTCTTAAATGGGCCAGATTGTGTGACAACTTTACCGAGACATCCGTTGATATTTCTAAATCACAGAGTCGCAATGAAAATTAGTGAAAGGCTGTTCGGAGACTTGAGTATCTTATGACAGAACATATAGCCAATGACAGCAACAAAAGTATCGTAAACCTTGACTGCTCCCCTAGATTTTCAGGTCCTAGGCCAGACAAGCCTCACGATAACCCTAACGTGAATTAAGGAAGAACTTAACCCTTTAACTTAAGTAAGAAAAAGATATGACACTCCTGAATGCTTGAAGCCAACTGTTAAATTAAATACGCGAGGTCATATCTTAAATGATAATCAACTGGAATGCAATCCCCGTGTTTAAAGCTTTTAGACTTCATAAGCTCACCTAAGACACTCCCTAAAAGGAGACTGAAACACTATGATCACCGATCTTTTCCTTTATTTGTGAAAGATAAATCATGCGGTCGGTTTTACAACATGTGACTGCAGTAAGTCTCGCGACTTGGCCTTTTAAAGAAAATAATAGCTATTAGAATATGTTTTAATCAGTACACAATAGCTAATTTTAGGTAATTATTCTGTGTATTCCTGACCTTTCTTAGTGAACGAGTTCCAAAAAACATGTACATTGATAAGTATTTGGCCAGCTATAGTCGTAAATTAAGGGAATATTTTCGGTATCGTTTTTATATCTAAGAATTGGAAAATATTAGTGATCGGACAGGTAACTTGTGTAATTTTAATGCCAATAGTTATCATTCAGTTAAAATCCATCCATAATTACTCTACCTATCTTTAAAATCATGAGTTAATCGAATGTCACTATCTACCTATCACTTATTAAAAGAAAATTTTATAAGGTTTGTGTGTTAGTTGATGAATGAATAAAGGTAGTGGAGAAACTATACTATACAAATAAATAGTTTATCGAGAGTTTTTTGCCCATATACAAGCCATTTTAAATAAGAGTTACCTCACGAAGCTAAACGTTCATAAAATATAATTTAATAACACGAATTTAACTAAAGTTCTATGTATTCGCAACTCCTGATTGAGCTTCTGCCAGTCCTGTGGGGGTTTTTAATTTATTTTAGTAGGAAAAATGCAGAAGAAAACTATTCCTCGACAATTAATCATTAGTTGGGCTTCCAACGTATAAAAATGTTAATGCAGCCTCTCGTATCTCCGCAGAGATTTTAACGAACGACGAGGTGAGTGGGCTGTCAAATAAGGAGGCTTGAGTAAACTAACTGTACCTTTAGTAGCAGCAGTGGCAAACAGAATATCGCATGGGAATCTCTCGGCGTGATAATGAGTCAATTCCCGCGTTCGTGACACGATGGCATGTTTTACCTCACGACCGTGAGGTCACCGCCGCTCGAGCCAAAACCGGTCAAGAGAAGCATTCGATAATGGATAGCATGGACTAGCAACTTCATTGTAATTAGTGTCTGACGGAGGGCTACTTCTGATTGCATATATTGGCCTCCTTCCTTCCTGGTCCAACTCTCTCTCTCTCTCAAACCTATGAATCCAGTGAAACCTCAAATCCATGAATTTTCCCATTATTCCTTTCTATTTACCCTTCACCACTCACGGTTAATATTTACGCTCTCGTCTTCTTCCTTACCTGTTCTGCTTCCCATCTTTCTTCATTTCTGCCCATACTTTCTCCCCGTTTTCTTTCCATGAGTAGGCTTTTTAGGAATTTCCCGATATATTACATATGTAGTTCTAATGTTCTAGCATGGGAATTTTTTCTTACCGCTGAGAGAAGAGCTCTACCGCCGAAGGTATGAGCTATCCTGCGTTCGATTCCAAGTGAAAGCAGGATGATGTCATCTTAAAACGCACGTTTACAAATATTTTTCCGACTTTTTACGTATGTGGCAACCTTAAAGGTTATTTTACATTGGAAAATTAGGCCTTTAAAGTTGCAAGGTTTTAACTTAGGGAAACGTTACTAATTACATATACATGTATGATGAAACAGTCACATGTACGCATCACTAATTCCTAAGCAGTCTTTAACAGTCTACTCCATTTAATACATACCTGCCGTATTTTCTGTGCAGTCTGTCTGTCCGCAAAAGAAGAGAAATTGAATGAAGATCCTTTTTTGGTCGCAAAATATTGTTTTCGTTACAAAATTTCGAGATTATTTTTAAATGCAAAACATTTTGTCCTCGGGTTCTCGAATAATGTTTCGTAAAAAAAGAGCCAATTATTCCTTTCCAGACAGTAAATTATTCAATATCTTAACATGAAAACTAATATAACGTAGAGGAAGTCCATGATGTAAGAACTATAAGCCAGACTAAGCGTCACAGTATGCGGTATTTACACTCTTAAAAAGAAAGTTAAGGTATCAGAGTGATAGGGGGACCGAACGATGAAACAAAGACATTAAAAGGGAAATTGTGTAATCATTATAGAGAAAACACGGGGAGGAAAAGCTTGAAGAGGTGATGGGTCACACAAGAAACTGCCAATTAAATGTGTGACGAATTTATCAAAACCTAGTCTTTTTCAGTCTAAGAGGTTCTGTTACGTTACGTAATAAAAAGAAGGATATGTTTCAATCTTAATTTGTACTCATGATTTTAATTAATGTGTTAAATTCATGCATGAAAGCTTTATGAAGTGTCTTATGAAGTAGTGACCATATTTATGGGTATCGCTGTTGCTTTTGCAGCTATATGAAGAACGTTGCATTCCAAATATCATAAACAAGTATCATAAGTTTGGCATTGCTTTTATTAACGCTGAAATTAGTTGCGTGAGCTTGCAAAGGGCAAGCTTATGTGCGTTTCCCAAAAGCTTTTAATTCTGAAAGGACTAAAACTTAACCTGGAATTAGAAAGCATAAAAAACTAATTTATTCGTGAAAATATTTAGCGAATTTTTTAAAGAATTTTTGGCTCTGCTAACTTGAGAACTTACAATATCCTGAACATGTTATACTTCATTTTAAGTCTACCACTCAGGGAGTAGATATTGGCAATATTAAAACCTTCGGTTATTTTCAAATGTCAAGTCTGTTTTCCTCTACCCTATCCCTCGAATCATTCCTTGATTTATCGAACTCTCGTAGCGAATGTGCTGAGAGTCTGTTGAACATCTAGATTCTAACTTAATCTTACCTAGTTTCCTTTGTGACCATTATTGTTTTCAGTGTTTCTTCATCGTTCGCATCTAAGGTTTATTTTAAATATCTAAAGAATAAAATAAATATCGACTTATCCAGTTCTTAATTTAAATTTCGTGCCATTGATAAATAAATCATACGTAAAATGGCTCTACCACTCACAAATCATTCATAATTTCGACTGGTTAAAATGAAAATACAACTTGGGTTAAATAGAAACACTCCTGCATTGATTAAACCGTTGTTTATATTTCCCATTAGCAATCACCTGAAAATTTTCCGTTAATAGTTATATTGCCATCAGTGGATTTTCACTTCTGCTACTGAATGTCGATTAAATTTTACTATTGTGATAGATTTCATCTACATCTACATAAGTACCCTGCAAGCCGCCTTCCGGCGTGTGGCAGGGGGAATTTCCTTAACAATACTCTATCTTAAGTATCCAAAATACATCTCCTGTTTAAATGTTGAATTTAATTCTTCTTCAAATCTTGACAGGGTTAATTTAAAGTATTCTAACTACAACGATTCAACTTAGTATCTTTAGTCAGAAACGACTGGAGAAGGAATGATGCGAAAATTACGAAATTCATTAATTATTACTATTAACCTTTTCAATAAACCTTTTCATATCACTCAAAATAAAATTTTAATAAATTAGAATATTGTAATTGAATTATTCTGAATGATTCCATGAGTTAATCGAATGTCACTATCTACCTATCACTTATTAAAAGAAAATTTTATAAGGTTTGTGTGTTAGTTGATGAATGAATAAAGGTAGTGGAGAAACTATACTATACAAATAAATAGTTTATCGAGAGTTTTTTGCCCATATACAAGCCNAGAATATTGTAATTGAATTATTCTGAATGATTCCGCTGACATTTAAACACGGTGGAACAGATTCCTTCTTCAAGTAAACAGCATAGTTATAAAACCCAATCTACTGCCGTAGTTGAAAAAGCAAACTAACGCTTTTATTTGCCTAGACCAATATTTGGTTAGATCGAAAGACTTATTCCAAGAAATCAGCGCAAATAAACATAATAGAACGACAAATATTTGCACCGCCTTACCACCACTTCCAGCATTTACATAACTTCACGCAGCACTAATATACAAACTTCAAACTACATAACTTCACGCAGCACAAATATCAAAGTTGGAGTGGAATTCAGTTGCTATCGCTGATGTTACATCAACGCCGGAGGATTCCAAACCTCCAAAAAGTTGACAGAGCAAAAGAGTATACGCCTTTAGGAATCTCCTGCGGAATCCGCCGTTTCGTTTAACACTTTTTTCGTAAGCGATGACGCAATTTTAGATCGTCTCACTTTTGCGTCCTCGACTCTCTGTGGAAATTCTTCGTCTGTCAAAGGCTTTGGAGGAACAAAAGAAGGAAAATGCTCAATCACTCGACGACGGTGACCAAATAAACGAGCCCGACGACGCCGTCCTAGATGTAGCGACCCCAAGAGGTCATCCAGGAGACCTTCCACTTCGCCGGTCGAACCGAAGCGACAATTCGGCACTGCGGATCGGCGCCGGTTGTTTCGCTACTTTCTTCCGTATGAGAGCGACAAAGCCCGGGGGCGACGGTTCGCAAACATCGCCCGCCTCCGCTGTCAAAGGAATCGACTTCGTCGAGTGAGTGATGAAGCATTCGATAAACCGGCTGCCAATTATGAAAGAAATTGCCTATTCAAGAAGGATTACGCTTCGTAATATTTTAGCATCGAGGATAATTGTTATCCCCGCGGAATTTTCCGCTTACAATGATGCGCGACTGGATACACGTGAATGCGTCAGGAATGTGATCTTAAGTGCCTCTTTCCGCGGATAATTATTTCATGTCATTCAAGTCTGATCTACGTGTGATAAAGAGGGATAAAAATTAAATCAATCCGATAAACCTAGTAGTCTATTGTGAATTTAGTAATTTGATAAGCTCGAGATACATATACTCATGAACACAAGAGGGTAGAAGGGTACTGATCGAGGCAACTAGTAACGAATCTTGTACCTCATCATTAGAATGATAGTTCTAATAATGAGGTATTCAGAGGCGTGTTCACGTTATTTGAAATTTTAAATCCGGTAGGGGCCTATTTGAAATCAAAGAGAGAGTCTTGGATAAGAGAAATATAGACAGCAACCTTAAAAATGGAGTAAAGAAGTTAAAATTATTTGAATTATAACCGATTTCAGATTCTATTATGCGATCCTCTAAGGCTCCCGGTTAACCAAATGGGCAGCGGGTTCGACTTTGGTGAAAGCGATCCCGGGCTCAATTCCGGGTGCGCGAAATGATCATGGCTACCGAAGCACTTTTAACACTACTATTATACGATTGTCTACATACATTTGCCTGTGCAGTCTGTTGATTCTTTAGCCCGAAGGCTGAGGCTGTTTTTAACCTCATCCCCTCCACAATAAGCAACGGAAAGCTTTGGAGAGGGGGCTGAGACAACTAGGCAAAATGAGGAGTGAAGCAGTTTGTCCTTGTTTTTCTCACCGAGACAGAACGCTTTAAGCGGAACAAGTTTACATAAATGAAGCAATATTACTCTACAAGTAACACATTCAATAAGGAGGGACCTTAATAAATACCATTATTCGGCATCAACCATACCCCAGTAGCTTTCATATTATCGCAGCCATGAACAAAACTGAGAAAAAGGTAAACGAAAAATACATAGGTATTTCTATACCCTTTAATGAACGCCAACGGAATAATCCCGCATACGTGCCCTGCTTGTTTTACCTGGATAACTTACAGGTACTGAAAATACGAGGGAAATTGGAATTAATAATGTAATTATGGATGGGAAACTTAATTTAGGGAAAAAATGACGAATCAGAAATACAATTATTTTCGAGCCATTGCCTTTTGTCTTCTTGGGGACAAAGCACCACTCTTGAAACCTCAAATCTCTAGGAGAACTTCTGGAGTTTAAAAGGTAAGAGAGTGTTGCAGTTTAAAGGGAGATATAAAGTTTATCCAAATCAAATATACAAGGTAAAACTATATAAATAATTATCGATTTTAGGATATTGTGGTAAATATTTCTGAATCAATGACCATAATTTTATATAGTTACATTCTTCGCGAGAGCTTGCCTCATCGTATCCGTAAACTGCCATTCCGCCGAAGATTCCGTAGAATAATTATATGAGGAACCTCATATTTCTCAAAAACCGACGTCTTGAATATTTTGATGAAGTTATTCAAGCCCGCTAATTGCTCCATTGAAGCACTCTGGGATGGAACATGGAAATGAAAACGGCCTTGCCATCCCGTGCGAGACCAGTTTTGGGACGCGTTACTCGGAGGCAACTCTCGCTTTTAGCCATCAACAACTTAGAAAGAAACATTCCAGAGGGTGTAAAGGTTCATCGCAAGGAAACGAAAATTTCAACCGATCTTCTTGTCGAAAAACACATTGCGCGGCTTGAATCTCCAGTTATTAAATAATGAATACACGTAAATGAAAGATTTTAGAAGAATATTTAACAGTGACAGGTATAAAAAGGTTGAACTGTTTTATTGATAAAAAAAGTAGATTATTACATTTTCCGAATTTCTTTTTCTTTCGTCCGCGGTTCGTTTTTCTAAATATGATTGTGTGAATTCTGAAGCAATCAGACATACCTTAGCTTACCTTGACTTCGGTGTATATCATAATTTGAAAGATCTTGAATGATTAAGGTAATTATGGATTCCACTGTTTCAAAATTACTGTGTATATTGTTCCTATCCTTTCACTGTTTAAAGTACATAAGAATATACAATTTCATAAATGTACCTGCAGTATACTATATTTTATAAATATACCTACTATACCACCCTGTAGTGATCGAACAGATTAAGAAAAATGTACGTATGCAGTGCAATTTAAGTGAATGTATACGCAAGGAAAAGGGTATAGGTAACTTGGCACGTAAATGCATGCATCAAGGAATTTTCAAAGGAAAAACGGACATGAAAGAAACTTCTTTTTCTGTCTCGATAAGTTAATTGGATGGAGCATACTTCCGAAAATAGAATATTACAGGTTGGAGTCCAGGTGCTGTCAAACTTTATTCATGTCCGTTTTCCCTTTGGATTTTTGAATGTATACGTTTTAAATTTTCGGCTTACCTAACTAAATTATAGTACGCTGTATCCCTATTGGTGGTTCTTTTCGTATAATTTCGAAGGAACACAAAATAGGCGAATTATTGAATCAAATCACCAAATAGATTAGTTAGGTTACCCAGAAAGGCTATTTCAGCTTTTAAGTTTTTCCAAGATTGATTTTCATTCTTCTACGCATAAAAATTTACCTCAGACTTTCCGAGTACACAAGGGACCATGACAGCTTTTCAACTATTCCCTCCTTACACTTAAAAGTACTTTTCTAAACGAATTTCATCACCATCTTAAGGCGTTCCCACGCATTCATAGTGTCTTTTCCTGTATTTTTATGAAACGGAGTATTTTAATAAATCTTACTCGCTCATGTTTTTACTCCTTTCCTCTCCTGGCAATCGATGGAGAAAATTGGACAATTTAGCTGTCGAGTGCCTCATACATTTGGCTTTTATATTCTTTGATGCAACTTTAATGTAATCAGATACCTAAAGGTCATGAGATTTCAAGGATGACCCAGCGTCTTGGCGGCCCGGTGGCTCAATTTTCAGTATTCCTGTTTCGCTATAAATCCTCTGACCACCGGCAATCCTCTCTTGTTTTAATTGGCTCTCCTTGAAATTCCAAAGCTCACCTCAGACCCTTTTTACAGCCCTCTGTCAAGGACAGTGCAAATGTCGAGGTCGCTCGGTTTGCTCTGAGATTTTCGGTGATCTACTTTGCATAACGTCTGAACGCAAGGTCATGCCTGCGATTATCTAGCAACGGAATCGTCTTCTCCCTGGGGCGACCCTTTCTCTCCCGGCTTCTCCTTGCAGTTATTTGCTTCATTTCTCTTCCTAGCAACGCATTAATTTGAATCTTTAATCATACCATCCTTTTCAGGGCTCAGCTCCTTAGTTCATCCTTTTGCAAACAATTTCATTCTCCTTCAAAAATAAGTTTTTGGATGGCCCCCTGTTTCACAGACGTTGAAAGGACTTCGTGTGATGAAAAGTTAAACGGTTACCTCTAATTTCTGGTTACATGAACTTCGCCCATACATTGCCCATTTTTCATTACATTCATGGGTATGCTTTTTGGTTTAATGAAGAACAAAAGAAAAGCAAGACGAGTCCTACTAAAAGTCAACAATTTTCCACCCGAAGACCGACTTAGATGCCCTTAGACAGAAATCATGAATAATATTTTTTCCTATTCACCTGTAATTTTCGATCTGAATATTATTGTATATATAAATCTGTTCCTTCTGAATAAAAATAAACATTTTACTTTGCTTATCTTTTACTTTTTGGCGATAAAATTAATTAGATTAAGAAATTAAAAAATGTACGCCAATTTGTAGCTAGAAGACCTTCAATTTTCAAGCTTATCCATGGATGGATAGCTTTTGCCTATTTTATTCAATTAGATTGATATTTGATAAGAAGTTACTTTCCTTCGTGGTTAGAGGTTATCTTACCCTCGTGTGTTAAGGCCTTGACACTTTTAAACGCTGTTGTTATTTTAATCAAAAAAATTTTACTCATACATTACCATGTTTATTTCTAGCATTTATTAATCTTATTTATATTTATTGAATTATTGAATTCCTCTGGATTTCTTTCGTTTAGCTAGCAAAGAAGGTTTATGTTAAATAGGAGGAAATTTAAGCTTAATCTTTGACATTTTGCTTTAAGTTATGTATATATAATATTATTATACTCTACAGTCTATAAATATGGATGCATGCTATACAGACTACGAATATGGATTTCAGAATACTCTGATGGGTGAATTAGGAGAGCACGCAGTTGCTAGATGATTCTGTTTTGAAGTATCTGCAGACAGGGCTTTCAATTTGGTTTAAATGTTCATGCCTTATGTTGAACAAGTTACCACCAAGACTGGAGCCTAACTTTAGTATGAAAATAAATAATAATAAGGGATGGGGAGAAAATTCGCAAATTGGAGAATGGTAGATTTAACTTGCTCGTAATTTGCAACCTAAATTCTATCAATACTCATCCTGTCCAGGATACCACCGGTGACGGAAATAATTACAAATATATTTTAAATAATTGGTATAATGATTTTGTTTGTTAAATCGTACACAAAGCTTAATGGATGTTTATCTAAAGTTCTTAAAAATGAAATATCGACTGAGAAATAACTCCGTTGAAGTATCCTAACCCAACAGAAAGAATCGACTTACGGGAAATTAAGGCATCGAAAAAGTTAACGTTGATAAAGGAAAAATAAATTGGAGGAATTGGGAAAAAGATATATTTTACTGACATATTTAATAAATAAAATTATTGAAGGAAATAAGAATGAAGAAGTCCTGAAAGGTAAATTTTTTCCAGAAAGGAATTATTTTAATTCGAAAAACGACTGTCTTATAATCATGAAAATGACTTACAATCCCTCACCGTTACATATTACCGTCTAATGGACATTTTTACGTAAATAAATTATTTGAATATTTGGGGTTGAAAGATATAAAGTTGATGCAATCCATTCTTATAATTTTCTTTTCCCCGTGTGAGTACCCTTAGATAGTTTTTCTCACACGACTTCACAAGGTAAGTAATTTATATAAAACTATCTCATATCTATAAATAGTTTTATGAACAATAATCATGTAGCCAAATAAAAACAAATATTTCAAATTATATACCTAATTACAAATTACAAGCAGTATAATTTTTTAACGGGCGCAAACATGGATGAATATATTGAAAGACCAATTTATATTGCATGGTTTATAGTTGAATTTTCCCTGTAATATTCTTCTTATATGTAATTAATGAATTTTCCCTGTAATATTCTTCTTGTATGTCTTTTATTTTATTCTTACATTATCTTTAGAACCTCCAAGTTCCTTGAGGTAGTCTCTATTAGTTTTCTTTCCATTATCAAAAATATCTGAATTACGTTCTTTATCAATATGATTCTGATTTTTAATGTTAATCTAAGACTAATTTTGCTCAGAACAGAGTTACATTTACCAAATTATATTTAAATTTTAAATTACTATGATGAATGCTAAGGATTTCAGAATCATATCTTTGATCTCAATCACTTTCGATATTACATTATAATGTATCTTGCCTTGAAGTTATATCATATTCTTCTTCAGTACACAGGAATGAGCAGACATGCTGCTGTTCACAATTTCAGTAGCCTTTACACTACTCTCTGCCGCTCCTTTGTTGACCTTGGGTGATTTCCATCATGCCGCTCTTCAGCACAAATCTATCAGAGTACCGGAAGGAGCAAGAATTCTTCCTTCTTATCAACTGAGAACGAAGAGGCAGTCTTGGGAAGGAGCTGATTCTTGCTCCCACTCCTTTCACAGTTACCTGTGCCGACGGAAAGGGAAGGTGCCAACACCTCCAATAATCCAGGAGCGCCCAGGTTTCGAATCCCGTCCGGATGTCGTCAAAACTAGACCAATCACTTTCGCTCCTGTCATCCCGAAGACAACCATTGCCCCTACAACTCGTCAACCTCCTACGCCCAAACCTAAATACCCATTTTTAGAAGGCTCCCTATCTTCTCCACACGCAATAAAGCCTCCGGACGATCCAGTAAAGCCCACAACTAAAGCCCCTCTTTGTTCTGGGCCCCTACTCTCTCCGCTATGCCCTACAACTACCCAGAAGCCGTTCAAAGATCCAGAATTCGCTCAGCCCACTTTCATAGATCCTGCGCTCGCGAGACCGAAAGTAATCCAGAAAGTGCCCCTAGTTCCCATTAAACCTTTAGTGCTGGATCCTTCTCAAACGAAGCAAGTACTAAATCGTAAGATACCTCCACCATTGGAAACTGTTCCAGCTGCGGCAAATATTCAATCTCTCAAGAAGGACATGTGCTCCCACCCATTTCATTCCTTCCTATGCAGCCCTCGAGGTACGAGACGGAGAATTGTATTCACAGGGAAGCCACATCTTCCCGCTTCACGTGAACCAGAAAATGTATTGTCCGTAGATGCATCGAACCCCTTCGGAGAGCTAGTTGACCCAATATTCCGTCAAACAACAACAACAACCGCTAGGCCAACAACAACTACTTTAAGACCCATAAGATACACAAACACTCCCATTGCCACAATAACAATAAGACCTACAACAGTTTCAACTACGCGGAGGCCCCTTCCATCGACGTATACTGTAAGGACAACCCCAAAACCGACCACGATCATCTACAGACCAACTACGACCACTACCTACCGGCCAATAATAACCACTACCAGGCCGCCGAAAACCACTCCTAGGCCAACAACCACTCCTAGGCCAACAACAACTACACTTAGGCTAACAACAACCACTCCTAGACCTACAACAACTACAGCTAGGCCAACAACAACCACTCCTAGACCAACAACTCTCAGAACCACAACCACATTGCTGCCTCCAATTCCTTTTGATACGCAAGAAGCAAGGTCTCCCTTCAACGCTGTTCAGTTACCCCGTGAACCTATTGCCTCTGGAACCGGAGGATCTTCCTGGGTAGGAGACAGCTGTAAGCACTCTTTCCATAGTTATCTCTGCTCGCCGTCTAAGGGGAGAAAGAACAGAATTCGCTTAGGAGGGCAGGAGGAGACCCGCCCGAGACCACAGTTTATTCCGCCTCCAATCCAGAAAGCTACAACTAGACTGCCAACCACTACTACGACTACCCCCCCTCCCTATCGAAAGCCCACTCCTGATCCTCGGCCCACCCCATCTGCCTTTGGGGAAATTTTGCTTCCTTTGTCTGTTACAACAACCAAAGGACCGTGCGTTGTTGGAGATCCCAGACCAGAATGTGATCCTTCACTAAGGGGAGATGCTTCTTCTCCAAGTCAGACTGGTGTGAAACTGCCTCCACCTCCTTTGCCTCCTAGAAGACCGCCTCCTCCACCAGTAAGGCCACCGCCTCCATTACCTCCAGTGCAGCCTCCTCCACCGTTACCTCCTCCAAGACGGCCCCCAATCAGGCCTCCACCGGCAATTCCGTCGAAGCCTCCAGCAATCCTTCCTCCACCAAGACAACCACCTCCAGTTCGAGTTAACACCCTTCCTCCGGTACCAGCTGAGTTTGTTCGCGGTCCAGCAGCCACAGACCTTGTGGAAAGCAATGCCCTCCCATCCAATTCTTGTGCCCACGCATTTCATTCTCATTTGTGTAGGTCGAGCTCCTTAAGGTCAAGGAGGAAAAGGCCATTCGGGAAATAAACTGATTTCCCCATAAACCTCTGAGTGTAATTTACAGTGAAATTGATGGGAAGAGCTGATAGTGCTGACTTGATTAGTCTCTCCCTCTTTTGAGGCAAGTTTATTATTTTTTTGTGGCGTATTCATTTTAGATTTCAGCTTCATGAGTCTATACATCTCTGAGATTCTCTCTTTTTGTATGCTAAACATTACACCGTATGAACATTATTTTATAACTATGAAGTTTTTGTGATGAAATGCATTAAATGAAATAATATAAATGATGGAATAGTTTTTAGAAGAATGATGAATGGAAGAATAGTAAATGATGGAATAGTTTTTAGAAGGATGACGTGAACAGAAGGAATGAAGCTACGTTTATCATACAGGTAGATAAAGCAGCGCTTTCAGGCTTACAAATAAGATTGACTAAAATTTGGCTTTTGTCTGGTGACTTGGAGATTTTGTACTATTCCCTCATGTCTTTGTACATTAAATGACTTGAAATTTTTATTTTAAGCCGTAGTACTACAGCTTTTTGGAGCTTGTTTTCAAAACTCTAATGTATTGAAACAGCCGTGATCCTTTTCTTTATAATTACTTTAATTACAAGTATAATTTTCATTCAAAACAAAACATTCAAATTAATGAAAATAATTTACAAAAAATACATTTCTTAGAAATGGAATTTGAATCAACGAGAAATAGTAAGTGCAACCAAGTCTTTTTTAATGAACTTAAAAGTAATATCAAAGAATTGTTCATTGATCCATTTCCTTCCATTGCATCGTCTTCTATGATGTTAACAGATGTGACAAGCATTACGCTCCTATTGGAAATACTTCGTGGAGATTGAAATATTATGTCGGAAATATTTCGTGGGTATTGTACTCAGCCACGTATTTTTAACCATATATATCAATATTGAGTGGTAGCTCGACCTTCGAAATTAATTTGCTCCAGTTCAAAGTTCATAATTCGAAAATGTTGTATATTGAAACTCAATTTTTCATTACGTTATATCTTTTTGGTTAGTATATCGGAATTAAGTTCGTTTCTAGAGGACAAAATGGAGTAAGAACCATTGTGTAACAGTTCGTGTGTCGAATAGTTCGTAGGTCGAGGTATAACTGAGTATATATGTATACATTATGGTTATATTTTTCGAATGAGTATTTTACCTGACCTTTTCTACACGGAGTGTAGGAGTGTGTATGGCCTACTTCTACGAAAGGTACAAATGAGGCCTGAAGATACATCCAACATTTTATTCACACTTATTTCTCATCCCTCAACGCTGAGTTATCGGCACATACTGCCGATAAGTTTATATTCTGGTTATTTATATTCTATATATCTGCGAGGAGACGGGTTTCGATTGGAGGAAATGAGTGGACGCCCTCATATGCGTAACGCGCAATGTTGTAATTGATGCTCACTTACCGAAACATGTTTACTAATCGGAGTTAGTAAAAGTTTAAGGTCAGTGAAAGGGCAAGGCAGATCGCTTAGGGAAGGCTGTGATAGGGAAAGTGTCATCCAAGTCTCGGAACGTGATGTTGGTGCGTGCAGGAGATGAGAGGGGAGGCGAAGGAGAAATGTGCGGAGGAGTTTTTATGACTAACCACAGTTACGCAGGAGGTGAGGGGCATAGTTTGAGAAAGGCATAATAGCATTTGGTTTCTTCACTATAAAAAAGTGGCCTGCCTATAGAGGTCCTCAATCATCACCATCTGATAGCCATCTCGTTTATTTTACTGTCGTTTGAAAGGAAGAAAGAGAGACAATGGTAATATGTCTTGAAGATATCCTGATATTCAATATGAAATTGAGTAGGCGATATTTTAAACATGAAATGTTATACTGGATTATTATTGATGGAATTGGCCTTGACTTATTAGTATTGCATTACAAATAATAGATTAATATATTTTATTTTACTTACGAAACAGTTATGGTTGGTTGAAGCAATACTAGATCTCTGCCGTATTATGTAAGTTTTTGGGTTGGGCTTTGTATCAATGCCTCATTTTAGAGCACCAACTTCATTGCATTTATCTGCTTATGAAATATATAAATCATTATCATAATTGTCTCGACAAAATATTTCCCTCTCATGCAGTATAGTTTCTTGAGAATCTAGGGCATGCCCGTCAACCATATTTATATGCAAAAATTCCGCTCAAATCTGCCAGCTTTCTCTTTGCAATATAACATATTTATCATGCATTTTAGTAGATGCATAATGGATTAATTCTGGTTATACTACATTTGTGAAATCCTGTGGAAGTTTCCCTTGACTTTACAGACAGATAACTAATTATCTTTGTCATTGCTATGCAACCTTTCTTTCTCTGAAACCAGTTCCTCCTTCACTTATCACATTATTATATTATATTAGATTATTTCCTATCAGAACAACTTTCTTTCCCATTTTCATAAGCTTTTTTTAAAGTATTTTTAAAGTATTTCTTCAGAACTTCATATTCGATTCGTCAAACTAATAAATTAGAAATGTCAGCAGATAAGTCTTTCGCTTCACGATTTTAATATATAACAGCTGATCTTTGAAACCTTCCCAGGACTCAATCCTAATTAACTCATGTGTTTGGAGTTCCGATCAAGCATTCGTTAACCAACTATGCTTATGAACCTTTCATTCATTATTTATTAATGATTTCATATTCATATCCTTCTTCTAATAAGTTAATTTTTGCGACACGTATCTCGGGCTGAATTACTTCAAAATCAAAGGAAAATTTGAAATCATCTATATACGTTAAACTCAATCAAACTATTTTTTCGTTCATAATTAAGATGTTGATGCTGAAGTTATATTTTTCGACTGCCTTTAATTATATAACAGATACATTCACTTAACTTAAAAACACCTAGGTTAATTTTAAATTTTCGTAGTATAAGTTTAAAAAACTTAAATAGTAGTAAAGTCCTCTTGAGTTTTATATCTCTATTTTACTTCAAAATGTTTCAACATTCGCTGCACGTTATGCAGCAAGTAATTCCGTAGGTAACAACAACTACTCTTGTAATGGAAAATTATAATTGATTTTTGACGTTTTTCCTGAAGTAAGCAATATCTCCTCATAACCAACTAGATCACGTGAAAGAGAACTCAAAATATATCAGCGCTACTATGTTAGCTTCCAGTGAAACTTTATGCCCCGTAATGCACGTAAACAACTAAATTGAAATTAGATTTAAGGATGAAAACATTTAAAATCTTCTTGCAAGATCTTATTGATATTTGGAATCAATAGAAACGTTTCATTGAATGGAAAGATTTCCAATGCCTAGCTAAGGATAAGTCATTACAATCTTACCATCATCAGCTTAACGTTACTTTTTCAAGGTAAATTTGTTAAAATTGGCCGATAGTTAAAGATCTTGGTCTTCCTAAATAAAGGAATGGTTTTTAACATTACTGTCTCCATTACACTAGTTAATTTCAAGAAAAACACGCAGTGATTAATTCATCTGAACCTAGAAGTAATCATTTTTTTTCTTTGGAAAGTGAATATGGCGCCAATATAGGAAACTTGCCTTTTAATATTTTGTTGTTCAGAAAACAGTTACGGGAGCTCTTGGCCGAACGATAAATGTATCAGCAGTTAAGAGTATTTAAAAGAATCGCATTCCTCATCTAAAACATAACGAAACCATCTCGACAATAGATCACTTTAAACACATTCTACTGAAATAATGCCCAGCGGACCGCCAAAAATGCTGCGCGACTCTCGTATCGGCGGCTGGCATCTGTGGACCCACGCGTGGGGCCGCATGCCTTCGTGAGGACGAAGTAGGTATTCAAGGAAACAAAGATTTTTATCTTATAGAATTGCTGTATCCACTGATCGACCGAAGGAGATATTTGTGGTAATCTCAAAGGAAGTGTTTGTTTTTCGTAGATGGCGGTTTGAGTGAAATGAGAAAACTCGTGGAATCAAGGAAGAGGAGGAAATCTCCATCCTTTAACAATCACGATTTGGGACATGATCATAAAAGAGAACAATTTTGAAACGTGAAATCGGGTCGGCTCCATAAAGTTAAGAGCTTAATTGCGTGATAACCTAAACGGGAAGTGGTTCAATCTTTCCTAACAGTATGAAGGCAGAGATAATTTTCGGGGCTTGACTAGCTTTTCCTTGACTCGCTTTTCCCTCTACTTTTAAATTGGCTATCAGCTCAGTAGCGTTAATAAGACTGATCGTTCAATTTACGATTTTCTAACTGTCTTGAGCTATTAATAGCAACTCATGAGATGGCATGCGATTGGTCGTAACCTCGATAGATGGACAAACGAGAAATGTTGCTGCGAGTGAGTAATAGGTCGAATTGGGAGGCTCCGAAGAAAGTAAGGGTATCAAACATTCCTGACGCTCCTGTGGAAAGCCGCGAAGAAACTGCGTGGGCGAACAGGATATCTCTAATCGAGCATGAGTTCCCAAAGAAGGAAAAGAATAAATGCAACTGCACTGAAACGGAAAGTAGAACTTGGAATGGCGATGGATAGTGCTGTGAGAGAATGGTAATACTCATCTTCTTATCCCCTTAAGGTGGGAATGTGGTGTGAGGGCCACGATAACTTGAAAGCACAATTCGTTTCGGGGCAAAAGGGGTAAACTACACAAATCACATACTAGGGAAGTCTTTCGGAATCAGTTTCTTCGAAGCCTTACATCTCTCCCATAGATGGTGGATTCTCTCGCTTAAAAATCAAAAATCCTTCACAGAAACAATAAAACTACGAATAGTACGTTTACACCAAAGTTATTTTCTTCCCTCGGATAATAATACAAAAATCATTCGTTATGGTTAAAGTATACTTATTTATGCAGGTCACGAGCACGCATTTTGATTCACATTCCGTGTAATGCTTTTGACAAAGGTCGCTTAACATATAGGTACATACGATTCGATTACTTTCAAACCCATCAAAGAAACCCTAAGTTTTCTCATCTTCAATTTAGTTGAAAAACTGTACCAATACACAATACACATGAATATCCCTTAATATACGTTAAGTGTTTAATTTAATCAAAGACATTACGGAATTAGCGAAATGTCGGGATATTATCTTAATTTGTTTATTCGTAAAAGTTTTAAATGTGTTTTATGGTTATTTTACAATTGTTTTCGTAGTTGTATCTGCGTTGTGCAACTGCGTGAACTGAATAATAATGATTTATACAAACATAAAGCCATTTAGAGAGCATATAAAGAATATCTAGTGCGGAAAGAGTACTCTTTCAGGATAAACTACTGATTTTCATACTCCTAAATTTCAATATCTTTATAGTAAAATCAGAGTGGTTTCCTTTCCCTCTACAAGGACCGCAGCTGTTTTCAAATCATGTATATGCATGGAATATACTAAACGTTTAGCAAATAGATAGTAAGAGCTCTTCTTTTTAAAAGTTTACAAGCTCTTTCATTCTAGAATTTAAATTTTGCACGGTATGTCGTATATAAATAAAATATATAAAGTATATATATAAAATTTGTAATCACCGCTTTTTCCCAAATTATACATCTTCATTCTTTGAAGTAATCATATTCCACGAGTTACATTTGTTATGAGAGGCTTATATAATTTTCTCCTTTAGAATCTATTTGCTGACTTTGAATAGGAAGCCCAAGCCAGTTTGGTTGTTCAACGGATATTGTTAATTCCATTGAGATTCTTTTTGTCAACGAGTTTTCAGTCTCTCCACTATGCAGTTGCCCTTAAATTCTAACCGTGTTAAGCTCAGACGATAAGTCATAATCAGATATTGATCTATTAAAGTTGCGGTTGACCGTAGAATGAAAAGCTGACAATAATTGAGGAAATAAATACTTCGCGTGCGTTTAGGATCCATATTAAAATTTACATATTTTTTCTCTATTTCTGCGGAAATTAAAGTATGTAAATTTTAAAATTCGGAGGTATAACCAGGAATGCTGTGTCTGCAACTCATATTTCTGCCTGAATCCGCCTGTTGAAGATTATGCACTGGCGAGAGCCAGCGGCGATGTTTACGGACAAAAATAGAATAGAAAGGTAGGTGTGGACGAAGAAATAATCAATTCATCGTTTTAGAGATGGCGAGACTCAGAAACATCCGGAGAGAACGGTAAGGATGATGTTTATTAAGAAAGCGTGAATATAACTCATCATATTTCTGGGGCGTGTTCTCGTGTCTGAATTGAGGGAGAGATAAATTCTTCTCAATGAGAGGAATTATCTCTGAAAGTTTTAAAAAGGAAAAAGGAACGGGAAAAAAATTTCCTGCGCGAACATAAAATTAATAATTTAAGCATTTAATAATTCTATTGCACCATAGTTTCATAACGTGTCCTTTCAAAGTTTTGGAATCTCTCGTTAAAGCAATATAGTCATTTACTTCCTCTCTGAAGTTCTGCAATAAATAATTTCAAAAGGTATTCTTCAAAACATTTGCTACGATCATGACAGTAAAATTTGCGTATTTTCTTGGATGTATTCAAGATCTTGTGAAGTATAATTCACATTGTGTGTCACTCACTCACACTTAAGTTGCTTAAGAAGAGTATAACATCGTAAAAGAGGAGGAATAAATAACAACTTTTACTAGTTACTACAGTATTTTATTCCGACAACCTAGGTTTCAATGCTTAACCTAGGTCGTAATAATTGTCCTAAGGTAACGAACAGAGGTAATGTTTTATTTCTCTTTCACCATGGGAAGCTACCACAAAGTTGAGGTCAAAACAATGGATTTCGACAGTGTACTTAACTATACCAGTTTATATGGTGGATATTTACTTGAATGTTCTCAGACTATGATTTCAAATTAAGCAACTCATACATAGAACACAATTACAGAAGCTCACTTTTTATGCCCTAAATTTCTCCATTCGTATGTTAGTAATACTAAATAGATATTTCAATCGAAAAGAGTAGATTTTTTAGTACGCCCCATTTACAACAGAAATACGTGACAATCTTGTCAGGGCAGTTTTTTATACACCAAAATGATTTAGGATACAATGAAATATCGCCTGGTGTCTCAACTGGAAGCTGTAGGCATTCATCACAACAAAGTGAGAACGTTTCAACATCGAGGATAAAGTGAGCGTCAAAATGAAGAAGGAAAGGAAACCGGGCATCTATTGATACTAGTGATCGACATGTAAAAAAGATGAGATGCTAGGAATTATGTAACATATTGGAATTTAATATAAATATGAATAAATTTGAGGATGACAATGCATGAATATATGTCTTTCAAGAGACTCCTCAGTCGCAACGTAATACCCTAAGCTATTTACTAATAAATAAAGTTAAACCTGTTCAGAAAAATATTAAATTAAGATCATTATTCTATTTTATAACACCTGACAACATGCAAAGTCACAGATCTTCGACTTCAACGAGCCACGATAAAAATGTATAAATTAACATACATAGCATCTTTCGAGAATACTTACCTCTTTTCTGAAGTCACAGAAAGGACGTTTTCGGGAATTCTAGAAGCTTCTATATAAGAAAAAGAAGGTTGGAACACGGCTGCTAATGAATCAGAGTTTTTAAAACACTCCGTAAGCCACATACTTCCTTTGTGGAGACCCCCTGAAGATGGAGGCTTTGTCTCTGAAATGATCATTGCGACTTTCCAGAAATCGTTGATCCGGAGCTTCCCGTTTGTCACTTAGCTTACGGAGTGCTTTATAAACCTCTTAGCTTCTGTATAGTATTTGGTGATAGGATTCACTCTCAGTCTTACAACCAGAATAACAAGATAAATACTGAAATTAAGCACGCCTTAGCTTCTGGGACTTACTCAATTCTTACATGAGCGTATGGTAATAATATGGTCTGGTATATAAAAACATAAAATTAATGAAAATATCAAAGTTGAAATTTTATCTTCTCATTTGTAATATTATGGAGGATGTAAATTACAAAACAATAGCTATGCGTTGTTAAGTATCATACCGAGAGTAAACATTTATTTTGCTGTAGCTTACTTCTTATAGAGCTATTTTTGCAAACGACCATTCGCGTTTTCGAATGAGCATTGGAAGACGCAAATCCTGAGCTGAACTTTGAAGAATCTTACTCGTCTCTAAGATTCAGATTTGAAACTTAAAGTTTCAAATCTGTATCTTAAAAAATTTGTATTCTCTTGCAATTTTAGACCACCGGATAGCCTAAAGGGCAACGCATTCGCCTATGGTGAAAATGGAACTTATATTCATTTCAGTTACTAAGAGATTCTGAGAATGACTTTCACAGAATAATGCAGGAGTTTTTTGTCATCTGCAGAGCTAATTACTTCTACATTGTCTATGTGACCAAACAACGCTTTCATCATTCTAAATGGCATTTTTTTTATTTTTACAAAACATTTCTGAGTAAACAAATAGAGTAGACGAGATACTATGGAGTTGTCTTCTCCTGTACTCTAGGGCAAACTACCCGAATACGCATACTTCTAAAGACTAAATTTTCTCCAAAACCTGATGTCATAAAAAGGATCTCAAATAGACTTAAATACATACATTAACAGATAGTTAATCATCCATAGAAGAGTGAATTTCCACCTCTTTCTTCTTAAAAACTAGTATTACGACGAGAGGCACGAACAAAGTGTCGAGATCTATTTCGATTTTCATCGCATCTCGTTATGAGAAACAGAACGGACGAATTTTATGAAACGAAAGTTTCAGTTATTTTTGACGAGTACGTCACCAGATTCCTATCCTATTATATGTCATTTAACAATTTAGAGAAGTAAGATGTTGACTGAAACTAGAAGACTATGAAACTCCTGTTCCATTCATTTGGTTCAGCCTCTTTTAACATCTCAAGCTCATTTGCCAAATCCAATTGCGTGGATTTCAGTAAAATATTTACCGAAGACATTTTCAGAATACGACCACCAATAGGAATCATAAAGAAAATGCCTTAATACAGATGTAGAGTAATATATGACTCTTATCCGTGGACAATTCGTCTTTACGTTAGATAAAAAGAAAATAAAATCACCGGTGGAAGCTAATATTTTTAAGAAGTTCTTTTATCCTTCTGTTTTCTTGACTACATCTATCACCACTGTTAACATTACAGCGGCTAACAAAAATAACTCTGGCGTTTTACTTACGTTTCCATTATAATTTCTTTAAGGCAAAAATGTAACATCTATAATCATTGATTAAAAGGAAGTTTCCTCTGTCGGTGCGCCATAACTGACGTATGGCGTGTTGCCATAAAACTGATAACAATAAGCGGCATTCTGGATGTTAACGGTGTCTTCAGACAGCCGCACTAGGTTTTCAGCTATTGATTAATTCCGATTTTTTCTCATTCTTCGTAAAATAACTCCCGAAGGTAATAGAGAGGGTAGATTTCATTAAATACGATACGTTGAGTCTATTCTTACGTCCGCTGGCAGTCATTTCCGTCATGATAAGCTCGTGAGACGCAGTCGACTCTGGTAAGTTCCCTTCAGAATGCTGTGCCCCTCATTCATTCCTTCCGCGGCGCAGTCTTGATTTTGCTCTCCCGATAAAAAGGAGTTTAAAGTGCCTCCGAGAACGGCAAAGCCTTCATCCTCTCACCGGAGTCGATGATTTTCTCATTCCAAACCTCCAATCTAATCGGAGTCATCCTGGACCAGTGGTCAGGGACTCCGGGACATTGTGGTCGCCTTCCTCAAGCTACCCTCCGTCGAGTCCTCAATGGTCAGGACGGCGTCGAAGGTACGCTGTGTTCTATTGTTGACTGTATCCTCCCTTCTGAAAGAGCCTCCATACGTTTGGGACTGCGTAGATGCGGTAGAAGCGAGGCGGAATCTTCGGGCAAACTCCCTCTTGAACTTGTCCTGGAAGGTGAGAAAGAGAGAGTTTCTGTGAAGAGACTGGGTCCACACGAATTGCGCGAGGGAGAAAAAAGGGATGGAAACGGACGGATTTTACGATCGGCCGAGGCTTTTATCACCAAAAACAGCTATTCTTACTTTTTAGTGGAGTTGTGTCTTTCGGCTGAGAAAACTTGCGATATCCCCGATATAAAAACTTACGCAAAAAAAAACTCTTAACGCCAATTAGCTTCAATTTATGGGTTTTAAAAGCTGAATCGAAACTGAGACAGCGTGTATGGGGTTCTTCGAAGACAAGGAGGAAGAGTGAGGGAATCTGCGTGACAACTAACAGTATCGTACAAGTCTTCAGTTTCATCAAATACGATATCCAAAAAAATTGTTTACAAAGAATTAACCTTTTTTCCTACCATCAGTGAGCGAAGTTGAAAGCGTAAACTAAACATAGAGTAGATGTTGAAGAGTGGTTGCTCATTCTAATGGAAAAATTAGAAACACTAATATGTTTACGTTGTTTTAAATGTATGTGTATTTTTGTCGGAAACCTTATTGGTTCACGATTTCGATTGAAATTTTCTTACTAAAAATAATAAAAGAAAATTTCTTCCTAAGAAGAAATATATGAATCCGTAATTAAATGCATTTATTTTTTATATGTAATGGAACAATACTTCGTTAAATATTGATTACGTAATATTGCACTAATATCCCGCTCAATGCAAGAGAAAAATTATGTGACCAGATAGCTTTGCATGTTCTGCTTCAGCTACAAGTTAAGCCATTACGGCTTTGTAGACAATGGACATGAATGACATTATAAGTGGAGACACCGTAAAAATGTATCATTCTCTTAGTTGGTATGCTTGAGAACTTCACTTTTAATGATAAATACTACAAAAAAACTTTGAAATCCGCACAAATGTTTTATACTAAAATTAAAGAAAACCCTGATAAGAAGAATGGTCTGTGAACCATTAAGCACTAATCAAGATAAAATAGAAAAGTATAATTTTACCTAGCCATTACTAATTTGCAAATAAATATCCATGTCTCTCTAGACCCCTTAGAAGAGAGGGAAAGAAACTGTCAGACAAAAGTTTTTGTGTTTAAATTTAGCATGAAAAATAGCTCCTATACATTTTGGGAGCTATTTTCAACAGGGGCAGGAGAGTTATCATAATGTAATGCGTTATAAAATGATAAACTATGAAAAATTGGAGCTCATACATTGAGCTCATGTTTTCGTTAAAACATACTTAATATTTTCATTTAAACTATCAGATTTGAATTCATCTATTACCCACAGACCTTATGTGTTTCGTATGGACGTTCATGAGAATTTAAAGGAGTTCATCCAAGTGTCAAAATAGTGTAACCACCAGCATTATCCCTTTGCTAAGGACCTGGGAATTAGCGCAATACTTAATTAATAACCCAACTAATTTGTTAAGCACCAACTATGTATCAAAAAATTCGAAAGCCATTATCTTTCTGTATCACAAATGCATTAATGATTTTGCATATTATGAATTGTATAGCGGGATTACATGGTTAATTTCATCAACTTAATGAAGAAAATCAGAAGAATTGCAACTCAAAACTCCTCATTAAAAACAGTTTCGTAAACTAAACTTTCGCAGAGATTTTCTCGCCGTCCGGAGATGGAATTTTTTTCCGGGAACTATGGCTGCCATACTAATCAGCTCTTCAAATTGGGGCTCCCTGATAGACAAGTGGCCAATGCGTTCGACTTCAGTGAAAGCGGTCCCGGGTTCGATTCTCGGTGGGGGCTCACGTGCGAAATTACCTTAGTTGTCGAAGCACTTCTAGCAATACTACTATTACTCTTGAAAATTTTGCGAAAAAAACTATCTTATAACTGAATCCAGGGGGCTTCCTAAACGAGTATATGCGAGATGCGATCGATCAGCCCCGATATATTAAACAAGGCCATCTTTGAGAGATCTTTGTTCGTGACTTCCTACTTTCGATTTCGCGAGAATGTTACAAGTCGCAACTCTCTGATCTAGAGAAAAGCAAATCCCAAACAAGGAAGCTGCGTTCCATATTAGGCCAATGATTCGGATGCGCTTCACGTGCATTTTGTGTCAGCGTGGGTGTATACATCGTCAGCGAGGCGTTTCTCTTTGTGGTGTTTGAGGGAGGATTGAGTCGTCGACAGAGAATATAGGAAGGGTTGTCATCTTCCCATGGATTCTCAGTTCGACTCTTCCTTCCTGGATTCCTTTTCACTGCAGTCACGAAATGGGTCTCATTCGGTGGGGAAACAATCTTTACTGAAATGAAATTCCCGTTAAATGCGAAAGGGAATAATTCATCTTACACTGTATATCCCATAGATGATTGGATTGCAGCAGCTATTACTCATGGCGAGCCAGTCACAGCAAAACCAGATGATGTTTATGTATGTATACCTGTGAATTTGCAAAAAATATACATGAGTTACCGTTTCCTTTAGAGATTTTAAGTAGTATATAATAAAAATACATGTTCATATAATCATGGCTTCCGAATAACCAAGTGGGTGACGCGTTCGTCATTGGTGAAAGTGTCCTGGGATCTTTTCCCTAATGGGGACGTATGTGCGAAATGTCCTGAGCTAGGGATGGAGAACCTTTCGTGGCAAGAGTGCCATTTTTGATAAGTATATAGGATCTGCGCGCCTATGTGATGCCAATTCTTTCAGTAAGATACTGGTATTGTCTATTCCATAACATCAACAGTAGGGTTAAGATGTTGTAATTGACGTATGCAGTAATTTATTACCATTCTTAAAGAACATTTATTCATACATACTCTGGGGCTTCATTTCTTAAATGAAGAATACATAACAACGATCGTGCCGAAATAGTTCCGCGTGCCACAAAAATTCCTTCGTGTGCCACTTTGGGCACTCGTGCCTCAGGTTTACCATCCCTAACTGTCGAAGCACTTATAACAATGCTAAATTATTACGAAATTTTAAACTCGAGGCTCTTCGTTTTTGCATAAAATGCTTTACTTATCTTAGTTTTAAAATTAAATTAATATTTGTGCCTCACTTCATGGGTGAAGGTTATCACACGTCTACTTTTACAATCTTTCAAGTACTCATAAAATTTCATTGTTTAATCTTTGTGGTAGAACCTAAGAATCATCAACAAATAATAAAAAATAACACAATGGTCGTGCATTGTAATATTCTTGTGGTTTAGTAAACGCTTTTCTCATAGATTTTTTAAGCATTAATAAGTACCACAAACTTACGCCTGATTCTGTATCATTTAAACAAATAATAACTTTGCTACGATTAAATTCATCTTTTGGCGACATTATTGCTATGATAAAATATTGGAAATTTTGAGCCTTGATCGCTATTTTATTTCGGTGTAAAATGTGGTAGAAATTTTTCCCTGTATAACATTTCCATCTTTTGGCGCCACGAATGAGGGAATAAAAGAATGAGAGAAGACGAATTGGGAAATATTTCTTTAAAAATTTCGATGAAAATTCAATGTTTCCCAATCGAATGTTTTAATGTTCTTTTTTATTTCAACTTAATGTTTCAAACCTACGCCCAAATTAAAATTTTCAAAATAAAATCATTTAAACAAATAATAAGTTACCATACACAGGTGAGACCAGAGACCACAAATTCGGCAGCAATAGAATCAATAATATAGAAATTATTCCTAGAGAGTTTCTTTAAATATTCATCCTGTAACAATTCAGTCAAAAAGGAGAACGAGATACGGATTAAGTGACTATAAACTAGGACTTGAGCGAGCCATTCGAACAAGTTGCTTTGTAAACGTCAAAGGCATGTTTTGCATTATTCCTTGGGAATTAAATTTTGATGTATTCTTGCACTTTGACAATTATCGCTTTTCATTACTTACTCATTTATTGATGGAAATACGGCTTGTAGGACGTTATAACTTTGAAGGGGTAACCAACATACTGCGAACAAAGCGACGACTATAAACAGCATTTTGATAACCTGAAAAGAGGAATAAACGAAATGTGTTGAAAGTACATATACATCTAAAGAGAAACGCCTTTAATGATACTGGTTTATGTATTAGTGCGGTAAAATCCGCGTGACGTGGCATATATACATGCATGGGAAGCTCTCGCTGTGTCCAGAGTTTAAATACTTTAAATTTTGTATAATAATGCATTTCAATATATTTTATTTCAATTTCAGAAATTACGATGCCAAAATTCGCTTTTCCAAAATTTCGCTGTTTATTTGGTGTTTATCTCTCCACAAACTTGAATGTAGGCAGAAATTCATCACAGCACCGTTGTAAAGATTGAGTTGATAGGTGATTGTGCTGTGCAGGGGATAAATTATGCTATAAATGATGCCAAATTCTTGGACTTGACATCGTTTGAATCGACTAAGATCACAGAGTTCTTCTCCAGATTCAAAATGCAAACAGAATCTTATCTTCCCAAAGAAGAATGGACTTGAAAAAAGTCTGACGAGACCGGGGATCCTTTTTTGTAAATAATAGTATAAATTATGCAACAAATTAAGAAATTGAAAATCATCAGTGGGTCAGGGCATGAAATAGTTGGTTATTTAAAGATTAAAGTAACATTAACTTTTTGCATATGAATTGTTTTCGTTCTTTCTCCTTAGAACAGAACATATTTTCTAAAAGTAAGGAGCATATGCCATCCTTAAACTCATTAACATCTAAATAGTTAAGCTTGAAGAGTGATATTTTTCCATTATCAAATACATCCACTTATCTGAGACCAAGGACTCGGTCTGTTCATTCATTCATCATATCCTGAGAACCTAAAGACGGTTTTTCGATTAGGCGCATTAGATACTTGCAGAGGGCTGTTGTTATTGTTTATATATTATGAATTAAGATACCAGCGTACCAATATTCAATCAACGAATAATTAGTAAAATATGAAAAGGATTAAATGGGAAATTTTCCGATTTGCTCCTCTATTTTTTAAATTTTCATTCGACATCGTAAATGGCTCTTATGTAATAATAGTAAGTAGCCCGCGCTTTATCTTTTCTAATTTTACTACTAATGCGGGATGTGTGGATCCTAAACTCTAAAAACATACTCAAAAACATCTAAGTTACAATAATGCACTATTTATATATGGTTTTTACATAGTTATATATACATATATATATTTTTTGTGTCTTTTTAACTTATCACATTCAAGCACATCCACTAAATTATCACTAACTTATTGTGCATTCCTAAAAATAATTTAGCCGTATTTTCACTCTGATATGATCAATTATCATGAAAATTAACAAAATCATCTCTAGCATGACTCTTCACTTGCATGACTCACTTTTGTCTTAACTGAAGTTAGAGCAATGCTTCGAGTATTTCTAGATATTTTTATTTACTTAGGAATGTCTTGTAAGGAATTTATTCACATCATCTAGAATGAACTTGAGATGGAAAAGGCATCAAGACGTTTTTTACCTTAGTCGTTACCAATTATAGTCAATATTTTGGCGCCTAGGAAAAATTGAATTATTGATCAATAAACTGTATTCCATAGGGCTTGCCTTAATATAGATGGAAATAGTTATCTTGAAGAAGACTCTCCGCGAAACTCTGTGGCAAAATACACAGGGACTTGAAAATAGAAGAAGCTTACAGAGTAATTAAAAATGTTACTTTTTCCTGGGAGCGTTGTTAACGGAAAACAGAAACATTTTACGAAGAAACTCATCAGTATATCAGAATATCATGCTTTTACTTTTGTAAAATGATATCTTTAGAATCACAAATATCACTTACCTTAACTATGAAACGTTTTTAACTGTATGTATTTACTGATATTATTGCATGGAAGCATGAATTTATAAGAAATCACTGTGAAAACTACCTTTAAATTTTTTCGCTGTATTATCACTGGCCTACAAATTTTGGAAAAATTTTATGAATAATTACATCATCGTTAGTTTATGAATTATATCCTTTCCGTAGTATTCAGAGGATTCAGATTCATATTTCTAAAATCTTCGGCGGAAGGAATTCGTGATACCTGTGGAAACCTGTGAATCCACAGGTTACACTGCAGTTGACTGGTACGAAGCATCATATCCTGCCGTAACTCGTTTATTCCAGATTTCCTTCGGGCAAGCAAGCAATCTATCAAATCCGAGGTCGGCTGTATTTATTAGCTTTGAATTTCACAACGCCGAAACTGGCTCATGAATCTCTCCGTATTTACCTTCATTCCAAAACTGACGTATACCTTAACGCATTCTTTCGCCAAATATTGGGATGATTCTCCAGCGTCGAATCGGTTTTTCATCGATTGCTTCGAAGAGTGAAACTGAACTGTTGGCGAAAAACCAGTTTTGAGACAACGCTATCCGTATTCTAGAGGAATGTCTTTGGAAGTCTGATACTGGCCTACTATTGCCAAATGCGTTATATGAAAAAGGAGAATCATGTTAAATACCAATTAGCTTCGAGGAGAGAAATTGCTCGCATGAAGACTCGATTCTAATAGAGAGTGGTTCCATTAGCCTACCCATTACGCAAGATGGCGTTTGACGCGCCAAGTAGTCCGGTGCAATAAATTGCGCGGGAACGCAAACAAGCGCCGTTGCTTCACTGTAATTTACTTCCCTTGGAATGCCTCTTCGTCCCGAAAGGAGATATTTGCGCCCGTTCGAGAGACGCCCTTCCCCGTAATCAAGCGTTCGAGAGACTTATGAGAAAGGAGGAAAGAGAACCATAATAAAGACGGCTCTGACGTAAAGATCTCGCCCAACTTTTTATGATATTGAAATACATTTATCTGTTAAATAGTCGCTTTCTTCGTGCTTTTGAGAAGAAACGTCTTGCCACCTGTTACATCCAATGTTGACAAACAAGGGAGAACGTTACAACAAATACATGCCAATACATCTACTATTTATTTTGATTGATTTTTACGTTCTCTTCTGCTCTACCAATCCCTTTTCTTTATCCTCTAAACCTCATGGTAGCAAACTGAAGCCATTCATAAAATAAAAGTTTGTAATCGTATATTGTATTTGGTTCGATACATCCGAACTAACCTTTCAAACGGCACAGAATTAACAAAAGAGCTCCAGAAGAAAGCATTTTAGCAGATCAGTGTTTAAAGGTGTAAAGCAATTAAAAGGCTCCAGCTGTGTTGTTCGCAGTCTTAATCTTACCCTCTGGCATCCTGATTTAACTATTCTTCCTATTTTCCTTCTTATTAGTTATTCACAAGCTTCCTATGGGAGCCTAGACATGGGCGAGCTAGCGGGGGACAGAGTTATATTATTAAAATAACTGCTTCCTTATGAAAAGCGAGCAAGTCATTTCGATACTCGTTATATTAAAGTATGTGAATACCGCTTTGTCGCTTGCCTGTGTTTAGGCACCCTAAAACTTCGCCCCGAGATTCTTAATCCAACTTTTGACTGGAGTTATTGATACAAAGGTAGGAAAAGCATTTATATGATTTTCTTACGATTCATTTCCTAATAAGATATGTACTTTACTATTTCAAAGTGACTAACCTTAAGCTCTTAACTTCAAGGTCACATTATCATAATGTTTGGATATCTCAGGAGGTTGATGTACTTGAATTGAAAGAAAAAAACCATTTTCGGTAATTTTGAAGAGAAAAGGTTACCATGGCGGTATAATTGATGATGGCTGGGTTCATCATTGAAGCGGCTTCATTCAATAACAGATGGGAAACTAAACTTAAGTGAAAAATAACTAAGATATCGATGTAAAGCAATCAAATGCTTTAAATAATGAAGAAATGGGAGCTATCAGTCAAAGGGGTGAAATGCCGGGAGTACTGAGGTATTCAGCGAACCGAACATTTTACTGACCTGCCCCCAGTTTCAGAGCGAGTTGTTTATCTGATTCAATACGTTATCTTGGAAATATTGTACCTATTCAAATACCTAATATATTCAAATATTTAATATTGCCGATCAAAAACTGCGCAATGGAATTAAATTGAGAGACAAAAATATTTTCATCCTCCGTAGCATTCTCCGTTTTATGTTACCGTATACGGTAAACTCCGTTAAATTTCGTGATTGAAGTACTCAAGAATGTATTCCTGAGCAATTCCTCTCGTTTCTTTTACATCATCCATTGAAACTTGACCAAAGATCAAAGTTCCGTGTATAACGAGACCCTTACGTTGCGAAAGGTAATAAACAAACCCTAAAACAACGTCCTAATTGTAGTGTGCTGGGTTGAACGGAGATAAATTTACAGCTGCTGAGAACCCAAGGACGTCATATGTTTCTCTTTGATACTAACGTGGTAAATCCGTTACTGTTTTCATTCAGTTAAGTTATTCATGATTTGTTTCTTATTTCTTAATAAAAAATTCTAGTAAACTTAATAAATATACGAAGCGAATTTAGGTTATTAGTCTTTTGAAATAAGGCTGAAGAATGTTTTCAACCAAGGAAAGCAAAACTGAGATGATTTCGAATTTCTTACACTGGTTTGAAAATTTGCGGAAACTAGGCAGAAATAAAGTTCTCACAAAAACTAATATCAGAGAAGAATTTTTGCCGCATTTCAGATGGAAATCCATTAGTAACATTTGTATGATCCAGAAGTAAATGACAGCTTCTTTATCAGTATTTATTTACTTAAAGATGTTATCCCAAGATCTCCCCGGATTTTTTTATTACAGGGAGATCAATATCATATTTTATCAACTATTATTATCCAATTATGCATCCATATTATATGAGGAACGATTACTTATGATGAAAACTTAATATTTTATACCTTTGCTTATCTAGCCAAATGCCTTTGGTTACGGAAAATAATTCTTAAATTGCAGATAGCTAAACCTGGAGCAGAGCTTTCCTAATTCTGCTGCCGCCTGTTGCACTTGAGGAATGGGCGAATCCTGGTTTGGAAGATAGCTTTTTCTAAAAGGGACACCTGATAGGCTTACGACATTTCCCTATGTCAGGGGTGCACGGTATTTCCCTATGTCAGGGGTGGCGAACCTATGGCACGCGTGCCCCATGGAACTCTAATGGCACTACCTTTGTTATGTAAAAATTGTGGATATAAATGAATAGCTAACGATAATTAATGATCAATGTACGTCAATTACGTCGCTTACGGCCGTAGTAGTACGGCAATGTCGGTCAATTACAACGTATTGATACCGTCTTTGGCGTCATAAAATAGATAATAGCAGCATCTCCATCTACCGCATGACACCGCATGGGCACGCTAGTCTTTTATACCACACAATACCACAATATCTACCACACTCGCCACCAAAGGTTCGCCATTCCTGCCCTACATAAAACTTCTCTCGACTTTTCCTCTGTAAACTTACACAAAAATCACTTCATCTATGCAACGAAACAGAGAGTCAGTAGCTTTCGTGGGAGAAAAACCTCGACATTTTATGTTACGATTTCATTAGAGCGAGATTGAGACTACCAAGTCTCTCCTCACATCTAATCCTTACTGAGAACCTTTTTACTGTCAACTTTAGATTGCCAGTTTTGTACTGACGCTAATCTGTAAAATGTTCGACTCAAATTTTGAGAGATCGAATCCTCCTCTGATTTGAATGAACATGCATTAAATCTGCTATCAACATCACTGTTCATTTTCAGTTGAAATCATGAAGCATTTAATCTAACTTCTCACGCTATTTCACCTTCTTCTTATGCCTCAGCATATGGGCGTCGCGTCGTCTTTGCGCCGTCCCAGGCGTCTCAGACCAATAGAGACGCATTCCCACTCTGGCGTAGGCGACGGAGATGACCGCAAGAGGACATACATACTGCACAGCCACAAGTGCGTGGCGGTAAGCCATCATCGCTCCGGTGGAAAGACCCACGTTGCTGCAAAAGGGCTTTGTCAATTCCTCCGGAAGGCCGACGGGGCTCTGCTCGAGATAGAAATGCAAACAAAGTCAAACAATGACGGTAATATAATCATAATATCTGTGATTCCCAAAGAGGGCAATATCGGCCCCCTAGAGGCTCTAGTCTAATCTAAGAAGGAGCTTGACGAAGAAAAATTTTGTCTTGTTACCGATCATCTTTATTTCTTAATTAAATCTTACGGGCTCTAATTTACTGTTAAATACAAAACATTAGCACTTAGTATGTACTATGGTTGATATTATAACATCGCAGGCTTTAGTATCCATTGTATTATGTTCTATGTTATGGTTGGGGGAAGTGGTATGGGACAAAGTGGGCGGTGGCAAGGAAAAGTTTGGGAAACACTTACCTATGTACATATAAACGGTATTTATATGGGTGAGACTTTCACTAATTACTTCTGCATCGAACCCATCTTTTGAGAGAAGTTAGAAAGAGAGAGCAGTTGAAGATAAGATTCAAAGGAGAAAATTACCTGGTTGTTTTTAAAGTGCAGTAAATCTACGCATAAAAATAAACACGCCGCTTTAGAAAAACACCCACAGAAATGAATCTGTGTAAAAGTTGATAAACCGATTGATAGTTCAATAGCTTTCACAGGTTTCATCGACTCGGAAATAAAGAGAAAATAGTACAGCGTTAATATTATTGGTAATTAAGAAAAAAACTTGGAGAATGAAAAGGTGATAGGTGATATGGAAGTATGCTCAGTAAGTTAATTCAAATACAAATGAAGTGAAAACAAAAATTAAAGCGACAGCATAAAAATCAATCGAAAAATTTGTGTGACAAATCAGCATAAAAAAGGATTCAGCGACTTCGTTTTTGAATTTTTCGGGAAGCTGCACATAAGCTTTAGGATTAAAACTAACTCTTATAAATATTTAGTTTACGAGTTAAACTTTCGAAATGCTTAAATTAGCTTACGGAATGCTACTGAAATATCGATGATAAAGGACCATAGAAGACAAGATTCATCATCACTTCATGCGACTATCTAGTGTTAGATACAGTAAGATTCATCGATCAAATATGATGCAGAGTTATTTTGCCAGAAATTCTCTCCGCCTCTGAATTTCCGCCTTGTCAAATGATGTTACTTCAAGAACTTACGTACTTAAATGAACATTGACAGTTAAGTTGTTGCTTACAAAAAGAGAATACTATAATATCATAAAATATAATATATCTATACTTGCTAATTTGAAAGATAGCCAAAATCAAGATGAGAGGCATATGTTAACATCTTTTTTTAATACGTTTGTCATACTTTTCTTTCACAATCGAAAAGAACTTAATAACGAACTTAACATACTTAATCTTAACAATTCATATATTGCCATCTCTCCTACAAAGTAATTCATAGAAAATCTCGATAATTTGAACAATGCCTTAATCACAGTGAAGAAAACATTGCCAAAGGCTTAGAAAATATTATTTTCAGTTATATATTTCATTTCTGTCATATGTTACTACCGCCTTTATGATATTTGCAATCCAACAGCATCTGTCATACGGTTCTCATATCAAGCTAGATAAGTAAAGTGATACTCAATAATGGATGCACAATTAGAAACTTTATTGTCCAAATGGCCCACTTTAGTCAATAAACACCTTATGACTCTTGCCACTATGATTGCTGGTAATGTTATACAAAGAGAGGAAATCTTCGGTGTGAATCAAAAATCAGTCGATGAAGTATCGACAAAGATAGTCATCCTATAGCACCGACGGCTTAGCTTCTACGATCTCACCCGAATGCATTTCGTGAGCCTACCTCTGATGCGAAAAGGGATGAAGTTGTTACTATATCATCCCCTTGCCATTCTTCGAAACTGTCAGCTCCAGCTATAGGTGGCATGTAGATGGGCACTTCGGTGACCCCAAGGGCCATAGCCATGGGAAGAGCGAGGGCTCCGGCGAAGGACCAAATGGTAGCGATGATCGTGCGGGCCCTGGAAGCAGAGGACTTGACTCCTGACAAAGGGTTCACGATGGCCTTATGGCGGTCCACTGCGATGGCTGTCAGTGTGAATATACTCACGTTTACACTGAGAACCTAACCAAAGAAGCGGAATTGTTCAATATGCAATGGTAATTCATTATCATACATGTAGTTCCGGCTTCTGGAATCACGTCATAAGAGTCTCTTTTTACTATTAAAACCAATTTTTAGAATTTTTGTCTAAAATATTCAGCCCAGAGATATAATTGGATTTCAGACCTTCCACTGTTAGCTGCGAAAAGCCAAGCCTAAGAGAGGGAATGAAGCTTACTAGAGAGGAAGGAAGAGTGAAAAAGTTAGTCGTTGCGTTCCTCACAGAGCCAGAAATGAGCCAGAACCTGATTGGAAAACGTTCGCGTAAGTGTGATACAATGACCGTATGAATAACACTATTGGTAAAATTCGGTAAATACTAACAAAAATAAATGCCCTTGATCAGCATCATTTGTACCTCTTAACTTCCACAATACGACAGCCACATTTCAAAGTAAATTAAACATACAATTTTTAGCTGTACTAAAATATAAACGAAACTTATCCCCATACCCATAATGGCAAGCTGGCAGGAAAGAAGAACCTTTAGGGCAAGTAAATAAATATGTATACTTCATCTTTGATAACTTAACATATTTTCTGCATTATTTCTAAAAATCAACATTCCTCGCTCACAGCATGAAGTAAATTAGCAGATTAATTATATAGCTAGAATATAACAAAAATTTGAAGTAACCCCATATCAGACTACAGCTTGAGAAAATAAGTTATGCTAGTTATGTTTTACTCAATCCAACGAGGCTCTCCATAATGAAAAACCGACAAGGTTATGATAAAAGGAATGGTAGTGTTATATTTCGTTCTACTTAAACAGAACAACAGAACTGTATCAACAGAATTGTACGTCACTTAAGGATATAAATACTGCACAGTGAATCGCCGCAGAGGCTCCTCCCTTTTCCTCACATAAAAGAATGTTATATATTTGTACTGATTACCCAATTCAAAGACTTTTCCACCACAATCTTTTATTTTCAAAATTTTACGTATGAACGTATACTGCATTTTCTAGTGTAGTAAAATGAACTTCGTTGACCATTGATTACGAACAGCAGTCTAGCAGTTCGTTCCAGGTAATTTACAACTTAAGATATTAGTGCGTGTTTAATAGAACAATTTTATATTTTTAGCTAGTGAAAATCAAAGTTTTATGACCATGAAACAGTGGAAATATGTATCAAGGAGTATTGCAAATAATTTTTTTTAATAAAGGTATTTCATTTTTTCTTTTCCACCGCCTAACTCTCTTCAATAAAATCACCAACACAGGAAAACGGGTAAGGGTGATTTTGCGCAAGATGGAGCGCACCCAGGAAAAATCCCAAGGAAGAATGGACTTGAAAAAAGTCTGACGGGACCGGGAATCGAACCCAATCCCAATATCCCGGGTCCTTGCCCACAAAGTTTCCCGAATGGCTTGGAGATATATTCTGCCGGGATAGCTCAACGGACAGAGCACTCGTCCGGCAATTAGGAGACCCTGGTTCGATTCCCGGTCCCGTCAGACTTTTTTCAAGTCCATTCTTCCTTGGGAAAACCACCAAATTAGCGTATCAAATGTATTAAAATGTTTTCAAAATCTTTTTTGAGGGAATGACGTAGAAAATTTGAAAATCACATGATTAGTATTCATAGAAGAAACGTGTAAAGAAGATATTTAGCAAGTAGAACATTCATTTTTGTTTCTATACATAGTTTATCATTCAGAAATGTAATACTAATAATATAGAAAACTGAAAATTTCTTTCATTGCATGAATTGTGTGCTGATCTCTTCCAAGCTGTACCAGTTGCAATCTCTCTCGGAAACTAGATAAGCAAATTGTTTACGCCGGCACTTTTCTGAAATCCTTTAATAACTTGTTTTCGCTTTATCTTATAAACCTCAAATTATGATCGTTGAGTTTCACAATCTTTGCTTTATACAGGTGAAGTTTCGACTTTTCTCCGCTATTGTATTGAATTGCTTTAAATATTTCTTTCTTTTTTGATGGATCTAAAAATTTTAGAGATTAGATGTACGATGGAATACAGATTTGTTTCTTTCAATAAGATATAGCGCTTAAAAATGACAAAAGAAGAATTCCCGAATTAAATATTATAATAAAATAACTTTCAGAGATGAAAATAACAATATCCTATCACTTTATGGAACAGTTCACTGAAATTATTCTAATCGACTTTCCTTATTCTTTAAGTGGTGAAAATTCTAATTATAAGCACTCTTTCAAAAACAGACATATCCGTCATCCTCAATCGATGATAAATGTATTTTCTATATTATTCCACGCCTATCCCATCTTCGACGAAGTCAGTGTATAAAAATTTTTAATGTTGCTGCGAAACTAAAAATATTAAAGGTTTATTATAATGATAAATAATATATTGGATGAATTCAGTGAATAAACGAAATAATAATCAGTCAATAATTTCCTTTTAAAATATTTCTCCTTCACTGTTAATAATAATCTAATGTTCTAATTCTGGAGAGATACTTATTAACCTCTTGCCACACTGAATGCCATGGCGGTTTGCAGCGTTTTCTTGTGAATAATAACGTACAAAGAGCGGTTGAAAAAAAATTGAGGTAAAACATATACGTACAGAAGGCTGTGTTTGTTATAAATCGCCATCACTACTACTATGAAGAAGTAATACAATACCCAAATGAAGGGAGCCTTATTCGGTTATTATGATATAGTAAGCAACTAACCTTAAAAGAATAGCAGTAAAAACAATCACATCTGCCAAGTCCACAGAATAATTACATGAGCTTCAATTTCAGAGCCACTATCTGATACTTAATGGCTGATAAGAATGGCTAAAATGAATCCTATTTTTTATTTCTTACTGGCTATTGATTTCGTCCGAAAGAATGGAAATTAATCAACTAAACTATCGTTCCTCATTCCATGATAGAGGAACATCTGCTAGTTGTGACCTAAAACGTTGGTTATAATGTGAAAAACGTTCTGCTTGCGGGGAAAGACTGACACCATCTCTCCCACCTGTATAAAAGGACAGAATCCACACATGAACCATGGCAAATCCCATCGTTGAAGTAACGCCGCTTGGAACTGGAACGGTATGCAGAAGAGTCCAATGGTAATGTCCGCCAGGGCAAGGTTGGCAATATAAAAGTTTGTGGTAGACTTGCGCATGCGCCTCGAACCAAAGACCGCCCAGATCACCAGAGCATTGCCACCGACTGCCGCGATGGACAGCAAACCATAACACAAGGAGAGCAGAGCGACGACTCCAGGAGATGCGGAATAGATGACCACGCACTCCTCGGTGCAGCCTTCGATGGACGTGTTGCTTCCAAAGGGCAACCGAGGGTCATCAGTCATCTCCGTGGTCCTCATTCGCTCACAACTCACCTCTAACTTTGACTCTAACACATCAATACCTTTTCTAGATTTAACTACACTATGTTCTCTACATTTCGTTGCACTGGATGTTGCAGATCACACTCCCAAAGGTATCCAAACTGTGAGAAGCTTTGAGGGTATCATGGCTCCACGAAAAGACTCGTTAGCGTCACCTCAGCGTTTTCTTTCGGGAATGGACGGTCCTCTGATCTGGCTCTGCAGTAGTCTCATTCAGTAGAGCATTTTTTCGATGAGAGATTCTGATGCTAAGTCACTATTGGAACTCGTTCGCTTTTTATCTGTACAGCAGTAAATATTCTTCCGAAAGAGGGAAGCTAAGGCCGTCTACCGTTCAACTGAAGGGGGAGAACAAAGCGGGAGATTATAGTTTCGCTGCATTTCATCATGCTGCTACGAGGGAAAGAGGGGGCGATCGCTTTGCATATATGCCAAATTTCCACTATTCTTTTTTCTCCTTCGCCTTTTTAACTTCTTAATGCCTTAAATACAGAAATATCTATGATAGGTTTTCCTATTTTGAAAATCATATCTCCGAAAAGATATGCGGAGAGAGGCGAATGGCAATGAAATGTGCTTAGGAATTTCTATCGTGAATATTGCGAGAGAAATTCTGTACCATTTGCAGATTAAATTAAGCACGCAGCATGAGATATAAATGGGCGAACTGTTCGAGAAATGTAAGCGTAAGATAAAATCGTTTAATCGGCATTCAAAGTTAGAGACGACTCTTTAGTTCCGAGTCTGATTCTTATCTAAACCAAAGAATATTCTAAGGTCGTGCACATTTTGGATGATAACCTCTAATACATTTTCAAAGATTTTGAGAGAGGCACGTGATTTCTCGGGATAAGTGAACAATATTGGAATATTTATCACTGATAATTAAATATATTCTAGATATTAAGGAGGGTATTTGAAATATTTTCGAATGCTGAGCCCTCAATCTCAAGAGCCCTCTACTACGAACAAAACTTCTACGGGGGTGAATGCGGACTATACAATAATATTCCCTTCGTATTTCTAATTACCACGGTTATTAATACGAGAGGAGAAAGAATCAAAGCTTACTATATATTTCATTACGCTTGATTAGAAGGAATGAGTATGAAATGACTAACAAACAAGATAAATAAGGCTAAATAATCAATAAACAGACTAAACCGCGTAATTGCTAATGAAACGAAATAGAACACAAAATATTTTATTTTTCAATCAATTATTTATATTAGGGTTTTAGTTCATATTGTGGGAACTTGGGAGGTGAAAGAAAGTGACAAACAGAGATTGGTGGCTGAAAAATTATATTCCTTATGAGGTAGCTGCAGAATATCGAAATTGAAATGAGTCTCTAATGAAAAGAGTCTTGAAAGGAATAGAAGGAAGAAAATGTAAATTATACGACCTTATTATACGGATGGAAAACCATTGATGACCCAAAAAAGTATTTGAATGATCCACTCTAGGGAAAAGGAAAAGGAGGACAGCCACTAGAAGTGGATTAAACAAGTTACAGATTGCAAAGGAAAAGGCAGGTAGCAAAAGATTGGAGGGATGGAGTGGCTTTAGGAGGAGGGTTTGAGATTCAGCCTCAGACTGTATGAAGAAGCTGCTATGCATTTATTCATGCAATTATTCAAAAGTATCAATATTCTAATCACTTTCAATATATACATCTATGTATATGCAATTTTATTAGTAATACATTTCTAATTGCCTAGTAAGTAGCATAGTAGCCTATCTGCAGCTGCTGTACGCTTTTCGCCACAAAGCAGGCTTAATCACTTTCAATATATACATCTATGTATATGCAATTTTATTAGTAATACATTTCTAATTGCCTAGTAAGTAGCATAGTAGCCTATCTGCAGCTGCTGTACGCTTTTCGCCACAAAGCAGGCTATTAATCTCTTGACTCTACACACTAATCTTATAAAACATCCAGGAGAGGTAATCCCTCCCGTATCCACCTATGGCAAAAGTATAAATCCTATGAAAGTGTTTTTCTATAGCTAATTTCAATTTATTACGCCATAAATATTATTTAATTTTACTTTTGGTTTGAAATGAAAATTTTCACAGGATGCTTATCAACAACTTCCGCATAAAATGTTGTGTGCTTTCATAATACACTTGAAAGATTGTAACTTTTTGTATACTGGTGCTTAGTTGTACTGTATCCTTGGATCTAAAAATAAATATTCAAATGATGTCTTTAAAGTCTACTATCACGGTACGATAGTGCATGATTAAAGGATAAAGCTGCAAAAGTTTTATTGCGTAAGAAATATGATTTGGACGAAAAATCTAACGAAATTTTATCTCTTTTGTTTTGAAATGGAATTTTTTTATGACTGCAGAAGTTGTGGATGTTTCAGAAGTTGCAACTTAACTTATTTCCAGATATTTTAATCGGTTCAAGTCTTATTACCCCCAAATCATTATCTAGTTATCCTTTAATCCCAAGTCCATCTGACAGAATCAACGCCGTGAATATGTCTTCAGCTAATCATTAGACAAATCAATGATTCTGCGGAGGGTTTAAGATTATTTTTCGATAAGAACCGTAAGTAGAAATGTGGAAGTAAGGTGATGAGGAAGATAACTGAAATTGACATTAAGAGTGTTCCGCCATGGTAATCATGGAGATGGTAAACATAAAACGCCGAAAAATGGCCGGTTAAGGCTCCTCGATTCCTGGATGAGCGCCCTAAATTCGTTTTGTTTTATTAAACACCACCGAGACCTGTCTCGAATAATGTATCTCCTTCAACTAACAACGCGATTTTTTATTAAGTAAACCCAGTCAATAAAGTGGATAAAGTCTTTCTAGACCAGGAGCCACTGCGTTAATTATATCCAGTTTATCTGGAGAGAGAAATCTTTGGGAAAAAAGGCTCCTGGATTCCTGAGACAACGTTGCAGAGGCTAGGAGATCGATTCAGGCGATAATATTATTGCATCCCGTTCTACCGTGTTGCGTGTTTTATTTTACACTCGAGGATTTTCCACCAAACCTGAAATAGGTCGTTCGACCCAGTCTTGGCCCTTAAAAGGGCCGTTCGTGAAAGGCAATTTTGGCCCTTTGCGAAAGTACTGTTTTATTGTGAAAGTGGTTCCAGTTACCAAGACGCATCACTACCTTCCTGATAACTGCATCCAGCACCAACCCTAGGCAGGATGGACTCCCCCACCAAAGTAGTGGAAATGGAGGAGGATCTCAACACGGCAGATGCCAACCGGTCCGCTGAGCTTTCCCATATCTTGGACGCCGTTATCTCAGTAACTACCACACTCCAGCGCATCGAATCGCAGATTGGAGAAGAAGCCTGGGCTGTCATTCACCAGGACTACGTCTCCACCATGGACCTGACACCTGCCCAACAGAAGACATCAACAACAGTGAGTAGTATGGGTGGCAACCATTCCCACTCCCCTGCTAAACGCCTTAATGCAGATAGTGAATTTGTAGCTGTACCACCCCGAAAAAAGTGTAACCGCAACCCTATCTCAAATTTTACTCCTTCCTTACCTACATCCAACTCCTTTGCACCTCTTGCTAACCTACCAATATCCAATCCTACCACCTCCTCCTCTTCCCTTCCTAAATCAAATCTTACTGCTAAACCCAATTTAGCAAAGATCCCCTCCATTAAAGTTAAAATGTTCAGTGAGTGGCAGAAAGATGTGGGGCAACTTAAAAAAGTTACCAACTTCCCACCAGTTTGCACTTTAGTGGCTCAAGATATCATCCTAATTAAGTGTTCAACCATTACTGACTACAAAACTTGCACCGATTTTCTCCGTAAAGCAAATATTGAATTTTTTACATACCAGATCCCAGCTGACAAAAACCTTGAATTTGTTATTCGTCATTTACCTACTAATTCAGACCCTGACTTAATTAAAGCTGAATTAATCGAACTAGGATTTAATGCATAATACCAATGTTTACAACCAAACCAACTGCAGCCAACTTAGCTAAAGGTAATAACTTTGGCAAGCGTAGGCAGGTGCCATTATTCAAGGCAACTGTAAGTCCCACCACTGACCCTGAGGATTTCTTAAAAATTAATGAACTTACTGGCATGACAGTCAAAATTAAACGTTTCCCCCCCCCCCCCACCCCCCCAATTGCACCAAGTCAATGCCTTAAATGCCTTGCTTTCAGTCACACCAAAAATTACTGTAATTTGTCCCCAAATTGCTCTAGATGTGGTGGAAATCACTACCACAAAGATTGTCCAAACCCCATTCTGAAAACAAAGAAATGCGTTAATTGTCAAGGTCCCCATTCCGCCAACTATAAAGGCTGTCCAGTATATAAAGATCTCCGTCGCAAAATTATAGTTAAAACCAATACCTTGCAAAACCCTCCCACCTCCACACACAATGTCACCTCACCTACCTCTTTCCCAAACCTCCCAACACCTACCACCTCCTACGTGTCAGTGTTAAAAAATAATTCTCGCCCAAACCCCCAGATTACTAACCCTTCCTCTCCACCTAATCCAAACCCCAAGTAATAACAATAATTTCTTTCAGAAACTGTTACTAGCATTTAATAAGGTAGTATCCGCCCCAACCTTAAAAGACAAAATTGTCACCTTTTCTTTAGAAGCAATTGAACTCCTTAATGGATTACTTAATTAACTTGTGTTCCTGGAACTGTAACAGCATTAAACCAAAATTAACCGAATTCTTACAATTTTGCCAAGACTCTAATATCCACATCATCTGCATTCAGGAAACTAAGTTACTTCCCTCCCATAAATTATTTTCCCCGCTATCGTTATAGCCCCGCACATCGTTAGGCTTGATAAAGGCAACTCATCAAATGGTTTGGCAATCCTCATTTATAAATCGATCTCTTATTCAATACTCCCCATACCTAAACTGAAAGGACTTGATGCCCTCAGTATTGAAATCATCCTCAACAACAAACCAGTCAAAATTTACAATATCTATGCAAAAAATAACCGCCTTCGATCTAAAGAATTATCTTTTTTCAAGTCTCCTCATCCCTCTATTTATCTAGGGGACTGGAATAGCAAGCATGAAGTATGGGGTTCCAATAAACGCAACTCAAATGGCATCAAACTAAAAAAAAATCTTCAATCTTCAACATTAGTTGTACACTCCCCATTCTCCCATACCTTTTCTAATAGTAGATCCACAGACCTTCTGGATTTTGTAATCACTAATGATTTTTCTGCCATCACTCTCCCCTTAGTTTTTCACGAATTGTTGTCAGATCATTTCCCTATTCTATGCTCTATTTCAGGTTCTCTCAGCTCAACCACTGCTCCCCTTCATCAGTGTATAATCTGGCCAAAATTTCTTGACTATCGCATCAATAAACTTCCTCACTATCCATTTTTATCTGAATCCTCCACAAATGAGAACATTGATAACCAAATTAATCTTCTTAATGATATCTTAACCTCTGCCAAATCCGCTGCTTCAAAACCTCTACCATTAAAACCTCCTCATTTCATCCCATTACCAAAAAAATCTCAGGCAACTAATGACTCACCGCAACCGTCAGAGAAGACTTCTCATCCACAGGAAAGACCAAGCAACCAAACTCCGTCAACTACAAAAAGTCATAAAATCAGAAATCCGTTGCCTAACTGACCAAAATTGGACTTCCTTTGCTAACTCCTTCTCCTTTGACAACAATAGCTTATGGAAAGCAGCCAAAAAGATTAACTGGAACCAATAACTTCAACCAACCAATTCTTATCAACAATGAATTAAATTTAGATCCAAGTAAAAAAGCTGAATTTGCTGCAAGGGAAATTTCCAAATCCATGACAAATAATCTGTCCAGTCCTTTCACTGACCCTATCTCAGAAATCACCTATGAATGGATCAACCAATTTCAGCCCAACGACTTTCCACCCTTCACAACTAATCTCGAAGTCCTTACAATTTTACAGTACCTAAACATCAAAAAATCCCCTGGACCAGATCAATTCTCCAACAAAATACTCAAGTTACATTCAAAATCCCCTATTTTCTTAACCATCCTAGTCAACCTATTCAATTCATGCATCAAAAATTGTTACTTTCCCTCCACTTGGAAATCAGGCACAGTAGTACTCATCCCCAAATCAGGCAATGACACTACACTAATAACCAATTACCGACCAATCACCCTTCTATCTTCGTTATCCAAGGTTTTTGAAAAAATAATTTTAAACAGGCTAGAAACCAATATTAATTCAAATAACATTATTATGCCTGAGCAAATCAGTTTTCGTCCCATCTTTCTACCTCTCATCAAATCATACGCTTGCTAGAAATCATCACCAAACAATACCTATACAAGAACAGCATCACACAAACAGTATTTTTTTATATAGAAAAAGCCTCTGATAAAATTTGGCATCACGGTCTTGTTTTCAAACTATTACAATTAGATTTCCATCCAGCCTTATGTAAACTCATCCAGAACTTCTTCCATAACAGGAAAATACAAATAAGAATGCAAAATTACATCTTCTCTACCAAAAGCATATCAGCAGGGGTACCCCAAGGAAGTGTCCTAAGTCCTACCCTCTTCAACCTCTATATTAATGACCTACCCTCTGACCCAATGATACAACGCTTCCTTTATGCCGATGACCTGACAATAGCCTCCTCATCCCCCTCACCAGAACTTGCTACAACCAGAATCAACAACTATATATCCAATCTCCAACCCTGGCATTTAAAAATTAGCCCTAGCAAAAGTTTCAACCTTGTATTTTCTTTTAAATCCGAAATTCCCCCAGTACTTCCTATTAAACTTTATAACACAGAAATCCCCCATGCAAATTAAACCACATTCCTTGGAGTGATCATTAACAATAATCTAACCTGGACCGATCACATTAATTACTCCATTAAAGAAGCCCACTATGCTAAATTTAAAATTAACCCTCTACTAAATAAAAGCAACAAACTCTCAGCCTCAGTTAAATTAAGACTTATCAATGCCTTTGTTCTCCCGCACCTGACCTATGCAGCCGTAGTTACTTTAAATACAACTCAAACTAACATAAATAAAATTGAAAGATTCTACAACTGCACCATCAGATCAGTAACTTCTACCAACAGACTAGTCTCACTAACAGAAATCAAGAAATGCCATAACTTAACCTCAGTTTCCAACCACGTCGCAAAAGCAATAGAAAAATTCCAATTGAACCTCCCAAATAACAACAACCCTCCGATCAACTCCCTTTGGAACTATGAGCCATGTCAACATAGAAAAAAGAGACTCATAAAAGTTTCCAAATTAATTACTTGCAAATTCAAATTCACTCCCTATAAAAGTAAAAGGAAAAGAAGGTAATGACTTAGGAAACCCCGCTTCCTATGCCGCTCCTAGCATCTGATTTTAACTCACCCTAAAAATTTTACCTAACCTAAAAAGTACCACAACCTAATTCCTCTTCCCCACCCAACCTAACCTAACAACTACCCCAATGCAGCTACAGTTCCTATTGCATTATTCCTCATCCCAAAAATTTGCCATCCATACTACCACCTATAAAGTGCCCTCTAAAGCACAATAGGCAACTTGCGCACAGTCCCAACGACCACAATGGCCGGTTAAGAGTAAATGCCCAATACAAAATACAATAATGATGTTGTAGAGGCTTAGATTGAAGATATATCTTGATGAGGGTGAAGAAAATATTTAAATATAAATTTAATATACAAGGACGTAGACTATGAAGAAATGGAAAAAGCAATTGGAAAATACAGGATAAAAAGAGAAAATACTCATAAAAGGTGTTTTATTAGTGTACGATTAACATAATTATTTTGTAAAATATACTGTTCCAAAATCTAAAAACAGAAGTTCGATTTTTCATTCACATTCAACATTCCATTGCTGGCATTTGTTACCGATAGCTTTTCATCGAGAATTCCTTGCCGAGGTGTTTGATTTTTTTTGTTTCTGCTTGGTACTTGTTTTCAGTTTTACTAGTTAGTTTCTGCAAAAATGTGAAATTACGAATTTTGTATCAAATTACAAGCAAATTATGAGAAACATATGCTGGCAGAAGATGCGGTCCCAACTTTGTTTCCTGGCTACAACAGATAACCGAAACTTAAACCTCAATGGTCCATAGTTAGGACAGATGTCAAACTTATGACACAGCCAAAAACATTGGAAATGAAGAGTGCATCACACCAAATGGTCTCCCGGATAGCCAAGTTGGTGACGCGTTCACCTTTGGTGAAGGCGTTCATGCATTTGATTCCCAGTGGTGGCTGATTTCCATGAAATGGCTGTCAAAGCACTTCTTGAAATGCCACTATATTTGCATCTGATAATTGTGGATCAAAATCGCAATTTCTCTAACACCTGGCTCATCAGACTTATCAGTAGTTTAATTGCTCCATTGCAATTTATTTAGAATGACTCTCCCAAAATCATGGAGAAGAAGTATCCCAACATTTGGTCCAAGAGATCTTATATCCAGCCCATTTTGTGCAGATAGCTCGATGAAAATACAACTCTTTGCATTTTTAAGAAAATATGTGTGAATGAGAATGGTGGCTTGACCTACAGAGTACATGGAAACACTTGATAATGGAGTACTTGGTATTCCTTGTGTACCACTGGAGGATTGTTCCCATCTTAGTGAGATTATTGGCAAGGTGGATGCAGCCAAAGTGTGTAAGAGTAATGTAATGGCTGCTGAATTTACAAATCTCAACAGCAACGTATGTGCGATGGACACAGCAGGACTGTGGAGACGCAAAAATTGCTTACACTTAAAAACTGATTACATCAGCTACTATGAGAATTATGTAGCTAGTGCAAACAGGAAAGGAAGACATTCCTTCAAAAGCATCTGAAAGCAAACAAATCACATGACGGTATGAGGCCTTGTCTGTATGTCAGGAGAGATTGGAGTCTCAGTGGTAAGTCTTTTCCCAGTATTTAAAATCACTGAATATTTTTAAATATCATGTATATATAAATTATGATTCCATTCTGTTGCAGCAATTATCACTTATTCGTGTAAACTAAGTCTCTCATACAAAGAAGTTAGCATTATTGAAGCTTCTGTTGAGGAATAGTTTCTTAGAAACCTCAAGAAAACCTTAAATAATTTGGCACACATGGATTTGTGCCAAAAAACCTTCATTCATCATAATCATGCATTATTTATGTTTCACTTATTGAACGTACATTTTCCCAATAGAGACGTTTGTATTGTATTTACGTACAGTTGTATAGTAATTTTATGTTTTTTAGCTATTCTTGAGTGAATGGAGCATGTGGTTGACAACTGCCATGAACTTCATGATTAGCAGGAGAGGATATTATCTTATGAGAATGATTGCAATTCAATCATTTCTTTTTATAGTTTATTTTTCTCGTTTATTTTTCATACAATAAAATTTTGATTGTAAGCCTATTCTTTAAATAGCATCATTTTCTTGAAGGTTTTCATGAAAATGATTTATATCTGTTCAGTAATTGTTCACCAACAAGTACTCTGTTTCCTGGAAGCTCATCTGATATCAAGTAAATTAACCTGAATGGTCTTATTAGGGAATAAAGATGGATATGATTAAAGATTAATTTTGGCTACTATTTTAGTGTAGCAGCCAGAATATCAGGAGAATGTTCAATGCTAATCTCTTTCCTATGTTTATCATGAGTCTCATTCAATAGTTCTCATAAATGTTTTGCTTCATTATAGGGTATGGATTTTCAATTACATTGTAGCAAAAGAATGCAGCAATGGGTGAGGCCCTTTTAGGCTGGACACAGTTCTTCAACTGTGGTTCCACCTTTGCAAGGTTGGCCTTCTGAGATTGAGCTCTTTTTATTTTCTTTGTAAAAATGTAGATGATACAATGTCAAGTCATCAGCCAACAATAAGGGTGGATCAATGAAATGAAAAATCTGGTTTGTGTCTAAGAAGTTGTGATATAGTAATACTTAAATATTCTTGGGCATCCTAATAATTGATTAAATGGTTATCTATTACTTTTTATTAAAATCAAAGTTTAATTTTGAAGGTGCTTACAATGTTTCCTTATTCAATCAACCTATTGTTTTCATTTAAGTAGAGTACCATATACATATAAAAGAAATGCTGAGCTGGTGATATTTTGATTCTTCTTAATCAAACATCAACATATCAAAAATGGAGCACTTATTTCAAGTAATAGAATTCTTGATGAATTGTTGAAATAAAACCAAGGTTTTTGAATGACAAAAAAGAAAACTTTTACTAATCCACAATATATGAATCGTTGGAGACTAGTTTCGGCTACTAATAGCCATCTTCAAGCCAAGGAAAAAGGAAGGAAGGAGGCTTTTATAAGCAAAAGGAAAGTAGGGGAGGGTGGAGTGGGAGGAGAGGGAACAGCAGTTGAAAGGTGGAGGGGTTGCAACAAAGTATGAAGTAAACTGTTAACAAGCCTTGATATGGGTAGAAGGGGCAGTGAGGAGGACAGGATGAGACTGAAAGATATGTTCATTTACAACAATAAAGTTAGAATTTTTTTGGCGGAGAAAGATTTCCATTTGTTCAAGTAAAGTAAGTCTATGAGTCTTATGTTCTATGTGAAGTGTGGGGGGGGGGAATTAGATGAATGATTTGCAAGGATGAGGTGTTTGGCAAAGTGTAAATTAAAAGAACTGGAATTGAAAGATGACTTATGTTCTTTCGCATGGATGTCGAAGGTTCTTCCGGTTTGATGGATGTAGATTGCTTGGCAATTAGAGCAACTTAATTTGTACACACCTGACTTCTTTAAAGGGGGAATGTTATCTTTGAGCTTGCAGAGGAGTAATTTGAGGGTGGATGAATTGTAGAAGGCTGCTTTTATTTTATCTTTGAGTAATAGTCTGGATATCTGAACACTTAAATTGCCAAGAAAAGGAATACATCTACAAGTGACAGGATCAGGGGAAGAACTAGTAGAGTAAACAGACTGGATCGCAAGTTTCCTTTGTTTATTACAAGCATATCTGTCCCATTGCCAATTTGGCTGGTTATTCCAATGTACATACCTACATAATTGATGTATATATACATGTATATATGTACTTCTACATAGAAAAAAAATTATCAATGAAAGAGTGATGAAATTTATTTTTATAAAAAATTTACGCATTCATGATAAATAATAAAATCTAACCTTTTCCAAATAAGTGTTGATACCATTTTTGAAAAAGTCTTCAATATTCTTCAGTCTTTTTCACATTCAGTGAATTTTTTAATGCAGAATTCCTCCATTAACTCATCTAAAGAATTTATTGAAAGTAAAATATGTGCACAGAAACCATATTTCACAGCATCTTTCAGCATAACCAGCCATTATACACATATCTGGTAAACAAAGCAGTCAATCCATCATTTGACTAATGCAAAGCAGATTAAGAGGAATCACACAGTTGTTTTTATGATAAAAAGGTGATTCTTTGATCATTTTTTCTTCCATAAAATCTAAAGGTCCATACCAACCATATTCATATCCTTTTAAATAAAAAAAATTTCATTTGTATTTTAGTGCATGATAGAGGAAAAGATATCTTTCATTTACANATTTCCAAAAATTTCATTTGTATTTTATATTTAACTGGACAAATTTACACCAATTTAAACTTCCACGTTTGACTGTAACACATATTTTTAGCATTAATGAGCATTATTCTTCTAAATACTCACAAATGTATTCATTATGTTGCATAGCTTTTGCATCACTATTCTTTGGAAAGCAACATTAAAAAAAATTTCATTTGTATTTTAGTGCATGATAGAGGAAAAGATATCTTTCATTTACATTTTCATCAACCTTGTTCATGGCTGTGATGATATCAAAGTTGCTGAAATATGAGTAATACTGAATAATGGCATTGATTAGGGTATATGGAATGCTAAGAAAAGTGTTGCTCATAGAGTTATTGTTCTTCATTTACATGGAATCGTTCTGATTATAGCATTCTGTCTCAGTGAGGAAAGAAGCGGCACACTACCTCATGCCTCACATTCCATAGTTGTCTCAGCCCCCTCTCCAAGGGGGCTTTTCATAAAGCTAATGGTAGAGGAGATGACATTCAAACCAGTGTTCAGGCTTAATACTATGCAGACTGCACAGAACAAAATTTTCAAAGTTGAACAAGTTTGCTGCCCTCTTCGCATGATGAAATATTCCTTTTTATTTGTTACTCAGCTTCTAAATAAGATAAGGAAAGGTAATAAATAATCTAAGAATTATGTTTCTTAATAGTCTGCTCTTTAATGTTAGGAAACTTGTTTTTATTTTTTATTTGGTGTGAATTTCTACATATGAAAGTATTACTTTGCTGGAGTTTGAAAATGTTGATAGATTTGCAATATCAAAGATAATGTTTGTTATGCTAGCTCCTGTAATTATTGAGGTTTTTATTGCTCAATGCAACACCAGTGGCACCCACTAAGTAGTATATCTAATGCTGCCTTGAATTGATACACTGACCAGATGACATCCATGGTGACACACCTCTTGGCATTTATAATTTACAGAACCTTCAGTTCATAAAATGTGAGGATGGAATACAATTTAACTAACTTATGTGATACTTTCATTCAGACATAATTTGTTGTGGAATATATAATACTTTCAGCTTTGCTTCCCAATGGATGAAATGTTTAGGTTACACAAAGTGGAGGCTGAGGTAGTGGACTACAATTTATTCAAATAGAAAATATGACCTCACCATTATGTGCTTTGTCTCTTACAGCTGATTTTAGGTATTCCAATACCTGAGTACAAAATGTATACTAAATCAACCCCAGTTGGTTTTTACTTATAATAAATACCCATGTTTTACTGCTCTTAAATTATGTTAAGTTGAATGTATTTGTAACAAAATTACAGAATTTAAATGCACAGGGTATTTTCACAATCTTATGTTTCACTTACCATAACAGCTACCAAGTACCAGCTCTGATTGCAGTATTTTGAGGCAAAAGACCATACTATATTCCAGTCAGTTAAATGTGCTATGCATTAAATCATTTAAACATTTTTCTTCTGCTATTTTACTTACTCGCTAAAAAATTATTTGATTGTGTCCTTGTGTAACTTTTCAGTCAGTGGCTCATATTTCATGAGCATTGAAAATGATTTCATTCAGCAGTGACAGCATTCAAAAGGCTCTCTGTTCCTCACAACGCCTTGATTATGTAAGTAGTATTAAGACCCCATTGTATCAATTAATAATTATATTCATGTTGTTTATTTGAATACTAAATATTTCTTTATATCTCAATTTACAATGTATGAACCTAAATTAAATAGATGAAAATACTTGGAATGACGGAATTGAAATATATCTTAAAAAGAATCAGCTAAGGTGTTTGCTCAAAGATTACTAAACTACTTAAACCCCATTCATATTTCTGCAAAAGATTTATGGAAATTTGTATTTCAGTCTCACTAAATCCACTATCACTTTGGACTTCTTAAAATTAATTTAGTTATAGCAAATTTGTCAAAACATGATTCATAATTTGTCAATTATGATTCTATGTGATATGATATGCTCTTCCTGGTGAAACTCATCTTCACTTAATAAAAATCATTAGTCTTAGACATCTTTCTGTAAAAACATGCATTCTGAAGTAGCTTGAATTAAATAAATTTCAACCCTGGAAGACATACTGGAAACTGTATTTTGACATCATCTTTAGAACTGCCTTCACCTCCTAAACAAAAGCCACTGATGAGCTGGAATGCTTCTGGAGTCCTAATGGCAGAGCTACTTTGTCCTATGGGTGCAAGTGGTGCATCACACCTGGACAGCAGCATCTAAAGGGTGCCAACAGAAGCATAACCAACCATTATTAATATTATTGCAACAACATTAATTGTTGCTCTCTATGTGGTACACACAACTTATCTCAGAGAGATTGTGATATGAAATTTAAGATTTGCAAACATTTAGAGGAAAAAATTACAGATGACTCAAGAGGAGAAGGAATATTTGTGCAGAGAATTTAATCAAATAGTAAGAATAGTTTGTCTTCAGGTTTTGGAATACATCTTCACTGGAGATTTAATCAGAGTCTTTTATGTAATTTGCAGATAGGGTTTTGCAGATTAGGGTTTTAGATGTGGAGCAAAAAAAGCACCAAATCTTTCATAGGGTTTTAGATGTTTGCAGAGATTGGGTTTTTTATTGACACTTCCAGTGACTGTTGCTGCTGAGAAGCAATCATTCTTGAAACTCAAATTAATCAGGAATCATTATTCATCAATGAGCCAAGACAGGCTAAAAAATTTGGCTCTCATCAGCATAGAGAATAAAATTTGTGATGGACTTGCTTTTGACGGTATTGTACAAGAATAATATTATTCTGTATTTATTATTTGCCTTCAATAGAGGAGTAATTTGAGGGTGGATGAATTGTAGAAGTTTTCATATTTAATTGCAAAAAATAGATTTTATACAAATCATCATTTTTAACTATGAGCATTGCAATGATAATGATACTTGAAAGTAATGTGAACTATTAACTCATAAAGACAACTTATTATGTCAGCATATGAAGTATGCATAATTAATTGTTACTGATGCTTTGTGACCAATGTAATCTGGGGAAAAAAGTCATAAAAACTGGTTTTTCAAAGTTATAAAATAATGTTTACCTGCATATCAGGAAATATATGTTTTAGGTATTTTCTTTTAATGGGTGGCAAAGTATGTTTGCACTTGGGTGGCAGATAAGCTGAGCATGACTCTGCCTAATGGTATGAAAAATTTGGTATTTAGTTATTGGAGAAAAATGTGGATGACACAATGGAGTTCCATTATAACTCGAACTAACAAACCTTCCAATGGAGAGGTTATTAGACATTTAGAGTAGTATTCAGGAAATTAATTGTATAAATATGAATGGTGGCGCTATTTTTATATCTAATTTAACTGACAGAAATATGAAATATTTTTGCCGCTATAAATTCAAACTTACCTAATCCGGATAAATTGGAATATTAAAACAAATCATGGAAAGTCAATTCATTTTCTATTTTTAATTAAATTAAAATTTAGGCATTTCAAAAACGAATGATAAATCAGTTATGATACTGTAAACAAATTCTAGAAAATAATCAGTGGTAGTGTGGTAATAACTAATATCCAAGCCAAGAAATTAACTCCAAGTTTATGAATGTGGTAACTTAAGAAAGAACTGCTGAACAATACCTGTTCAATGACGTTTCATGTACAATCCTCATTTATTCTCCAGTAATGAGCAAATACCCAGAGTCGGAAAGATATGATGCATCCATGTCTGAGGCTCAGCTAACTTCTTTCCTCGAACTGTTTCTGGTAGCCTATTAAAGACAAATATTCATTATAATAAATTTACATTATGAGGCAATTCTCCAAGTAATGTGGATGTGAAGTTTAAAATTATAATTCTCTTCTTTTGAAACTAAATGAAGATTATGAAAATGTAAGAAAACTAAAAATCTGAAGGACAAGGAATTTTTAGATACAACAGGAATTCATCTTTGGTCTAGTGGAGAGTATGGTAGACCTTCACTTTACAATATTAAATTATTCCACATCCATCATAATGTGAGCACAATAACACTCTAATCTAGTGATTTATCCGAAGTCATATTTATTTTATTTAAAATGGTTGTGATAAGTTTTTTTAAGATGGTAAGAGTGGGATTTTGCCATTTTACTTGAATAATATTTGATAATGTCAATAGTTTATTAGTGCCAGAACGTTGTCACTGTATTTGCCTGCTTCAAAGGAGTATGGCATCAAAAAGATTTCGTAACAAGAGTCAGAAATCATATTATGCATTTCCAAATCAGTTATCTCCAAATGAACATGCATCATGATATAATTCTTTATATTGTGTACCCATAGTAAATTAGGGTTCTATTGCAGTGTTTTTTGAAGTTGGTTTGAGGGAAGTAAAACTATTACAAAGAAGTGTATTCTCTTCACCTTTAAGTGGATTATATAAGAGAGGAGCAAAGAATGTAAATAATAAAAAGAGGAGGAAGAAGTGCAAAAATGTGGCTGTATAATGAATAAATGATATGGTGTTCAAAAAAGAAGATAAATTTATATAAAGAATAATTAATGGTTGGGCCAAAAAATAGAAGTTGCAGAATGACAAAAGTAAAACTGTGTCAGGCTAATGAAAAGAAAGTTATAAATGGAGAGAATAATTTAGATTATTGTATCTATCAGGCAGTGGAGCATTTCATTTAGAATAGAGAAATACCAAGGTTTTGAAAAGATATCTTATCTGTTATGTTTAGACCATGATAGTATTTTCAAAAAGGTCAAGAAAGGAGACAGCAGAATAAGGCAGCAAGTGAGATTTTTAAGAGACTTTGTGTAATGTAGTAATAGCTGATGCTGGTCCATCAGCTAACTTGATGATGGGCTCTCTTACTTGCAGATCATTTTGCATTCAAAAATCTCAAAAATGTTCACTTTTTAAATTTCATATGAATTCTCTAATTATTGACATTTTATAAAAAAAATATAATTTATGTACCTTTAGAGCCTCCATTGGCTCAACAAAAAAGATATATAATAAGCTTGATGAATCTGTCATTATTTGAAATATTAAAGTTATCAGGAAATATAACAACCAAAACAGATAAACACTTGTTCAAGTAAACAAATGAAATTTTGAGATTCTAATTCATTTTTTAAATGCAGTAGTTACTGTTACCAAAAGTGGAAAAACACCTCAATAAAATTCAATGGATGATTCAAAAGCAGTCACTTCAGCTGGCTTAAACACACTCAATGCTTAGTTTACTTTAAAATTCCATCTGAATCTCTAAAAGAGCTGTAACTATTCCTAGTTTATATCATGTCCAGTGATTTAGCTACAATTTGCTCTAATTTTTTTTCTTTTTTGAAAAGCACATAAATAAAAATAATAGTATTACCAACAGCTAAGATTCCCCACATTTATGTTAGCTGACAGTACCCATTCCTTTCCTTCTGTCCTTCTTAATTCACTTGTCAAAGCCACATCACCATCGAGCAATCGAAGGAAATTGATTACTCCACAACCACAGTAGAATGGATTATTATCTATGTTTATGGTGACATGGCCGTAAAGCTTCATATCATGTTCCCTTGGGAGTTGCATAAGCTGTGGAAAAATTAAATACAAAGAGAAGTATTTATAACGTTATCTATAAATGACTAAATAAAATATAACCTGGTGTTACTAACCATTTTTGTAGGTAATTCAAGTTTTTTAATTTGATTAAATTGTAGATCTAGAATTAAAGAATGATGACATGGGTAAGGAATGGTTGTTCCATTTTCCTTAATTAAAGTGGAAGTAAACAAAAGATCTTGGTGGGTCAGAATCTCGAATTTATTATGGCTTAAATCAAGCTTTCGCAGTTTTGATAACATATTCCTCCAGTCCATAAACACTGTGGATATGGAGTTATTAGCCATATAGATTTCCTAAAAGATAAAATTTTAACAACATTAATAAAACAAAGAATGGTTTATTAATTTCAAATAAAATATTTGTCCTCAAGTTTGTCCTTTACCTCAAGACTTGGGAAAATTAGCAAAGGAGATATTCTTCCCCATGTTTTTCTAACACTGTCAAAGAACCACAGTGAGTTATTGAAGCTAAGGTGATTGTCAGAAAGATTCAATAACTTCAGAGCCTGGAATTCTAATTGACATGATGAAAGATCACCTATTTCATGCATCCCATTGTTTGACAAGTGAAGCATCTTAAGATTTCCAGCTTTTTTAAGTGAGCAAATATCAAATCTCTCTATCCTGTTGTCTGATAAATCTAGATAATATATCTGATTTATTCTAGGTATAAACTCGCTTGGGAAATCATGAATCTTATTGTATGAAAGTTTTAAAATCTCCATTTCTAATCCATTCACTACTGATGAATTTGGTAGTTTTTCCAAATTGTTCCAACTCAAATCCAGTTCACTCATATATTTTAAATTAGAAAAAGTATTCTCATCTATTACTTGTAGACTGTTATTCGCCAAATTTAAATAACGAAGGGTAAGCTTATCCATTGGTGGAATGGAATGAATTGAATTGCCATTCAGAAAGAGGTGCAATAAATTTTTAAATTTCTTAAAAGGCCAAAATGAATTTGCTACTGAGCTATTTAAAAAGTTATTTCCGATATCTAATGTCTGCAGACTATTCAAACCAACAAAGCTACTGTTGTAGATGAATCTGATTCTATTGTTTGAAAGGTAAATACGTTGTAGGTCCTTTAGATTTGTTAGCAGGTTTTCAGGAATGCTCTCGAGCAAATTGTCTCTAAGATTTAAAGTTTTTAATACTCTAGTATTGGAAAATAAAGAAGGGGGTATGTTTTGAATTCGGTTCGAGGACAAATCCAGTCTATCCAAATAATCATTGTTTCTCAGTAGCCTGTCCGGTATTACACTAATTCGATTTCCACCCAAAGATACTTTTACCAACTCAGCATTAAAAGCAAAAAAGTCTTCATGCAAGTAACTAATTTTATTCCCGGTCAATCGCAAATACTTTAAGGCAGGTACGCTGTGAAGAAAATCTGGATCAATCGATTCTATATTAGAAAACTCCATATTTATTCCTGTTAAGATTTCACTGACGATAAAGCGATGAATTTTTGGTAAGGTTTCAGTATTTTCAAGTAGTCTGAAAGTAGTTAATTCATTCATCAAAATAGAAGTATCAGGCAAAACCGAGAAAGAGTTGCCGGAGATATCAATTGAAAATACTTGCCCGAAAGAATGAAAGCACGCAAAATCTATGTGATTCAAAAAGTTATTCGTGATAATAACTTCACGCAAGTTCGAGAATGCATCACTGAATCCCTCAATCGCTGTTATTGAATTGTTAGCAAGATGCAAGAATTCTAAGGATACGAGTTTTCCAAAACTACCAGGAAGTCTTTCAACTTTGCTCCTGAAAAGAGCGAAACTAATGAGATTTGGGGTGTAGTTAAACGAGTTTTCTCCGAATGACAGCAAATTATTTTCATCGATTAATAACTTCTCCAGCCATTCTAAGCCTCGAAAATCATTATCATTTATCTGAACAATTTCATTCGATTCGAGCGTGAGCTTTTCAAGAGCATTAACACTGGAAAACAATCCATCAGGAATATTTTTAATAAGGGTATTGCTGATTTTCAAATCTATAAGATTTGGAAACCTCCCTCGAAATATGTCTGCGGGAAGGTCTATCAAAGCACTGCAAGATATCTCAAGTAATTTTAACTCACTCAGTCCTTCGAAGTGCTTCTTCTCCAAAGAAAACTGTTTCCTAAGACCGCAGTCAATTATGAGTTTGTATATGATGGGATTTCCTATTCCACTCTCATCCCGAGGAATGGACGCAGCGAAAAGTGATGGGTATGATTCTGGAGGCTCAGGACAGTTGATTAAGTGTAAATTCACCCCCAAAACTTTATCCATTTCCATTATGGAGCAGTAATCACGTTCGAGTTTTTTCGACTCCAAAGTTACATTGCATGTTATTTCAAAATCACCTGCATTTTCTCCAGTAAAGATGAAACGAGCGTTAAATTCATTTTCACAATGGAAAACGTTCGATTCACGCTCTTTCCCACATATACATTCCTTTCCAGCTTTGCAATGCAAGAAATTTTCCTTGAAAGAGCGCGAGTAGGCATTTTCTCGATACCATCTCCCTCCTTTATAATAACCCAGCAAGTCATAGCAAGAGATCTCGATTAAACCGGCATTGAAAAGCAACAAACACAAGTGAACTACAAGACGCATTTTCAACGGTCAGCAGGTGGTTATTACAGTTTTCTAAGTTTTTCAAAGCAAGCCTCTCGATGAATATTTATAGAGTACGTCTTTATCACTGCTGCGCCGAAATATTTTCTGGGCGCTAAGGCTGAAGAACAGGATGTGTTCAATGTCAGTGGTTTCTCTTATCTTACTACATATAATGACGAATTCGGCGCTTGCTCCATTTATGAACTATGTGGACTGCGGAAATCGTACAAAATTTATCACCCTGTTGTAGCTTCTATATCCTCTCCGGCGCACGCTTTGGTCTTTGGCTTTCGCGAACCACCTAACAGAGAAGTGGTATATCAGGTCCTTCACAGCGAGATTCCTACACCGCCAGCCCAAAGGAAGAAAGTTGGACGCCTTAGAGAATATGCATATATCTTTAACCCCTATTTTAAAGAACGATTAGACCTACCACATCCCTTCCCCTTTACTTTCCCTACCGTCAAAACTGCACACCCATGCATAAATTCTCTCATTTCCCGTTATGAGGATGACTGTCTTGGTCGAAACCGGTCGTTTTTAAATAAATTTGTGGAAAATACGAAGTATGTTTCGGTTATTTTTTTCTCATATCCCAATTTGAAAATTTCCACCCACCAATATTACCCAAATTTGAATGCCTAATTCTCTGTAAAAATGGTCGGCAAAGAAAAAATGAGTATTTTCGGTTGAAATAGACTTTTATCATCTACACTATCAAGTTTATGGCTCCACATGAAACTGTTCAAATAATCGACTTTGATCCCAAAAACAGGCTCTCCTTACCATTGTGGGCCATTATTCTCTACATAGTAAACAGGTAGGTTAATGCGAATCCATCGGATAGTTAATGCGAAGGAAGTCAAGAGGAATTTTAATGTAACTTTATGTTAAAAATAATTGACTAATAATTTTTTTGTTTGTGTTCTTCAGTAACCTTTCAGTCAGTGGCTCATAATTCATGAGCATTGGCAACAATTTCATTCAGCACTGACAACATTCGAAAGGAAGAGTGGGCTTTGCTCGTCACAATACCTTGGTTGGGTAGGTGTTAGACATTGTATTATTAAAACCCCATCATATCAAGTGACAGTTGACTTCATATTTGTTTGTTTTATACTCAATCTTTCTATATATCTCAATGGCCAGGATAACGTGTTAAAATATTTTTGGTGTGATGAAAATACTTGGAACAATGCAACTGAAATGTACTGAACGGAAATGGAACTGAATAAACTCAAAAAGAATCAGCTAATGATTTTATTCAAAGATTATTGAACAGCTTAAACCCCACACATTTCTGCAAAACATTTATGGAAATTCGTATTTCAATCTCATCAAATCCAATATCAGTTTGTATTTTTTTCATCAATTAATTTATAACAAAATGTATCAATCAGATATGATTATTTTCTACTTTGATGTTCGTCTTTCATCATCTCTTAGTTTGGAGACATTTTTCTGCAAAAGCTTGCATTCTGAAGTAGCTTGTATAAAATATATTTCAACCTTGGAAGACATACTGGAAGTTTTATTTTTACATTGTCTTCAGAACTGCCTCAACCTCCTTCACATCAAACACTAATGAGCCAAAACGCTCTTGGAGTGCTAATAGTATCAGAAATTTGGTATTTAGTTATCGGAGAAAAAAATTGAATAGCCACAAAAGTTACTCTATATTTCGAACTAACTAACCTTCCAATGGAGTGGTTATTAGAAATTTGGAATAGTATTTAGGGAATCAATTGCATAAATTTGAACGGTGGCGCTATTTTTATCACTAATTTAGATGACCGAAATATGTAAATATTTAATCTTCGACTCCCTTCTACATTCGGACTTCCATTGACCACATACATCGAAATATCGAAATACATCAAGGAAAGTCAATTCATTTTCTACATTTGATTAAATGATTATTAAAATTTAGGCGGCTTAAAGATGAATGATACATATCATTTACGATACTGTAAATATTATCTAGAAAATAATAAACGGTAGTTTTTCATTCAATCGTAATATTTTCTCTTAAAAAGTTAAACCGAACATCGGATTTCATTATTCCTGCAATAATAGATAATTACTTAAGAATTGTAGAAATCACAGTAGTACTTTCCAACCCTCCCCTCCTTCTATGCGCCACCCCTATCCGTTGTCTGACCATAAAAAGGTTTGCAGGCCACAAATTCGTCCTCTTTTCTGTCGACTGATGAAGGTTACGGTTCAACCCTGCTCGAAGACACATCGCTGCCGTACGAAGGACGTCGCCTGGCGTTAAAGACATCGCAGACGGTTGGTCGCCTCTTTTCGTGAGTCTCATTAGAAATATTAGCATTACATGTTCCTCGTTAATTTAGTTCGTTGTGTGCTTTATATCTTTGCGGGTTTCATCGATTCTCAATATAAAATATCAAATTTGTTAATGTGATGTAAAGGAGTTAAACACGTGGTGTTATCAATAAGTATAACTTCGTTCAGGTGCATAATCTTATTGCAGGGATTTTATTTAAGATATTCCATGGCGTCATCGCTTGCGAATTGGCTGCCTGGACTTTTAACTTAATCTTTTAGAGGCAACCAGATTGGTTAAATAGTTTCTATGATTACGACGTTCCTTGCGTGTCAGTTTAATGTCCCTCAGTTTTAAAATAGGATGAGTTTGCTCCATAAGAAATGCTTTCGTGAATGAGCGGTTCTGTTTTAATGGAGCATACTCTCGACCTGCTGATCCTTAAGGGTTAGAGATTTTTCGATTTCACTTATTCTCACTAAACCAAAAACTTATTACGTTCGGATTTCATTATTAACGGCATAGTTTTTCTCAGATATCTTCTACTTTGATGCATCGAGGTTTGATAAAATTAACGACTGGGTCTGATTTAGGTACGTTTCAGCATGTTATGTACATAATTGCAGATGGTGAATAGTAATTTAATAAAGAATGAAATGTAGAGTTTGTTTTTTCGTGATAGTTGACCATCTGACTAAAGATGCACTGAAATACCTAGCTTTTTTCCTGGTCCTAAATTTTCTCCGGTTAAATGTTTAGCTTGAAGCAAGTCTAATGCGTGAGCCTACCCTGACAGAAACCCCGTAAATCAATGGGATGTGTAGCGGAAAGCAACCTTGGCATTGGGCATTAGACTAGTTCGCGAATTGCGAGTAACCTCGTGAGTCGAAAGCATAGAAATGAATGAATGTGATTTCCTCGACTCGGAGCTTTTTTTCTGAATACTGGTTTCATCAATAAACAACGAAACATTGTAAACTCATTGACTTCGCGCCGTTGCAATGAAAACGTGGGATGAGTAGAAGCGGTTTGTGTAATTAGAGCTTACGTGAGACATGCGCTGAAGTAAGGGTGGCACATCCTCGAGGTATATCCTAATTGGTTTAATTTATTTCGATCCAGCATTTCTGCGATGCAATGACTGTTACGTTACGATTGTGTGACTTGATTTTTGATAATTCTTAATTTACTTAATTTAATACGCAATTTACTTAATCGATATATCACTAATGAAATAGGAATAAATTAACAGCTAAATCAAATTTAGCATTTTGCTTCTCAGTATGAGTGAATTTTTTCAAATGTTAACGCTGAATGGGTTCGTAATACGATATCCAAACCCTAAAGCTACCGTTGAATGTTGAGTCGTGTAGCGGTTCCCTCGCATGCGTTGTGTGATACCGGCTCTGGTGATTGTAACGTATTATCGAGTTTATCCATACTGAAAGATACCTACGTAACGCCAGTTACTGGCATTTTGGTGCTTAAGTTCTTCATGCAAATTTTGTCATTGCTCGGGTTAGTTTACGATGCTGTTTTGTCGAACTTTGACAATGAGCCTAGACACAAAGGAATTTGTTGAATAGTTATGTCTTGTCAGTAAAATTTCGAAACTCGAGAGATAAGCAATTACTCTTAACTGTTTGAAAAATATCAGCTTCGCGTTGGTGGAAAATTTTTAGAATTTTATTTATTGGATAAATCCGAATATTTATTTTTAACTAATCTGTATGAATTTCCGTAGTCATTTCGACAATTTCTTTACTCAATGTGTATATGTTGCCCTATTTGGTATAAAGGTCTATTATTCCTAGAAGCTCTCAAACTTATTTTCTGCTTTTTAGATAACAGCAATCAAAATTCTTAAATTTAAAAGACCTGCATAAACATCTTTTAATGTTATCATGAATTCATTTTCGAGTGAAGTTTTAACTTGCCTTGCTATTGTAGCAGAGTTCAGTAAGCCTATCATCGACATCTATTTTCGATGAAAAATTTCCAATTAAAAGCTAAACCTATATTTTTCATATTTAACCTATTTTTTGCCAAATATTGTTACTATGTAGCACCTCAAGTGTAAGATATTTTAACCACAGACAATTCTGCAATTTTAATTCTGTAAAATATGTACCACTTGACTGGATTTATTATGGGAGGATTAAGAATGACAGTAAATTGTCAACTTACCTTCCCTTTGTTGCAAAATTCAGTAAGCATATTTGAGAATCATTTTTACGCNTAGGCAACTGATAGTCTTGAACTTTACAATTTAAGAAGTATGAGTTTATAATCCTAATCAATAATACTGCAAGCTCTTATTTCTCCATTGCCATTCTGAGCATGACTGGGTCTGTGGTCAAAGTGAGCAGAGTGAGAATTAGGAAATTTAGTACATGAATAAGAGAGTATTGGGCAAACAAAGGAAAAAAGAGACATGAAACTGCAGGTTTTCAGAAAATCTCCAAAATTAAGACCAAAGCTTTAAAACTCAAAAAAAAAAAACAAAGGAAGAATTGAACACAACCAATAAGTCTTATGGGAGGATTAAGAATGACAGTAAATTGTCAACTTACCTTCCCTTTGTTGCAAAATTCAGTAAGCATATTTGAGAATCATTTTTACGCAAATTTTCATATTCATAATGAAAATGTAATGTTTAGAACAAGAAACTGAGTAAATTTTAAACTTACAGCTGTTGAACCTACTTGCTGTTTGGTATGTGCCTATGTCTATTTTCAGAAAAAATTTTCAAATTCAAAGTGAAAAATATAATTTTTCATATAGCCATTTTTACTAGCGTACTGTAGAATCTCATATGTAATTTTCATGACTAAAATTTCTATTGCAGGATTATTCAGTAAAATATGTCAAGGTCAAGTTAATTCTAGAAGCTCATTATTTTCACCTTTTTAGATAAAAGCAGTTTAAATACTTTCTAAATACCTGTAAGAATGTTTCTTATAATATTATTAAGGATTGAGTAAATATTCAACTCACCTTGCTCTTGTTGTAGAGTTCAGCAAGCTTTTCTTTGACATCTGTCTTAAGATAAAGATTTTCCAATTCGAAGTGAAAAATAGTTTTCATATTGTATTTTTTTTTACTTCTCATGACTAAAATTTCTATTGCAGGATTATTCAGTACAATACGTACTTGTACAGCTGAATCTATATGTAGGGAGGAATTGCAGAAAAGAAGACACCAGGAGGATATTTTTGATGTGCTTTATTGTGAATATTTTGAAGTGTACATTTTATTACAGAGAGCAATAAAGAAATGTCAGAAAGGACCTTTTCAAGTTTCATTGTGAACATGTCCAACTCCTCACCCGCCAAAATTTTTGGTACAGCAGGGGACGTCAAACCTGGGCCTATCTCGGAGCTCAAAAATTCAATTGTTTTTCCTGCAGCTGTGGCAGCCATTTTGTCTTCTG